>VZTE01000745.1:0-174398 GCA_013397775.1 Eulacestoma nigropectus
ACAGAGTACAAACATTTCTAATTAAAAAAAAATGGATTAAGAAAACCTGAACTTGTCTCTTAAACTAAGCCATCATTATCGATCATGATCACCACAGAGAATTGTTAAAACAAGAGAGGTATGATTGTTTGGTGTTTTGATTTAGACTTTATTATTACAATTATTATAAGTGGCATGACTTCCCTTTTTAAAAAAACAAAAAATAAAGTTCCCTTGCCACACCCTGCCCCACTTTTGACAGTGAGATGCAGTGTAGACTTGTTTCAGAAAGCCTGTTTTCTCTATGGCTTTGAAAGATCTACATTAGTACTCGTTTTTACAAAATTGTCACCCTGAAGTAAAGCCCAACAATTCCATTATCTAGAACAATGCAAAATGGTAGGAGGAAAAAAAGGGGGGGAGACAAGTGCTCTGAGTAGCTAGTTAACACCTTCTGGAAGGGATTGAGTACCTTACAATTGACTTTAGTTCATCTACACCATTCCTCCCAGCACTTGCTTTTCCCATACCGCGGTACAAAGACTTCTCTGTGATGTCATCCTCTACAAACCACATGTGCTATCCAGCAAGTTCCTGAAGAGGTTTCTGAGTTCTGTTTCAGAAATGGTTTTTGTATTGTTTTTGATCTTTTTAAGATTGTTACTCTCAAATTAGATTTTGTATTATATTGAGCAACTTCAACTTACAGTGAATAAAGTTCAAGAGAGAAACTGAAGCTTAGTGCCTTGGTGAGTATGAGTCAGACTTGTGTATGTAAAGTTAATCCTACACACTGATTTTAAAAATTATTTCTATTTCTTAAATGAGATACTGAGGCCGTATTTAACCTGTTTTATAGTAGTTGTGTATTGTGTGGGTCAACTTTTTTTTCTATATTAGAGCAATATTTTTTTCATTCCAAGAGCTGTTGCTGCACATTATGAATCAAGATAAGGAGGTATCATTTATTTGAACCTTTTGTGGATATTTTTGCTAGTAATTCCATGTTAAAGTGATCTTGTAATTCAAAGGTACTTCATATTTGCCACATTAAAAGTGAGATACTGCTCCATTTGTTGCTGAGTTGTGTTTTTTCTCAAGATGGGACCACTGAATTTTTGTGGAGGACATTCCAGTATTGCAGGGTCGGGTGGAGGGTGTAGCTAAGCACATCCCGGCTCCTGCTGGCCACGGGAAGCCGTAAAAATATGGATTTTTCCTCCGCCTTCGGTGAATTCCAGCCGAGATCCAGGGTGGGGGAAAACACGGACTGGATTTCTCTCGGAGTACGGAATGGGGGAAAACCCGAACTGGATATCTCCTGGAGTACGGAATGGGGGAAAACCCGAACTGGATCTCTCCTGGAGTATGGAATGGAGGAAAACCCGGACTGGATTTATCATTGAATACAGCATGGGGGAAAACCCGGTCTGGATTTTTCCCAGAATACGGAATGGGAGAAAAATCTGGACTGGATTTTTTCAGAGCAGTTAAAGTTATCTTATTATTGGAATGAAAGGCAATTTGATAGCTGAGATTATAAAATATCAAGGGACAGGAAGGTAGAAAAGCCTCCCAAATGCTGACCTCCAGCCCAATAAAGGGTAAGTGACAGCGATACCATTATCCTCACACAGAAAGAAAGACAAGATCATTCCTGAGAAAGTGACGAGACGAAGACAAGAGTGTGCAAACTGGCAAGGATTAGCATTGTATGGAAATGATAGTATTAAACTGCACCTGTGACAAAAAACTTATTCTCTACGTTCATACTCTTTTGTATCTGAATTATTTATCAATGAATCCTGGAAATGGTGGGAGGATTAATATTTTTAGGTGTTTACAGAAAGATGTGTGAAGGCAAAGGATACAAAGCAAATTAGTGCAGTGACTATTGTCAGTACACAACCCTATTCCCTGTACCATGCTGCCTTAGGGAAGGAAAAATAGTGAAGGGAATATGCACAACTATTTTTTTACTCTTTACGTTATTCAGTCAGCATTAAACAAAGGTAATAAAGTGACTACACAATGTACTGACAGTTCATCTGGCTCGCTGGTGAGGCTGCAAGCACAGTGCTTTTACCCTGAAGGGGCTGAAAATATTTGAAATCAACAACTTGATCTACTGGGATTGTGACAGCAGGTCTGTATCTTTTTAGTGCAGCATGTCAAACTGAAGAAAATAAGGAAAGCAACATGGGACAAATGTTTTGATCTCACAGTACCGTGCTACAGTGATGATACTACAAGTCTTATCATTTTCCCTGTTACCGTTTGCCAGGAGCAATACCTTCTGCTGTACTTGGGACTGGTCTTGTTTACGTACACGTTCTGCTATAAACTGGCAGAGCAAGTTGTTAATATTAACTGTCTCTAAATAGTCCCTCTATTCCATTCAGAAATGTATAAATCACTTAGTCAATACAAATAGCTTTCTTTTCAGATCAGATAAAGGATATGTAAACTTAAAGATTTTTTTTTAATAATCAAAAATTATTTTGAAAAGATCTTGAGACATAATAATTGCCAAGGGAAAAATAACTCCGGTGCATTGTTCACGTATGAAAATCTCAGAGTTTCCTTTAACAAAATTCAAAACACAATCTGATCGTGTATATCTTCGAAGGTCAGATAGCGTTTCATATTTTTTTTAAGAGGTTCTTCTTGTTCTTGTATTGATAGCAATGGCACAGACCTGCTGTACAGTAAAATACAAAGTTAGTTAAATAGCATATTTGAACAATACAGAGGTTTCTTCCACTCTCAGCCCCTCATCCCTAAGCTGTTTGGTCTGTTTTATTTCTATTCTTCAAGAAAAGAGGAAGCAAAATCCTACATGAAGATAATAAAATAGTTTGACTTGGAAGAGACCTACGCAACCTTTAAACCCCCTGCAATGAGCAGGGATATCTTTGACCAGATCTGGTTTCTCAGAGCACCATCCAACCTGACTCTGAATGTTTCCAAGGATGGGGCATCCACCACTTCCCTGGGCAACCTGTTCCAGTGTTTCACTACCCTCCTCCTAAGTAATTTCTTTTATATATCTAGTCTAAATCTACCTATCTATTGTTTATCTATCATTTCTGTCTATCAGCTACCTATAATTTCTCAATAGTATCTATCTTCAGCACCATTTTCAGTTCAACAAATCAAATAAACAAGAAAGAAGTTATTCAATATTCAATAAAGCATTAGTTAAATCCAAGGAGTATGTGACTACAGGCTCCTTCAGGCTCTTGCAGTGAAAATATTCTGAACAGAATTAAAAATCATTTTTTCAGTTCATATTGTAATGCTTTTGTTAATTTCTAGGCATACCAATAGAGTCAACAGTAGGAAAAGGGATTTTACAAATCTCAATATGTGCCTAAAAGAATTTTACCTAGGATTAATATACAAAGACATTATAGCATGGATAATAGTAATTATTAACTGCGAGTACACACAGACCAAAAATAACAACAGTAAGCCATTCTAACTACTTGTATGTATGTATGGCAGAAGAGTCTTGGTTTCACAATTGTACCACTGCATAAAAAATCTGGGAGGAAAAAAAAACTATTTTAGTAATTTGGGGGCAGAATCAAGGTTTTCTTGCACTTCCTGCTTAAATATTTTATTTTCAAAACGCTTTTTATATCAGATGTTATTCTATTATGTAGCAAGAGCAGCACCACAATTAATGTGCTAACTTCAGAAAGCTGAATCTGGTAATGGAAGAAGTGTGTGTGATATTTACATCTCTTTTGGAGAACGATGTTGAAAGAGCAGCATTCACAGAAGAGCAGGACTGCTGAATATTAATTAAAATACGGCGCTCAGTTTTCTATATATATATATACAGAGGTGGTTCTACCACTAATTTCAGTGTGAAATAATTTGTTAATCATAAGCACACAACCAAACACCAAGTAATACCAATGGAGTGTGCAAGCGCAGGAATTTATGTTCAGTTTCTGGGGTTTGTTCTGCCTAAATCAATCATGAGAACACCCAATACATTATTTGTTGTTTTCTAGCATTAAAGCTGTCATAGTTTGTCACAGATCAGAAAACATCCCAGTGTACCTTAGTCACATGTCATCAATAGCATCCAATGCTAAAAGCCCACAAAACAAAAATTCTCCACCCATATCATTAAGTGTTTTCTGTGGAAGTACTACAGGAAGTGCTTCCTTTGGGAATGCACACCTGAAGGCCAATGCTAGCATAATCTTTCTCAAATAAGAATCAGGGAATTAGATCTTGTATTTGGAAGTAATAATTGAACCTCTTCCAGAATAGAACTTTATCCCACTCTCTGACAGTGAAAAAATGCATTGTCATAATTTTGTTATCACAGTGATATTTATATGTTCTGATAGTGTGAAACACAATTTTTCTTTCTCAAGAAGAGAGAGCTATTTTTGCTATTTACCATGGGTTTAGGTTGACATATTTTATTTACATCTTGTTTCTCCCCATCTGAGGTTTCATACTGATGGTCCTTTGAGGAAGTTAAGTGCTCCAAAGCACTACCTCTTTCAGTGTTTTGTTGAATTTGAATTAAGTTTCCCTGTAGTAAGTTGCAAAATTGTTCAGAATTGACTCTAGGCATCCTAAGAACCCTAAAGCTTCTAAGGGACTTATTTAAAGCTAAAAACTGAATATCTCCTAAAGGAAAACTACATGTCAGTTTTATATTATAATGTGTTATTGTGCTTTTTGTTCTAATTGGGTTTGAAGCCAAAATGCTGTTGTTTTGCAAATGCTCCTGTTATTATTACTGCCACATAGAAAAACCAAACAATGAAACAGCATAACAAAAAAACCACCAAAACAATAACAATTCTGGTAATTTTTCCATTCATTATTCATTTTATTTATATATACAGTTTTATGTGACATAGGAGTAAGAATTTTTAATATTTATGTTGAAACACAGTGACAGATTATTTTTTATACAAATTAAGTAAAATTACTGTGAGTGTCTAAGAGGACAATATTTTATTTTTAAAATTTTACCTTAGCCTCAAGAATTAGATAAGGAATATGAGAAAGTAACTAATATCTGCCAATAAGGGATATGTGATCATCAGTAAATTTTTACTACTACTTTGCACTTCAGCAATACTAAAACACTCTTATTCGATACTAACAGTGAAAGCATCCAAATATGAGATGCCTAAATGCACTGTTTATTTAATCATAAATTAATAACCTGGGTTCTCAGGATAGTCCAACCTTCTATACTAAGAGAGCTAGGGAGGCACCCAGACTGTGTGTACACCTGTAAACAAAATGGAACGAGGACCTTCAGTTGAACACTCCTTACCTTCTACTAAGGAAGCCCTCCTACTGAGGGATGTTTCACACAGATCCAGTTCCTTCACTCAGAAGTTATCTGAGATTTGAGTATCCTCAACAAGTCTGAGAAGGTGCCAGCACTGGCATAGTGAGACTATGCCATGCTTCGTTACTTTGAGATACAGCATAACACTCAGACCTTAAATACACAAACAAGCAGAAAATCACTGCACTCAAAATTCCAGTGTGGTAACTATTCAGATTCTTGAAACAAACATTTAAATTGTAGTTTACTGAACAAACTAAAATTCTATTCTCTCAATGTCTACATGCTTTTGCACTACAGGAAACAGATGGCCTTTGACATCAACCAACCTTTGGAAAGAAAAAGGAAGGGAGTTCAAACACAAGTCAAGTCAATGCGTGTTTCAGGTTGCCTATTTACTCATAAATCCTTTACAAGTTCATGTCTCAACCCAGTCTACACAGGAGGAATCCCTACCCTAAATTCACTTGCATTTTAATTCTCGGTAAGAAAATAACAGAAAAAGGTCAAGTACCATTTATACCACAGTTGTAATGTATCTGAACAGTATAGAAAAAGCTACATTAGAGGACACCAATTTTAGTGCCATCCATACCAGTTAGTTCACAGTACAGATAAAGAATCCATGGAAGATGTAATTGAAAACATTTGTAATCTAGGTTATATCTTACAGGAACACTTTTCAAATCTATGAGGCTAACATAGATCCTCAGGATGCTTATTCCATAGGCTTCCAGCATTTTCACCCAGTTAATGTAGTTTGGGATGCTTTCATTCTCATTTTAACATTAGATGGACTTCATTAGGTACAGAAAAACTTTTAAAACCCTTGGATTTGTTCATATTACGGTAACTATATACTGCAGTGGGCAGTCTGTATGATGTGAAGGTACCAATATAAAAGGTCTACAAGCAAGCCCACATGCTTTATGTATTAATCAATTACCAATGGGTCATAGAGTTCATTGATAATTACATCTGTTATCAACTAATAACCTACATTAGAAACAGAAGATGGGTTTTGATGCATTTAAATGGACACATATTCTTGACAGAAACAGGGTTAAAAAAAATTGTATATATACATGTGTGATAAAAATACCTTTGTCTAATCTGGCAACTTCTATAAAATGCTTGTTATTTCATTGAGTTACCACAAAACTTATCTTTCTTTTTCAATATACATGTAGCTAGAATAAAGCATGATTTCTTAGGATGTTTCCTTCAATTAAAGTACAAAAGAACTTTTCTCTTTTAGAAGCTAAGCACAATAGGAAGAAGGAAGTTTACATGCCTGCAATTTCAAGCAAGGTTCAAGACATTGTTCCTCAGCATGACTCATAACCAGGAATTCATAGCTGATTCCTGTTAGGTTGCACATCTGACTCATGTCCTCTCACAACTTATGGTGCAGAAGATATTCCAAAAGTTGTAAGATAATAATTGTCAAATATAACAAGGAGACTTATAAAACTGAGCTATTTCAGTCTCCTGGAAATGACTAATGAGAACTGTTTCAGCCATTATTTGCAAATATTTATTCTTCAAGGCACATGGCCATAATTATCAAGGTTTTAACAATGCAAATACTGGGCAGGTATGCTTCCCAAATATTTTGGACCTATTTATATTATGTTGCATAAAGAATAGACAAGCCACTACTGCTATCTCTATGTATATATAGACATTTAACAAATTTAAAATAACTGAAAAATCACTTTGAATTTCTAAGAAGGACCAAACTACTCTTTTTTTCTCAGCTTTCATTTTTCTTTCTTTTGTTTTTAAATTCTTCATTAGCACAGACACAAAACTTATTCTGGAAGGTAGAATAGAAACCAAACTCATGCATTAAGGGGGTTAGAGAGGGTCTCCCATTACAGACTGCCTGTGAATTCTTCTAACATATGAGAGAGAAAGCTCCATAGACATGTCTCATTTCCATCTCTTGAACACTGCATCTACCAATTCTTCTCATGCTTTCTTTCCTCTGTGTGTATGTGCCCTTGTCCAGGACAGGTTTTTCTGGCATTTCAGTCAAATCCATGCTTGGGTACCCCTTCTTTCCTTTTCCACATCTCATTCATTGCTACTTGTATCAAGTAAGCAGTTAAATCAGGTAGCCTTGGTCTCATGGGCTACTTGTCTGATATAAAGACCGTTTCAATGGAACTCAAGAGGAGAAATGGGCTTGCAGTCCTACACAGCAATCAAGATTCCACTGTGACATGTGCTATAAACTCCTGGAAGCGCAAAAGATACTCTGCCCTAAAGAGCATATTGCCTCCTAGCACACATATGCAACAAAGACACCGGAAGGAAAAAATTCTCCAGCAAAAAAAGAGGGAGAGTAGACTGAGGCAAGCTAAAGCCTTGGATGGGTGTTTTGTCCATGAAAAAAATCTGAATTAGACTTTCTAACCACACTTCACAGTCATCTTAAAAATCTTCCTTTCTCTTCCCTTCTATATCAATATTTGTTGGGACCTACCACAAAGAAGCAGAACATGAAACAAAAAAATCAATGATCACAGGGATACAAACAGAGCCACGTCTGTGTAAAAAACTGAAGAAATAGTCCTACTGCTTTTCATTTTGCTGTACTCAAAGTTTCTCTGGGAAACAGAACACTCATCCCTCATAGCTTTACCCTCATATTTAACTGTCCCCATGAACAGTCACTTCATCATAAAAGTTCAATTCTATAAATTACAATCCAGCATCTTTTCTTTGGTGTTAATGGCAGATTCACTTGGTAAGGATTTGGAGAGCGCATCGCAGACTAAGTGAAAATATTTCCTCCATCACACAACAACAGTTGTTGAATACAGTTAAACAAAACTGTCTTGTAGGAAATTTTGCCTACTTTCAACAAGATTATACAAGGCTGTCCTTTATTTTCATCATCAGAATATAATCAGATAAAATTAATCTTTTTCTTATGAAATTTAACCTTTGACTCCTAACAGATAATTGTGAAACTTCAAATCAAGTCATACCAGAAAAGAAAGTATTTATAGTAATATTTTAACTTTACTTATGATGTGACCAATCATTTCAACTGTTAAGGAAACTTCCCAGCATGACCATTCATGAGACTGTCACTGCTGGGACTAAAGCCCCTTTACAGCGGTGGCTTGACTCCCTACACACCCACAGTCAGACCAGGTTTCCCTTAGCAGGGTCTCAGATGTTTCATTCCACAAAGCCATTTATTCATGGCACAGTAACACAGAAGCAGCCTGAGCTGGTGCCTCTGAGGACTCCCAACAAAGGAACCTCTGAGATTTCATCCACCCCCTCACGCCTACCTTTGCGCAAGTCTCACTGTTCCTCCCGAATCTTTGGCTCCTGGTGTCTCTCCCAGTGTCTGTTCACTTGCCCAGTGCCCCTGGTCTTTGTGCCCTTTGTGATCCCAAGGGTGGGCAGTTCATGGCCTCTTGTCTCTCTGGCCTCCCACCCAGAGCTCAATCTGCACCTTGAACTGCAGCTTGCAAATCGAGCTATCTGCACCAGACGTGTTCTTCAACATTAACCATAATTTGCAAACAGAATTTCTTTTCCAAAGATTCCCTAGAGAAAGAGTTTTTCCTGATCAAAGGACAATTTTTATCATCTCACCCTGCATTCAGATAAATAGGCATCTGGGCCACAAAGTTCTTGGCGCTTTGTCATAGTTTGTATCCAAAGGTCAAACCAACTGATTAAAATGGCAACTAGCAGGTCCATATAATGTGGTTACAGCATGGCCCAATGGTCTCCATGTGCACCTCATTAGATCTAATTGCATGGAAGTGAACTGTAATTCACTCTTAATCTAAAACAGCCGAGAGGATGGAGTTCTTCACACAAAGTGCAGTCAGGTAGGTAATTTCAAGTATGCTTTGTGTCCTTGCAAATTACAGCAGAGTTAAGAGAAAGCTTGCATATTACTGACAAAATGAAAAGGCCAGTAATTGGCAGATCAGGCTGGAGAGAAAAAGGCTTAATACCTAAGCGCAATGCAATTTTTGCTGGCAAAAATGTCAGGGATATGCATACATTAGACATCCATAGTTTTGCTAGAACACTACTCAAATAATTTCTTATTTGTTCAAGGTCTCATCCCACTCCCCAGTCTGCATACTTCTGAAAAAACCCAAATATTTCTGCATAGAAAATATTAAGGAATAGAGAGTTTCTTCTTAAAACTCCCCTGTGTGTTTTACGATGTCAACTTTATTGCCAGCTATTTGTGAAGCCTTATGTTCCTGAAGATAGTTTTCTCTAGATTATGAGAGGCAAAACAAAACCAAAACAAACAAACAAATCAAACTAGCAGGTAAAACAAATTGGAAGAGGAATATAGGCATTTCAAGGCCAAATCCAAAATCTAGCCTTTGGGCAGCATAGATGTTTACTTCAGCTAACATCTGAATACTGTTACAGATTTCAGATGAAGCCTCTCATAACTTAAACTCTTCCTGTTTCTGACCTATTAAGCCTTACTTTGCATGTCCAACACAAGCAGAACAATTTTTAAAGATAATGAAAAAAAATCAAATGCCATCACAAAAGCCAATTTTATGTGACTTATAAGCTTAACCACCTAAAAAAATTTAATCAGTCTAGTTGAATATCCATAACTCAGTTTCTAACTGTACTACTCATTAAATCAGCATTTAATTTGACCACATTGTGAGGGCGTCAAATCACAGAGTGGGAATATGCTGTGCTGGGTAGCATGAGGACAAAAACAGTCACTTTCCAGGGACTGCAAAACAAAGTGGACAGACCAGTGGGACATAAGGTGAGACAGGTGCACAAGGAAACCAGGAAAGTAAGAAAAGCAACATCCACAGAACATACACAGCCTGACATTTCTTCTCATTTCTTTCATAGGCATTATAACAAGGGAGAGTTTTAAGGGCTTGAATTTAATGAGGTCCTCTTTTAAACATTTATGGCAACTTTCAAGTACAGGGTCAACACGGAAGAAAGCACAAAAGTGCTTGTTTGAAAATCTAACAAGTGGGCAATGAAGGTATAATGGGAGGCAGAAACTGACAATGCAACAGAAGGGGAGGCCAGACTACACTGCATTCTTATATCATACAATAGAGACAGAGGCTTTGTTGCAGCATTCACTCGGTTGTGATGAACTTGTCAAGGCCAGAAAAAAACTCTATTGTGACAACTGAGAGATAAGATGTTAGGAGCATGAACAAGAGTTTTAAATGTTTCCCTATCAATCCAAACAATTATCTGAGAGATGTTACTCAAAAAGAATGCCAAGAGTAAGATGAAACTTAGATAGGAAGAGGTCTGATGTTATTATGATGAAACTGGGCCTCCATGAGAGGCAAAGTAGAAGAAAATGAAAGCTAAGCAGGGAAGGCCTCAGGCAGGGGAAACATCTCTAATAAATTGTTCTGGTTCAGTCATGTACAGCTGGATCAGCCAACTCCATTAATTTAGAGGTAATGCTAATCAGAAACAAAGATTATATTATGAAAAAATAGAAAATAGTCCAGAGGTGACACCTTTGTTTAAATCCCTGGCACAGAAGATCGGAGATGGTAGCTGAAACAGAGTTTGTACACAAGGTTACTGTGCTTTTTCATTTAATAATTTAAAAATGCATATTATAAGAGATGGCCTGCACACTTATGCTAAAGCAGAAGGTGGAGATTACGTTTCCCAGCTTTCCCATTGCTTTTTTATAATCAGGAGAAAAAAGGATGATGTATGAAAAATATGTCCATGAGCCAGCAACTACACATGTTAATTACTACAATATGGTGTAAAAATAGAGGCTGTCAAAGACAATATGTAACTTCGATGCATTTACTTGACAGACAAGTGGATAATTAAGTTTATAGAACTGCTCACTCTCAAGCCATAGGAAAATATTTCAATTTACTGTATGTCAAAAAAAAATTTTTTTGTTTTACTTAATTATTTATGATGAAGGGATTGATTTAGAACTATTGGTAAAACCTTCTTCATCCCTTGTGGTGGGATATTTCTTGAGAGAAATTAAGTAAAGTTCCGCATGAAGCTTCATAGATTAGCAAATCAGCACTACAAGCACCTGATTATAAATTTCTCAGTTTCATTCAGTTTTAAAACTCTAAAAATGAGAGTTAAATCCCAGACTTCATTTGATCCAGGATGCAACCCTCATCTGTGTTTCTTTGTTTGTGTAATGTGTCAAAAAATGTCCAAAACGTTTTCTCACTGCTTTGGATCACAGCCAACCTAACATTGTCACCTGATTTCTGAGGAGGTCGCTTGCACTGGAGAGAATCTGTGACGGTCCTTAAAGAGAATAAGAGGTAAATAGAATTAATTTCACTAATAGTGGAAGGAAAAAATATCAGGGTTGTCAAAGCAATAACCATAATTGTCTGATGGAGGAAGGAGATCCCTCCCTGTAGCCCTTCTCAAGTACTTTGGTCCACTGTGCTTCAACTGATCATCTTCACTAGTCTTTCACACAACAGGAGGATCTTTTATCCCCTCACTTTATGTTTATGAGATAAAAAGCATCCATATAAACTGAAAGGAGAATCACTCTGAACACTGTCAGTTGCTAATATTGGGAATTTTAAGTGGTTAGCATTACTTTCTGAACCTACTGCTTCTTTAATTCTAATTAAAATGAGTGTAAGTTGCTTTACCTCAAGAACAAGAGAGAAGAAATTTGATCTACCACTCTTGTTGCATCATACTGTAGCTTCTTTATAATTTTCACTGTTCTGATATTTTAGGCACAGCGCTTTAATCGTTAAATGTCCCTGAAAACATTAAGTTGCGAAATAGCTAAATACATAGTTACCCAGGTAGTCCCCACTAAGGATGTGCCTGGCATTGTGTTCTTATTACAGCCTCTACAGTCATGAGTTTTTTCCTTTGTTACTGATAAGTAAATTACCAATACACAGTAAGAATGCTCCATTAATAACTCTAATTACATATAATCACAGGATCATGTTCATATAGGATTAGCTGCTTGAGTCAATGTAGAACATTAAAGTGCTAAAACAGTGTGCAAAAATAATATTTTGACTCATTGAACTCATGGACTCAGGGAGAATCAGAAATAACTTGCACAAACTGTGTTGCTGGCTGAGTCGTACATGACAGTGAATAAAACCTCTCTTGCTTCCTATTCCATTTAAGATGTTCAAAAATATTCTCACATCACATTACTGTCATGGACTTTTTTAAGGCTCTTTCTTGACCCCCTTTGAAGGCTGTCCCACCTGTCCTTTAGGATCCTTATTTCTTCAGTAGCATCTCTAATACTTTATTTTTGCTTCAAAGGCTTTGATTTAAAGCAAGGAAAATCTATTAATTGGTTTCTCTAGTGAAGTTTTGATCATCCCTATAAGTTTACACATACCCTATAGTTGAGTTCTGCACTCATATGTGCAGAAGAGCAGTGCAACATATAACCAACACCTATATTTTACAAAGATATGCAGAGTGCCTATATATTAAAAGAAAATACCAGTGTTCCAAATAAAAATAAATGCATGATCAGTTTGTGATTTACTTGCAAGAGCCTGCTTTTTATAGTCCAAGGTAAATTCATAAATTCCTTGCTCTTTCTGGGACAACTTTCAATTTAATATCTTTTATTTCTTTTTTTTTTCTTAATATTAAAGAAAAATTACCCTGAAATGTCACTTGATTGATTGTAATGGCCAGCTGTTACAATCTCAATGGAAGTATAAGAACGGCTGCCTAAGGTGCACTGAAGAGTGCCAAACCTCACAGCAACTCAGCTCATCCTAAAAAGCACCAGTCTGGAGTGAAAACTGCAATTTAAAATTCTCCCAGAGAACCATTATTTGCAAACCATTGACACAAACAGCTCCAGTCTCCTCATCAGTGTATACCTGGGGAGCTCTTCATCCACAGAGCACTGCATGCTCTGTAACTTTACATACTAGAAGTCCTTATGAAATTTTGGCTAAAGAGATGTTCTTACAAATGTTAAATGTTTTATCCTTACCATCCGAAAAGATCATCAATATACTAAAATGTATAGTCAGTTCATTTTGATTTAGAATATTTTCAGTATAGAAAACAAGCCTGCTATCAAATAAATGTAGGGAAAAATAGAATATCCAAGACAATCTCCTGAAGTTTCTAGGTAGCTTTAAAGAACAGTATAATATATTCATTAATGACTGGAATTAAGGGGGACAAATGAATCTATAACTGTGAGTCCCTGGAAACTTAATCCCTAAGGATTTTTATTTCAGTCAGAAATCCTTGTGAAAAGGGATTTACATGTAAACACTAGAACATAAATACTACTGTACAATGAAACGTGGTGCACAATTTTCCTTCATTTATACTCACCTTCTATAGAACTTAAAAAACACAAGCTATTAAAGACAGGTTGAATCTAATCTGATTAACTGATGGAAACCAACACGAGTAGCTGATGCTTCTATCAGCAATGATTCTAGTTAATATTTGGAATACTGCATTTTCTTGCTTTTCTACCCATTTTTAAATTAAATCTGTTCCTGTCTGTCTAGATTATTTACAAATAAAACAAATGATCATAGTTATTGATATATCCTTGATTTAAAATTACAGAAATATTCAGAATGGAGAAGTTGAAGATGTTTGATATTTTGCGGACTAGAACTACATTCTTCATAGTTACACTCAGAAAAAATTATATTTTAATATCTATCCTAAGCATCCTCAATGATACATCAATTACATCTTCAGGAAAGTTTTCTGCTCTTTCCTGCTTTATTTTTGAAAAGTTTAAAAAAGAGCATTTCAGGTTTTATTTTTAACCTAATTTTTCTTTTCAGAATTGAGAATGCGCCTGAAGGGCAAAACACACTCCTTTTGTTCAGATTCTCCTACATTACAAATTCAATATGGTCTTTTTTAATGTACCCCAAAGTTCAGCTCAGTTCTGTAAACAGACCAGGCAATATTCACACTGTATGGTCTGAAGATTTTGCATTTACTAAATACAGGTTAAAGAATTCAGCCATCCTTTCTAATGTTCTAGCATTAGTCTATTTACAAGTTTTTCCTTATAATTGTTGAAACCTCTTTTTTTTTGTCTTATTAGTCACACTTTATCTTCTGATTTCTTTCTAATAGTAGAAATTCTGGAGAAATAGGAATGTATTATCATAGTCACTGACACTCCAATCACTGCTCTTTCTAAAGAGAAATTAGCTCTTTTTCTCTACAATTAGAAGGTTTTCGTGTCAGCAGCCAAGTTCCAAGCAAATCTGAGAATGAGCAAGAAAGGTGGAAATAAACCAACCAGGATGGCAAATAACAAACAATAAGAGAGACATAAAACTCACACAGAGCCAAAGCACTGCAGCCAAATCCAACCAACTAGTGCCTATGTGGTACTGCACACACGCTCTGTGGCAGTTGCAGCTGCAGCTGTAGCAAAATACCTACTAAAATCCAACTGTGAACAAGTATTAACAGGCTCATTGCATCAATCCCATGGCAAAAGTGACACTGAGACATGAAGTTGTTGCTAATTATCCACCAGCCATTAATATATCTCCTCCTACTGAGTCCCATCTCCTAAGATTCCATCTGTGATGCTTTTTCACCTTATTTCCAATTCAGCTACTGAAAATTTCATATATAAGATACAATTCTTTGTTAAAGAAAAATGCAACTCTGAGAAGGCTTCAATCCACAGAACCATGTAACAGAATAGGAAGAATGTTCATTGCAGTCCTTAGCAAACACCTTCATCTAAAAACCATCAAAAGATTTCAGATGACATTGTCAAGCTCTGCGGTTGTTTCTTCTTTTTGTGTGTGTGTGTGACAAAGTAAGAGTAATCTTGTAAAACCAGCAAAAAAAATTAACTTTTACTGGGCAAACTGATATTTTTTGTACCATAGAAAGAAATAATTTTGTACTATAATGTTTGATTTTTTTTTTCTCTAAGGATGCAATAAAAATATTTATTTTTTAATACACAGACATGAAAAAAGGATTTTTTTGGTAATACATATAAAAGACAATATTAAAAATGGGTAAATTTATTGTAGCTTAAAGTCTTGTATTTTGCACAATATATTTAATATTTTTTGCTGTGCTGGGAAAACAGAATAAATATTAATCTTTTCCACCAATTAATTTGCTCAACAGTCAGCTTCTACTAAATGTGCTTTTGCACAGGCTTACAACACCATGGCTAATGAAATGGCACCCTTGGTAACCTATACAGAGAAAATATGTGAGTGATGATATGTTTTCTCTGAGGTTTTTTTGGAGTGAAAGTTAAAAATATCTGTGATATCCCATCTCCAAGGTATGGAGGGACTATAAGGGTTTCTCATCTGTAAGGCCAAAATGGAGCTCAGGCCAAGTTAGTAACTAGCAGAGATATTAAATCACTGTTCAGATGCAAATGAAAAGAACTTAATTTTCCGTATCTCCAAACACGCCACAGCTAAATGCCTGATACGTGAAGAAGAATAGTCTGAGTAGAAGACACGTGGTCCTTTTATAAAGCTGACACATATCCCATGCAGGAACTTCTTACAAAAGTTTGTAGTACTATCATATAGTGTAATATAAATTGTATTGTCCATATCTCTATTATGTGTGGTGTTTTATGTAACAGCTCAATTTAGCTTCTAGCAATGCTTTCCATGCCTCTAGATTCTGTTCAGACCTTCTCTTTAAAACTATTGGCAGAGGTCATCCCTACCCTTCCTACTCATACTTCCCAAATCTCCTACCGTCAGTCACCTTGTTTCATGGGCACCTCTCCTTATCTTTCTCCAAATTTCTTAACTCACTTTTCCACCTCTCTTGTGTGTGTATATATATACTTTTCTTAAAGCATCTATAAGTTTGTCTTTTTAACATTAAAAATTTTGGAATGCCCTGTAAACATATTTAGTATCACTAATCAATTTCTTTCATTTCCTCTTGAGCTTGTATGTATTTTTTTTCTTGAGGTATGGTTTCTTTTTTTTTACTACAAAGTTCTTTGCAAGGGTTTTGCAGAAGACCCAAGCATGGCAATAATGCTCACAGTGCACAAAAAAGCAGACATTCAAAAGCATTTTTATATTTGGGACCATACCTTGAAAGTATCAAGTTTGTCAGAAAAATACATTCCATTGACAAAAGCAATGATCAATCAATTCTAAACCAGGTAATTTTCACAGCTGGAGAATGAGGGAGTCTGAATATTATTTAGGTACAATATGCTAGATCTGGTATAAAAGATCAGCAGTTACAAATATTACAAAAAATAGTTTATTGAACCTTATCAGTAAGGCTATCTAGATGGTATGATCATGACTTTTACAGAATTTTTGCAACTCTCCATCAGTAAGAAGCCTACCCGCACAACCCGCAGGTAGGGAAACTTCTATTTTACAGAAGCATAAAAATATTACAGGCATCAAGAAAGCCTATGCTGGAGCCAACAAAAAAACCCCAGAATTCCTCAGTCCTAGCCTCTTGTCAAAATTACAAGACTAGTATGAATCATTCTGCTGTAGAGCTACCATCAGAGAAGCACTGAAAGCCAGAATCAAATACAGAACAGTATAAATACATCTGAATTCAACATTTCAGTATATTGAAATGTTTGATATCTTTCCTGAGGTACATACATAAAAATCCAACATCCAGGTTTTTAATGAGATTAAAAGCTAAATTTTATATTATAAATTTTTTATATACTTCAATGAACTACTGAGCTGGTGTTTTCTACACCCAAGTATTGTAATTGGCAGTCTTCCATTATGTTGTATAGTCTATGCTTTGATTTAAAAAAAAAAAAAATAAGAGATACAGTATGAAAATTTGGAGTGCTATTCAGAATGGAAGGACACTAAAAATTCTTCAGTCTTTTTAGTGAACCCCTTCACTAAAATTGACTTCATCTCCACTCCATCTCCACTTTATCTCTCATTTCTGCCCTACAAATACTTCTTTAGAGAAATGTTTTCATGTTTGGCCAAGAGAAGAAAATAAGACCAAATTTCTTTCTGTTTTGTCAAAGTCAGGAAGTCAATGCCACTGTTCAAACAACCTGGAGGAGAAGCACAAGAACTAATGAATGCACTTACAGTACACAGCAGATATACAACTGCAGAGAGAATGTATGGACAAAGAGGGGTAATCACACTCTCATATAACTAAGTGCAGATTCCTTTTGAAAAAGTAATTACATATTTTTATATCAAGAGACACTGATGCTACGACAACCTCCTGCTTTACTGATCATTGTTTTTACAGGGTTTGACAAACAAGGAGGCAAAGATCAGATCTTTATGAAGGATTTTGTTAGAATCCTTCCTATTTGTTTATGGCACCCCTGGTACCTTCACATTTGATTATGAAAACTTGCACATACAGAAACACAAAAATTATTTCTTAGAGAATGAGGTAGCAAGATTTTTTGTAGCTTTGCACAATACCTATCCTATCTTATTACAGGCTTAATAGACTTACAAAACCTGAAAAGCAAGCAAACAAATGATACACTGGGTGGCTAAGGGGTGAGATGAACCTCACTGCCTGTGTCTAAAGTGCATCTACTCAATTCTGTGAGTCAGAAGTCTGACTCAATTCTGGTCACCAGCTGCACAGTGAGCTGGGTGTGTGACGAGGCATCCTTGTGGCTTGTACACTTCCATTTCCTTTGGAAGGAAGCTTGGGCTCACTGGTATGGACAATCAGAGTGCCAGGACAGCATTGACTCCTCCAGAGCTCACCTGTTTCAAGATGTGGAAACAGCCAAAGAAATCACTCTATACTTTAGCACAGCCAAATGAATTCTGTTCCTAAACACAAATGCTGCGCATAATGTATATTGCATCAGAATGATTGCAAAATCACAATCCTATTGAAATAGATTATCTCTAGTAGAAAAGCAATGAACTAAATTTAGCCTTTTAATACTGTGGTATATAAATCCTAACCAGGGAAAAATGACCTATTGAAAAGGTGATTTTACAGGATGTGTTGTGCCCTTTGTAATTTTTTTAGGAACCTTTGAATTAATTAAATAACTCTTGTATCTAGTGCAATAGTACACACACAATATATACGTGAAATAGGAATTGTTATCCTGTAGTTTAGATGGTGACTAATTATGCACAGATTCACTAAAAAAACCCCGCTCCTTTCATAGGCAGAACCAGTCACCATACGTACAACCCACTGAAAAGAAGGAACCCTACTGTACCCTAGACTTCATCCCCTGTCCTCCCAACTGCTTTACGTCCTTGGGAGTTGTCGGGGGTTTTTTCTTGGTTGGTTTTTTTTTTTTTTTTTAAATTAACAGAGACCAAATTTTTCAATTACATTCTCCAACTTTCTTCTTCTTGAGTACCAACACAGTGTGCACAGACAAACCTGAACACAGAATGAAGCCTTTTTAAAAATTTGCCTTCTGGTGTTTAAACAGATACTGAAACTTTACTTTGTCTCAATAAAAGAAAACACTAAAAGGCATGACTTCAAACATCAGGAACTAGATACTCACCATTTTCTTTTCCTCGATAGTTCCAATTACCTCATTAATATTTTCTTTTCATGCTACAGAGAATATACTTTGGAACATCTGTTTGTTGAGCTGGGTATCACTGAATCACAATTGGCTACTAATAGCTGCAACAAAGAAAATTATGGGAAGATTGTTTCTAAAGCACAAATGTTTGCAGTTGCTGTTTTCCAGCAGCGAATATGCTTTTGGAAAAAAGAAATAAACATTAAGAAGGGAAGCACTGTGGTCTCCCCGCTGTCAGTATCACATATTCCATGAATGGGAGCATCATTTTGCTACTGTGTAGCTAAACAACTGCTTAAGTGATCGATAAAGACCATTATCTTAAATCATAGCATGAATTCCCAATATCATACATAAAATCAATAAAACATACAAAGAAAAGGACTGAAATTTTCCACTAAAACATAGCCTGCTGCTTTGGAAAATAATATTTAGTAGGTTGGGTTTTTTGTTTTACTAATTATGAGCTCAGTGGCAGTTTATTCTGCAGTAAATCTGCTGGTGTGAGATTAAACCTGTTATTGAACAGAGTTTTGAATCTACTGCAAGGCACTCATCACTGCTGGAGAGTGAACATTGCTGTTATCTCATTTAAAAGTTGGCCAGCAAAGCAGCCCATTTGTTTAAAATGCAATTAAGCTGGTGTCTTGAAGAGAAATTAGCAAGGAGTACTTCATTCTGGAGGCATAAGAGGTCTGTCCATAGACACATTAATCCTGTGATTTGGGACATCACTACAATTTGGGACTGTGTTCCAAAAGGATGTGCAGTACACAGAAGCACAAAAAAGGAAAGGTGTTCATTTAGATGGGTCAGCTTTTTTCACAAGCTCCTAAGATCTTCTTCACTAATTCATGCACCTTGCATGTGCTTGCTACATGGAAAAAAATATTATTTTCTATTGCTGCCAAATGGAAATTATTGAGTGTTTAGCAGTTCACAGATCACTAAATTAGGTTAAAGAAAAAATTGAAGCTTATTCTTTAGAAACCTACAGTAGGATTATTTCAGTCATGGCAAATATCCCACTGTTACTTTGATTTCTAAGATATTGATCAATATTATATGTTAAAAATTAATTAATTCATTATCTCAAGTAGCAAAAAAGCTAGAAATAAAAAAATAAACTCAAAAAAGTTCTGTTTATCTGCTGCTCTTCAGAAAGCAAACTGAGACATAAAGACTCAGCACACTCTTTTGAAATAACAAATATTTTAGGAGTCTGCAAATTGGAATTGTGAAGGACACATTCTTCTCTGGTGTAACTTTACCAAAGTCAAATGTCAAGTTCAGTCTGTACAGAAGTCAGCAGTGTTATAGCAAGGCAGCTTTTTTTCCTACTGCTCTGTGTAACATGAGAGGACAGCCCCAGTTTGAAGAACAAGAAAACAAAGGCAGGTGCATTTTCAAATGCTGTGTGTCTAAATGTACACAGAATTCTTGCACAGAAACATAGAAGTAGCCACTTCTGGGTTCACACTACAGGGTCTGTCTCTACATACTTGGATGTTCCTGTGATTTTATAGGAAATATGTAGTAATCTAGAAAAATGCTGAATTATGAAAAAATTTTGGATGTCATTTTTCTCACCTTGTCAATCACAGTAAAGCAAAAAGCATTTTTGGCCAGAATATCTTCAAAGGTACCCTAAGTTCCGTTCTTTGTTTTACTGGAAACATCAGGGCCATTCCAAACCCAGGACTGTATCATAAGAGCAGTATTTTTATCACTCTGCTCTTCCCTCAGTTCGAACAGGGTTTGAAAAGAAGGGGTTCTGTATGCTGTGAGATTTGTGTCAGCTCCTTATGACACTTGCATCCTCCTCAGACAAAAAAAAGGAATTCTGCTGGTCAGAGTCTGCTTTTTTTGTTCTCTGCATTGCATTTTTGTTCTCTGCATAGGGTTAGAGTGACAAGGACCTGAGCATGGCTGAATGTTTATTTTTATATTGTTTTGGTTTCACAATCTCCTACAAAAACTTCATATAGTATTTTCAGTAAGGTAACAGCAGTGGGATGCTGCTAGGAGAACCCAGTTAACATCTGCTGCTACCGTGGACAGAAATTATTTTTTAAATTGCCAGTTCAAAATAAACTCAGTGATCTATTACTAGTTTCTGATACCCCTCTGCGACCTGGCTTTGGGAAAAATTGACGAAGACACTGGATCAGCATTTTTTTTGATCATTGCCCTTCACTCCCTCGTGGCCATAGAGCTTAAATATGAGCATAGCAACATCTGAAGCACAGCAGACCCTTATAACATGTGCAAGTCGTCCTGAGCAGTGCATTTCAAGTAAGTCCTGATTGGCAAATGCCCAACACCAACAAAGTAACAGTGTGCTACTGGGATTTAAGCAATCTTTCGACAAAATGAGACGTCTGAAAGAAGTGAGTATCAAAACATAGACTTTAGCTGTCTCATGATTTTGTCCTGCTGCTTCTGAACTCAATGAGACTGAGGAACAAGGCTTGAGAGAGAAGGAGCACCAACACACTTGGAAAGGACCCCACTGTACTTCTACTTACTTCTGACCATCATTACAAACTAACACTGGACTGTGAGCTGACTGAATTTTTAAAACTCCAGATTTTCTTATACTTAGAAGAGCTCCTGTTGGGATACTTCAAAGATTTCAAAAGGTATGAGAGACTGTGAAGGCTACACCCTTTCTGTGAAGCCTGCATGGAAGCCACTCAGCACAAGGCAGATCTGTGGTTTTAAACACTAGACTTAAATTCTACTTACAAGCAAAAAATTAGTCTGTAGTGGCAGTGAGAAAAGATGTGGAATCAAATCCTTGCCTCAGAAAACAACTGGTTTTTCTCTGCCAAGGGTGCTTTCAGCCCCAACAGCATTTAGTTCAAAGACAAAAGAGTCCACAGCTGGGGCTCAAATCGAAAATGATACTTTCAAATGACACTGGAGGCTTTAGGTCTCCAAGGTTTTTATTCATTTAAATGAATAAATAAATAAGAAAAAAAAAAAAAAAAAAACAGAAAATAAAAAATATTTTAGTCTTTTTCCTTCTACTTTTTCCTTGGACATACTAATTCAGCTAGTCTGAAATAGCAAGCAAGTTCCAGCAGCACCTATACGGGCTGGAATCTTCATTAGTTAATCAGATCATTCCCATTTTTGTATTCAATAATACAATGCTTTTACTGATTTCTTTAACCTTTCATTTTGGACACAATTAATGTAATCACACTTCCAACAATTTGGAGATGATTTCTTGCTAGCAAACTGCTACATACAGTGATGTGCTTCCTATTTCTGGCTTGATTCTCAAACAGCCAACAGAAATGGGAGTTTGAAGTTAATTTCTTTTTAATTATCTTTTCTTTCTTTCTAATTATCCTTTGATCACAGATAAGAGGAACAAATTACAAGAGTTTTTTCATTATCCTCAAAAGCTGATGATGTCTGCACGTCTAGTATAACATATTGGTGATGCTTATTGTTTCTGCAAGATGTCTTAACAACATTTTGGAAGGAAAGTATGTATGCTACACTACAACAAGATAACTCTTTAAAAAGCACACAGCTACCAAGATCATGAAGCAAATTATACCCATGAAATGACTCATTGATTTTTTTATTAGATACAAGTCCAAAAAAAATTATCTTCAGTCCTTGATGCCCCATACAAACAAGCTTAATGTGAAAGACAAAGCTAAATATTCTAAAGTTGCTCTGGAGAAAGCAGAGACATTCTTATCTAAATCCCCCAGCTCCAAGTTTATAACAGAGTAAGTCACCACCTCACCAGAATAGCACATTTCTACGGTATTTTTCTAGATTTCGTCCAGCCTCTCTTAACATGCCAAGCAATTTGGCATCTACTTCTGCCTTCGGGAAACTATTTCACAATCTAATAGATCTCATTGTCAGGAAATCTTTCTGCACTGCCAAGTCATTCCCAAGAGTGCCACTTTTATTTAAGGGAGGAGAACTGATTCTGGCAATGGTGTAGTCGCTCCTCCGATATTTTGAGTTAGTGGGTGCAAGTAGCCAAACACCATCTGGTAGCCAGCTGGTACAGTATATTTAGAGGCACCTAAAATCTTTCCAACCTTCCCTGGCTCATCTTTGCTTTTGGAATAAGCTTCTTAATCATTTTTAATCATTGTATTGTTTTGCTATCTGGAAAATTCCTTTATATGTATACAATTATTGGAAGGAAGAATTTAATTATGGTTCAGAGACTATTATTGTGAACAAAGCAGTGAGGCAGGTTTTTTCTCTCCACTTCAGTTTAATTATCTTTAACAAGTTTTAATTGTGTATCTTTCTTCAGTTTACAGCATACAAAGTGTCTCATGAGATGAACAAACCTACAAAAGTGGGGCAAGGTTAGTGGCCACATTTGTACATAAACATGAGCAGCAGTAGATCTTTTATGATATTTGCAATAAAAACATGAAAAGCAGATTCTATATGGCAGCTTTAGCAGATAAATACTTTTAAGTATTCAGAAGGCATGTTTCAAAGACGTGCTTTTGAACATGACTGTACACAGTAAATTATTTTTGCTATAATTAGACTTAAGAAAAAGGTAGACAAGTTAGAGTGATACATTTAAATGCACAAAGTGGTTAATCACTGCCTTATTATAGGTCCAAAGGCAGTCCTTCCCAGAGCACAGCCCTTATTTAATATTTTTATCAAGACTCACTACAATGAAAAATGTGTTTAGTCTGTGGCACACTCCTGCAACATAAAAAAATGACCTATTCTTCATGACCTGATTCCAAATCCCACTGAAGTCAATGGTAATCTTTGCACTTCTATTAGACCCCAGTGCATAGCTAAATATTTTACAGTATCATAATAAAAACTGCAGTAGGAGACAGGGTAGAACGGGGATCTGATGCAAATCTTCAGTAAACTCATTGGAGCGACACATCGTGTGAAAGTAAATGAGTGCTCTGTGCGTTTGCTATTTAAGTCACTGTGAGTTTTGCCTCAGAATTAGATAGAGGATGTGGGACATCTTCAGCTGGCTTCACCAATGCAGGAAGAAAGGTAAAGTCTCTCATAAGAAAAATTATTTGTCTGTTTCAGAGAATACAGGAAAGCAAATATAGTCTCCATCATCTTCAAGATGCGAAATGAATACACAAAATTAAGATCAGACACTACTGAGAAAAAAGCTTATGTCCCCATATGAAATCATCTAATATGAAAAATAGAAGCACACAAGAAAAACAAGATCTCATCTGTTGCAGCACACATATCTTCACTGAAGAAAGTAAGTTCCAATGACTGGGAGCAAACAAATACAATTCTCCACAAAACTGTCTCTGTAAAGAACATTTAAAGCAAATATTCCCATCCCATCTGTCAAACTACCACTCAATGAAAAATAAAAATCTGATTAAAAGAGAAATAATAAGTTTTTATCACTTTTCAGCATTAAAATCTGAAGTCCTTTTTCTGCCTTGGCCAAGGAATAATCCTCAACATGCAAGTTTTTCCCTTTGGAAGAACTTCCAATGACCATATTTGTACCTGTATATTGTCTGCTGTAATAGAAGAAATCTAAAGGATTTGATAGACTTGTTAGATGCAAACAACACTTCTGAAAGAGTTATGGGAATTATCTACTGATTGTCCTTCGGATATTTTATCTATAGCAGAAAAGACTGATTCTAAATGACAGTACGTCTTGCCCTGGCTGCCTAGAGCATCGGCTTTTCTAATGGCTGTTTCCTGATCCCTCTCTATTAAGCACAGAGACTAGCTGAGGATTTATTTACTTTCTCCTGTCTGTTCATTTTGCAGCCTCAAATCTGTCACTTATTAGGAATGTTTACTGTGTCATTCACCATGGTCAAAAACAAAAGGTAAGGGAGACCAACATTTGAAATAATATGCAGCCCTTCAATCTATAATGCTTTATTAGACTTTGTAGTAAATGCTCCATATCAAAGAAAGTATTATTTGAAAGCAAGAATTTCTGACACATCAAACATTTCAACGATATCAAATGTCTCAGTCAGTTGTCAGCTCTCGCCGGCCGCGTGCTCTTTCAAAGAGGGCCGGGAGGATAGCCGGGGAGCTGACCACACAACGGCAGCTCGACAAACACAGTAAAACAGGTCAGCCGCTCCCCACCCGGGGGAGCTCCTCCCTGAGCTGGTGGCAAACACACGTGGGCAGAGGTGAAGAAGTGAGAGAGGGGCACTCTCCAATAGCTGTTCCATGAAGAAGGTTTATCGCCAACGAAACAAGAACTACAAAAAACCATGGAGACTCCGGGGAGCTGAGGGTTACCAGGGGTTTTATAGTGGGGGTAAGAAAGGCGGGGACAAGGGCAACTACCAATGGGATTTACATTGAAAGGCAGGGTTAGGAACAGAGGAACCAGTGGGAAGGATATATGGGATTAGGGACTTAGGGAAGGAACCAATGGGGTGTCAAACTCCAGAGAACTTTCTAGAACTGATGCATATTAACGAGGGGAAATGAATATGCATGAACTTATACATAAAATGAGGAGGAGAGAACAACAACCTATCGGGGAAATTACAGCCCCAGGGACTTGTGGGCTGTCACCCTAAGTAAAGTGAGTTGTCATATACCTCGGTGCCTGATGTGTTGGCTGACCAGCACAGGTTGGATTCGCTGTTACTCTGTGGGATCACTGTGGCTGTAGCCATTTGCACAGCCACATCTCTTCTTTTGTTTTTTTACTGTGTCATTCGCCATGGTCAAAAACAAAAGGCAACGGAGACCAATATTTGAAATAATATGCAGTCTTTCAATCTATAATGCTTTATTAGACTTTGTAGTAAATGCTCCATATCAAAGAAAGTATTATTTGAAAGCAAGAATTTCTGATACATCAAACATTTCAACCATATTAAATGTCTCAGTCAGTCAATCAAATCAATCAATCTAATTAATAAATAAAATTCCTTGTGTCTTGTTACAAAACTGGCAGTAGAAAAGGAGTGGGAAAGAAAACAGCATTTGGGGACTGGATTTACATATTTCTAACTGATTTTTTCAGCTGGTACCAATAGTTTTGGTTTTGCAAGAACAAAGCCAAATATATTAACTGAAAATGCCTTGATGCTGTTTAGTAAGTTTCCAAAGAATATAGGCCAAAACTGCTCTGACTGGGAGGAGAACATAGAACAGAACAATAAAGCAAATGAACTCCTACGGAAATAAGTTGGGTATTAGTTGAGTAAGACATTTTCTGTTTATTCATCATAAAGATTATTTGGGTTTGTAGCAGAAAGGGTTGTTCTACAGAAAGAGACCATAATGACTATGAGTCATCATTTAATGAATGCCTAATCCTTAGCCCTTAATACTCCATACCATCATCTACACCCTAGACAGATGTTATTTATAATGCCAAGCAGGGAGACTGAATATCTGCTTACAGGAAAGCAGTTCATCAAGCCTTCAAAGAACAGTCAAGTGCCATAGCACCACAGCTGTCCTGCTTCTTATTCAGAAACTATTTCTTTATGCTGAAATCGCCGACAATATTTAACCTGTGGTTTCAGGTGACTCTTACTTAGGCACAGAAGTTGAACTTTCTAATTGGTGCTTACCTCATCTTTGGAAGTGTTTGAGAAGCTACTTCTGGAATTTCCTCTGCTATTTAGGCACTAAGTATGCACATATTAAATATTTAATTTCATTGCCCAACATCTTGTTTTCAGTAATGAAGAAAGGGATATTACATTTATCTGGAGACCTTAGCATCTTCAAAAATAAGGTCTGATTTAGTCAGCTATAAGTCATATGGTTGAGCATTTCAGTTTCTTACTTTCAGAGAGCCCAGCAGGGAAACTACACATTTACATCATAAATTTTTTTCAAGTTATCTCTGTTTTTCTCCTCCATCGTCTGTGTGTGAGATTTAGCATGAGTAACAATAGAAGCATGTTAACTCGGGTTCCCATTTTGTCAGCATCATGGCAGCAGTCACTTAAAACAGTAGAGTGGTCTGAGTCTGGAAATCAGCACCATCTGCATTGATCCATAGGAAAGATTGCATGCTCAGCATGACTAGTGTTAACAGCTAAAGTCCACTTCCATGTGTGAATCTCATGGAATTCTAGGAACACTGGCAATTTCATATATGTGATTTATATTTCATATAGCAATTTACTCTAATATGAGACTTACACTTTTTCTAAAGATACTGTGTTTGAATTGTCTCTCTATAATGGCGTTCCAGGCACAATCAGCAATCCATACATAATGCTACTTTCTGAGCCTGATAGATAGACATTATTCATCCTTGCTTAATCAGGAAGACTCATACATTCAATAAATATTCTGAACAAGAATGTTTTCCAAAGCAACCAACACTACTTTGCTTTAATCTGAAACAGATCTATATTGAAAGACCTATGTGAATGTAATGTGTGTGAAAACCAACGGCTTGCTTACTTACCAAATTCTCAAATATAAAGCTCTTGGAATATACGCACATGACAAAACAGTAATAGTCTTACACTTGTTTTCCTGCACAGCATCTACTAATAGCAGTGTATGTTAGAATCTAGTACAAACCAGATGCATAAACTTAAGAAACTTAATGCACCTCACTTGGAATTCTGTCTACACTTGAAAATTAAGAGCTACTCTGCATTAGCAGTTTTTATTGATGCAGTAGATTCTGAGTCAGATGATGTGGAGAATTTTCCATTTACATTCACAATCCCTGGCCCAGAAAAATGGATTCAGGCTGTATTCATTTCATATTCAGCGTCTAACTGACGAGCTTCTATTTGATCATTCTTTCACTCTAGCAAATAATGGTCCCCTTTTTTCTTAGAATGTATGCAGGAAGGATTGAGTCCACAAAAATCATTTAAGGATCATAACCCTAAAAATCATTGGTAACTTGAGAGCTAATTATAAAAACAGGCTGAGAATCCAGAAAATATCAGAGACAGCCTAGAAAGAGTGTTACAAACTCCACAAAGACACTGAAATAAGGTGACAGGAAATATGGAAAAATAAGTATGGTTCTTCTCAAGGAATTAAACCATTAACTCCAGATCATCAAGTGATGATCAACTCAACTCACCATTTGCAGCAATAAATATGTGAGTGGCATATAGGTTGCAGCAAGTTTCCTCTCACAAATATGGAGGAAGGAAGGGAACGAAAGAGAAGAAACAAAACAAGCATATTGTCCCTCCTTTTATACTTTGAAACATAATGTTTCAAACAATTGGTGGGAGATCTAGAATACAATCCCTTTCACACCACACTTGAAGGAAGTACTTGAATTCAGGACTGCAGCTTCACAATGACCTAAACAGCACAATACTAAGGACTTCCAGGTAAGGGGTTGCTAATAAAAGTCCTTGTCCAGCTGGGACAAAGCAGGGTCCTGGGGCCCTGTGTGTTACAGGTGAGGTGACTATAGCTTGCAAAGGATACAGGAGAGGAAGGGAGACAGAAAGCCAATGCTCGGGGAATTTTGTGTTCTACAAGTTTTAAATTAATCAAGCCCAGGGGCAGAACAAGCAAAGGAATGCATCCTCTCTCAGCAACACCTGGGAGCAAGGGAAAAGCCAGCTGGCACCCTCAGGACACAGGGGGTTACGGCCACCAGCAGAAACAAGCACTACCATTTAGCTGCAGCTTTAGGCTGGAAATGGCAATGACACAACCAATTTAAGCAAAACAGAGATGTGCAAACATTTTTTAATTTGACCCCTAAAAATAAAGAGAGTAGTAGTTTAGGGGTTTTTTCATGAAATGGGGTTTTTTTATTGTGGTTTGTGTATCGGGTGTCTGTGTCCAGGTGTGCACAGCCCGGCTCGGGAGCGCAGGGAGGCGAGGTCAGTCCCACAACGCAGCAGGGCAGCGCAGGGCTGAGGTAGCGCCTCCAGGGAAATGTGTTTGAGAAAGGGCAAAACACTGCACAGAGAGCAAGGGACAAAATGTGACAAAGCCCTGAGAGCTCCCAGAGGGGATGGGGAGGGATGGAGCCCCAGGCAGTCAAGCACGGACTACCCTGCAGCTCATGAAGGCCATGCGGTGGAGAAAGTTTTTGTCTGCAGCCCTGGTCACACCAGCATGATCCATGAGCTTTTCCAACTTATTTTGTCTCCATGCTGTTGAGGAGAGAAAGTGAGATTGGCTGGCTGGGTGTCTGGCAGCCAGCCAGGATCAACCCACCACAGTTTGTAAGGAAGATCTGATTTTTGCTGCACTTCTCCATGGGATTACCTGCATTGGTTATGACTCTAATATTTTTTATAGCTATATAATCATATAAAAGTGAAAATTCTGACTGCTGGTGGTGTTTTTCGTTTCTATATCCAGACTATAACCTTTAATGTTACTTTTTCAAACTATCACACATCTCTATATGTATTTTTGTCATTGCATACTATTTATAAGATGCCTATTATAGAATTCTTTAATGATACTGGCCAGTGTCTATCTCAATGGCAGATTGCAGTCCTTTATTTTTCCATTTGTTTTTTTCTTTTTTTTTAATACAAAACCTAATTAAAATGGCAGTATTCCAATGACTTCTCTACCAGGAAAAGAAAATTACATCTGTACAGGATAAAGATATTGGGGTTGGGACTCTTGATATGTTTTCTTTTATTTTTTTTTTTTTAGATATTTAAAGAAAGTGTTCTGTTGTACTTGTCCAAACTGGGGTTTTTGGGTTTCAATTCTAGTGGCTCTGTCCCTCACAAGAGGCCTGAGATCACTTTTGTTAAGAGTGAATCTTGCCTTCAAGAGAACATGAGAAGAGAATTTTCTACAAAGCAGTGATGGCATTTAGCATGAAGGCACATTCAGAAGATAAAAACCAGAAACATTCATATTTAAGCTAATTCAGCTTTCTTCTCAGGGAATTTTTAAAGGATTTTGAATAATACAGAAGAGAAAAAGAAAACTATTTTCATGCTTTGTTATGTAGTTGACTGACAAATATTTCACATTTCAGAGTTTACCTCTGATTCAAAAGCATTAAAGGTGCAAAGCCTTTTGCAGGTTCAAGCAAACATGATGGTTTCATGAAATCTTTGAGCTCCCTCAGACAGTCCATGTACAGTGCATTGTTTATCTCTATTCTCCGCTTTTGTACTCCTGTACCTTTATATAGTGTCTATGTTTTAGGATCTCACAAAGATGTATTCAATTGCACATCAGAAAAAAAATTAATTTTTTTTTGTAGAAAAATGAGAATAAAGAGTTTACTGGGCTAAAATTCCTAGTTGGCAATACCTCATTCTAAGAGCTTTTACTCAAAAGGCAGGATCAGAGCTTGTTTCTCTCCAGGTTACAGCTTTCATCTGTCACCAAGCACAAAATTAACAGTTAGAAAAACTTGAGAATGTTACTCAAGGCAGTGCTGGGAAAAGAGCCTTTCTACACTGCATGCACTGGTGCCCTGAGCTAGGTAAATGCCAAACTGACACACAACTAATGTCCATTTATTTAGCATAGCTATATTTCTTTTCTTTTGGGTGATGTATCTCATCTGGAAGCTGTCCCATAAGAATGAGAAATCTTGTAATTCATTCTTTCAATTGTTGAAACCTGAGCTAATAATCTTAATATATCAATATACTAAAATATCTCTACCTATACTTAAAGTTACCTGATGGCTTTGAAAGCCTATTTTAATTAAGAAGCAGCTGATGCTTTGAGCATTTCAGGTCAAGTCAGTTTCCTGATAATGGGTTAAATACTGAGCAGTAGTAATGGAAAGTACAAATGACAATGTCAGTAAATCCTCAGCTTTAGCACCAACAAGACAAAAGCAACCACCTACAAAATTTAACAGGAGGAAAAAAAGTCTTAATGATTCTAAATCACAGTGGGCCTGCCTCCAAAGCAAGGGAAATTAGGTAGAAGACAGAGACCCATAAACACATAAGAAACAGAAACATCTCACTGAAATCAGTGGCAAAACTCCTGGGAATAGCTAACCAGATCTTATACTTAGCAAGCTGAAGTAGAAAAAAGTTAAATTTAAAAAAATTGCATCAGGATAGGAGAACCCAACTGGAGATAGAATTGCTACAGTTTCTTTGTTATGTACTGTTTTTAACATCAAATTATTGCAGAAAATAAAAACATCAAAAAGTCACCAAATTTTACATGAATGATTACATCTTTTTCTGTGAATAGGAAAGGAAAGTTTCGCAATTTCATGGCAGAATTTGTCATTTCAAGAAAAACATAGGTTACTATTTGGATTAAAGCATTATTATTTCCCAGCCATCAATAGAGAACTGAAACTCTTACTGATTCATTCCGCATGTATCCATTCACTTAATATTCTTTTGCTGTAACTTTTAATCAGCAGCAGGAAAATCTCGTCCCTCCCTAGAAAACAAGGCAACATTTTCATTTTCAAAACCCCAGAGAACTTAAATAATTTTTTTATAAAATTGAGAAGTAGAGAGAGATTCTCTCTGGACTGATTCTTTCTCCTATTTTTGCACCTGCATTATCCTCCTGGATTATCCTGCTGTCAGCTGCTTCTGCACAGGAATCACTAATATATGCACACCACTAACTGAAGTCTTTTGCTTTTTCAAGCCATGCTCACCCACTTCACAGTTGATGCTGCACCATCAGCAGTATTTTAGTACAGATATCAAAAGGTATTTCATTATTTAGGCTTCTGCAACAAGAGCACCCTTATACTGTGGCAAGAGAGGTGTAGGATAGGGAAAAAAAAGAAGACTAGTGTAGAGGGAGCAGTGACAAAGGTTCCTACCATTGTTTGCAGAGAAGTCTGCAGCTGAATGAATAATGCCAGTGCTCAGAGGCCTCTTGTGGCACCACATTCCTTTTAATTTGAGCAAGGAACCATTGGCATCTGTAAACTTTGTTTAACTGGTCAAACTAATGGAATATTTCATCTGTTAGAATTGTTGAGGATTACAGTGAAACTGTCCCTCTAACATGCACTTGAAAGTCTATTTCAGAACACAGAAAAGAGTTTTCTGTAAGTAGTGTATTATTTGAAAATAATGAGCAGACAGCTGGTGTTTGCAGAGGTCAAAGATATTAGTGAAAATACCTAAAATTTTAGCCAAAACACTAGGTATTGCAGCAAGGAGAAACTGTAGAAAAAGCAATAACATGCTGAAAAAAGAGTCCTGTGGGGCACAAATAGAACATCTGACATTTTCTGACAGTTTAGATAAATCTATTGTAATGAGAAAAGAAAGATTCTGTATGAAATCAATTCTTTTTGCAATACTTATCCTTGGATGTTCTGAAGAACCATTTCACATCTCAGAGATGACATCCTTTTCTTTAGGGCCTAATCCAAAAACCGTTTAAGTTAGTGGGCTGAAAAAGACTCAGCTCAACTCAGAATGATAACATCTGCCATAAGATTTGTTTCACATCTTTACAGCTTCAAAAGCATCACAGACATATCTCCAGGAAGTGAAGAGGGAGGAGGCACACGTCCAACTGCCCCCAAATCTTTGTTTAGCTTTTCCACTGTTTGAAATCTTTCCCATATTTTTTTATGGTGGTAAAAAATGATCCATCCCATCACAGGACTCCACGAAAAAGGAAGAACACGTACTGTTTTTGCAATGTGCAGTCTGCATTAGTATAGTTGCATTATAATTCTTTTTAAGTTAATTAAAACATTTGATCTAAAATGTGTAAATAAAATAAAAGATACAATGGAAACACATATAAACACGTCACATTAAAGGGCTTCCTTGAAAACGAATAGACTGGAGAAAAAGGAATCATGATGCATGTGGAAAAAGATAAAAAGAGCAGAAAGTAAAAACTAAAATACTCAAGCCAAGACTCCTACACAAACAAATACACTGTGATGGAAGAGAATGTGAAGTTTTACATTTAGAGTTTCTAAACCATTTTACTTTGTATATTTAAAAAATGAGGAAAATGGAAGCTTCCTCCACAGAACAGTCTGGATGGCAGTTTGCTCCAGTGAGAGGGAGAAAGAAGTAAGGATATAAACACTGCCATAGTGACAGTTTTACATACGGTTCTGTTACCAGATTGTAGTCCAACAAATCAGAGGTGCATTTGTGAAAGAACTTATAAAAAGATCCCGGGAAGATTAACCAGGAATTCATATACTATTAGTAGCAAATGTAGGAAGATAAATTGTTCCTGGTTTTGAGACTTAAATTTAAGTAAAATTGAAAAAAACCCTCTCCCTAACTCAATGTCAAAACACAGTGCTGAAGCTGGTGCTGATTAAACTATGGAATCTTTTGCCAAAGCAGTATGTCAGATGTCCCATGGCTTAAGATAACAGAAACTTAAAAAAAACCTCTCAGGGAACTGTTGTAGGAAATAGGCTGGAGGACAGCCAAAATGACCAACAAATCTTTACTACTACTGATCCGAGTAAGGAAGGAAAAGAAAGATAAAGAAGAATAAACAGTGGTCTCCCTTCCTTCTCTCCCTTGGATGAGCAGCAGTATCTGCAACGCTGCAATCACCACATCTTTCCTCGTCCCACCCTGTTACTGCACCACATGTGTGCTCCAGTGACCTCTATAGACAATAGCAAACTTCTCATTTCCTTCAGCTGAGTGGAAGTCAGGCCCAAGGGAAAAAGCTGAAGAACAAATCTCATCCCCTGTACCTTACTGATTAGGCATGTCTTTGTTCACTTCAAATACAGCAGACCCTTCAGAACAGTTTTGCTTTTAAACAGCTGATGGCATGGGAGCGGGAGAGGAATACATGGTGTGGATTGGGTCTTTTACATAACCCTGTGTGCCTTGATTAGTTGTTAAAATTCTTTATATTCTCCATAAGGAGAGAAGTGCCATGAGCACAACTTTCTTTTGAGATAACTACTGTAGGAAGCAAGTCTGCCTACTACTTTTCGTGATAGCTTGGTGATTAAAGTTCTTTCTCAGCAAATTGGAAATCCAGGTTCAATTCTTTCTTCTGCTTTAGCATATTCAGGATCACACCTTCTATTTTTCAAGCCACATACATTATGACACAGGCTGCTAGATAACAAGGCATCAGAAACATCGTTTGATAAAGCTGCATCATTGTACTGGGAGAAGGAACTGAGATTATTTGGGTTGTAGATAGAGAATAGAAAAAGGAAGATTTTATATTCAAACAGGTTAAGACAAGTGGTTATGAATGAAAATCCTGATTTCCAGTCCTTATACTTAGGACTAACTGTTTATTTAATTCAACAACCATTTAACCACTGAGATAATAAAAGAAAATTTAGAGAGATCCCTGTCTTGTTTTGAACTATTTTTAGCATGTTTGTTTTCTACCTTTACTAAGTCACTTGCCAGTTTTCCAGCATCTGTGGTACTCAGCTTTTGTGGTAATGGTTCTGAAGTGAAGTGTTAAATGATAAAAAAAAGGGCAGAATGTTTAATAGCTAAGGCTACTTCTGGAATGAATTTTATTGGTAGGCAGTGAAGACACACATTCAAGTAAGAAAAACTTCTAAAATCAGCTTTCATTCCTACCTTTACCTCTTCACTCAATGAAATGCATACATCTGATTGGAAATAAATAAGCATACTCCATTTCCCTTACTGTTTTCCCTGCCTCTAGTATAAATTATGAATACAACTAGCAAAATCACTTTGTTCAATAACAGTTTGAGGGCAGAATCCATGTTTTGGAATATTTCTTACATACTCCTCTCTGTTACTTGCCTGGTTGACAAAATTCCTCATGGAAACTCCTTAAGACTATACCAGTGTAAGACACTTCAACTTTTTTTTTTCTTCCTTACTTTGTGGTCAAATACAAGTTTGGCTTTTTTGGCTTAAACTGGTTTACATTTCATGTGCATTCATTTTTCTTTAAGTGTATGAATGTTTCTTAATAACTAATAGTTTTAAACTAGCTAAAATGCCCAAACATACACAGAGTTTACTCATGAAAATTTGATGTCAATTTTTTCATATTTCCTGCAATCTGTACATATTTTGTCTAATTATATTTGGAAGTACATCTGCTTGGACACCTGCAGAATTACTGCAAGCTGTCATTTTCATTCTTGAAACATTATTTAAATTTTAAATTTGGCATCTGTCAAAAACAAACAAAAAATACTATTGGAAATTATAATACAGCAGCTAAAATTTGCCGTATTTTACTGAATACCACAGAATGACAGACAATGCCTTCAAACTGGATCTTTATGTCAGCACTATGGAGCAGAAGAAAAATCATTGTGAAGTGATATATTTCTAGTAAGATATATTTTATTCTGATTAAGTCCCTGCAAAACCGATTGGATGAGATAACTTGAAAGCACTGACAATATGTTTCTTCTCCTCAAAGTAATGTTGAAAACTTTCACATTGGTCCCAGTAATATGAGTCTCAGTAACAGGCCCTGTTTGACAGACTAGGACACAGAAAGCTGTCAACCTAAGAGTAGTCTGAAGATGATTGTTAAGGGGATTTGGTATTTCGTGTATTTTGCCTAATAGGGGAGCCTGTGCTCAGCATTTCCTGAAGCAAAAGAAGACAGATGAAATCTCTGGGCACTTCATTGCTGCTGTCTCTCAAAGATTTCCTGTCAAAATGGGCCTATAAGGGAAGAAAGGTTTTCAATAACATTTTTTTTTTTACCTGGCAGGATTTCCAGTCTTGCTATGAAAGAGTTTGAAGGCGCTGTCTTTGTGAAAACATTGCTGCCAAACTACCATATCTAGTTGAGTTTAAAAATAAAAAAGCAATATGACTCACATTACCATAGTGTATACTACAAACCTGGGTTTGATTGACATTCTATCCATATTTTATACAGTGCTTTTTTTCTTCCGTCAAATGGAGCAAGTGACCTTGATGTTACTGTGCTTTGCAACTTAAACAGGGAAAGCATATTTATTGTCAACTTCTTTAGGGATACAATTTTCAACAGAGTACGTAGGGAAAAGGAACACAACTCCTATTATTAATAATAGGAGTTATTCATGTAACTTGTTCATCTCATTGAGACTTCACTGTTTTATGTCAGCCTTCTTAGAAGGTTGCCATGTAAATTTTATCTGCCCAGAATTAAAAGGAACAAAGAAAATTATCATTCTTTTGGGGATCCATTCTAAATAAAAAATGTTGTACATGTCTGAAAATACTAGAATTCCCCAAGGAATTTAATCTTGGATGTCACAGTGCCATACCCAAGTGAATCAGCTGCATTAAAAACAGCTACACATACATAGCCACTGCAACCATAAAAATCAAGTTCTTTCCCCTACCTCATCATTAAAAATGAGCAAATAAAAATCTCATTTTCAAAACTAACTCAGATTCTGAGATTGTTTTGAGAAAAAGAAGACCATGTCCAAAAGTATTGAATCATACAAAACCTGCAGCTTAAGTATAAAAAAATATTGTTTATTTAAGGCAAGTAATGTAGCAGGGTTGAGACAGGGAACTTGGCTGTTCCTCTGTTGAACAGCCTCACCTCTTTTGGGTTTGTTTTTGTGGTGGTTTTCTTGCAAGGAAGAGGCTACTTAACCTGCTCTCATGTGAGCTTTCCTTCTAGAAGTGGAGCAGGAAATTTGGGTTTTGTAGGTCTGAGGTGTTAAATTAACTTGATTTATTACAGACTCGATGGAGGATTTTACTTTGTGGCCTGAGAACCCCCTGCTGTCTGAGAAAACTCAAGTGATGCAGATTAACTCTGTCTAAACAGACTGTGGAGGATAATTTAATTTGCTGCAGAATGATTTGCTCCAACAGGGGTCTTAAACAAGGAAAGGAGATGTGAAGCTTGCTGTCTGTTATAGGTAAAGACAAGTTATCTGATTGGAAAATGGATAAAAAATTACTGTATTTTTTTTTTTAAAAAAAAGGAAGCATTTTTCAATTGGGGATGATGGATACTTTTTCCAGGAAATGGGAACAGCAGATATTACAGAAAAAAAAGGATGGAGGGGAGAGGATGCAGCACTAAAAGCAAGAGCTGAAACAAAGAAAATGCAGTGAACCTGGGAAGAACAGTCTTTTAAAGTTGGTGGCTCTCAGAAGGCTGAGGAAGACTTTCAGGGCCAGACAGATGTATTTGCATGGTCAGAGTTACAGAGGGAAGTGACTTTGAAAGACTGGGGAGGACTCAAGATCTGCAGCAACAAATGCGTGACCAAACTGATCAGCAAAATGAGCATGAAACTTCAGCAGAGGTAGGCGCACATTACTTAGCACGGGTCTGGCAGACAGTGGTCCTGCAAAGTATATCATGCTACACACTAATGACTGGAAAAAGCAGAGCTGAGAAGATCTGCACGACTGAGTCCAAAAACAAAATCAACATGCCATCACTACATCAGGAGATGGAGTATGTTAGATGGAGTAAGTCAGAGGTACAGTTGAAGGTATTTATCTCTCCAGGACACAGCAAAGGAAGCAGATGCTTTTCTGAAGCCTCAGTCAAACACTTACTACTCATGCAGATCCCTTAGCATAGCTCATCCATAGCTCAGTGAAACTGTTATTGCAATGCTCTGCCTTGGCAAGAAATCTAGGATTTGTATTTCTCAAAGGCTGTTTTGGAGGCTACTGCATGGAGTATTTTTAAATGCACTCTCCAAGCATATATGTGAGAATATAATCTTTTTATCTAAGTAACTACCATGTAATATTCCAATAGCCTATTACATTTTGATTGACAGTAGGGCCAGATCTGAGCTGGATAAGTACTCATAGCTGCAGGAAGCCATTGAGCCATACAGGGAATGCAGAAGTGCAGTAGAAGCCATTAGCTCTCCTCTTCTTCATGTCCCCCACAAATCCACGTTTTGACAAGTATCTGTATTTCTGGGGCAAAGAACTCAGTTACAAGGTTTTTTCTTGCAGTAACCTTTCATCAAGTGAACCTCCTGCAATTCATCTACACATGATCCCAGTCCTGGAAAAATGAAAAAAAAGTAGTTCACCAGACTGGAAAGACAGAGTAAAAGAAAACATCTCTGGCAGTATGGTTCAGTCTTTAGCAATCCTTCAGCTTTGAAACTTCAGAAAATATGTAAAATTAGGCTTTTCCTTAACAGACTGCCAGAATTCCACACAATGATACTCTTGAAAGTAAAGAATTGATGCCTTGGACCTAGACAGGTTTCTCTCACTGTGACTTGGTATAGGCATGGAGTTAAAACTCATTTAGGCCAGAAGAGATTAATTCCACTTATACTAACTTTGTCCAGATCCCAGTGGTGAGATGCTGAACTGTGTTTGATGAGCTACAGAAGTAGCTGTGAGACCATGTCACAAGGCAGGTTTTGTTTGGTTGGGTTTTTTCTCCTTGCATAACATGATTCAAAGTAAAGCAGAATATTCAAGGAGAGAAAAAAAAAAAAAAAGATAATTCCCCCATCCCTCTTCTCCCCAGTCCAATTTAGGATTTATAAAAATTAACGGACAAAAAATGTCCTTAAAGCCATGGTTAAGGTTTTGATACATGAGCTCTCTAGTACATGCCCTACAAGAAGGTTTGGATTAATAAGTAAAACCAAACTCAAGGTAACTTGACCTTTATGCCCTAGTTTAAAAAACAAACAAAAAAAGCTAAATGAAAAAAACATTGCACCTCATATAATTTTTTATACACAATTTTATACGGAGGCACAGATTCTACTGTGACTCACTTTTAAAAATACCATTAGATTATTTGCCAAATCCAGGTGATGCAGTGTAATTCATTTCTAAAACCATCTTGTCCTGGAAAGACACACACAAGCCTTTTGAGGATTCCCCACCTCCATTTATCATGAGTAGAAACTTGTGAATCACAACAAGAAATTCCACCATCCCAGAAAATGACATTATCCTATACTACTATCACAATTTAATACTTTTCTCATTACCAAGATTCTTCTTTCAGCAGCTATTCCGATCTCCCTTTATTTTCAATGCAATATAGTTTCACATATAACTCTCCCTTTTCCACATCATCTTGCAATATAGAGCAGCTGACTAGAACCAATCTTATAATTAAAAATTTCCATGCCAGCACCTGCTGAGATCTGCAACACTTTCTAGTGCAGGGAATGGAGAAACAGGGGAAATATAAGATGGGCTATTACAAGCAACCTGTGTTTTGTATCATCTGAAGCTGTAAGTACATTATTCTTTTCAAGTATGTACACTGCTAAAAGTATTCATGTAGAGAGTCATTAAATTTGTATCCATTTAGACGCTCCATTAAGTTTTCAGACCACTCTTTAGGTTTAAGATTTTTACCTACCTATAAATGATAAGCAAAACAGTAACTGGATGGAACGTGAATTTCTGAATTGTAAGAGTACAAGATATGTGACTGTAAGATATCCAGGGCCAAACACCACATCAAATACATGAACACTGGACAGGAGCTGATCTTCAAAGTGATGTAGAAGCATTTTTGTCAGGTGTTCCAAGCCTCTGATGGGGCCTCATTTAGAGAACAAGGTGCCAGGTAGGATCAGATAAACACTTCTATTCAGCATTTAGGAATTGCATGAAAATCTGACCACATACAGGTTTCTAAAAGGACTCTGATATTTTAAGTTTAGAAAGTCCAGAGTTCAAACAACATACTCTCTGTATGCAAGAAAAGATGCAAAAGAATAAGACTGTAAATCACAAGGGAACAATAATGTTCAATTATGCAGAAATCTGTTCTGCATGCAATAATTGCAAATTTGGTCCTTTTTCTAGAGAACAATATGCCAAACTATGCAAACATAATACTGTGCCTTCTTTATTTCTGTAGACTCTCAAGCACTTTGATGGTCTTCCTGTAATGTTTTTAAATAATTCCCAAGTAGCATTCTTGTTCTGGCTTTGTTTTCCTTTCTTTATTTTTGTACTAACATCTCTGAGAATCCATTTGTTGAATTTGTGGTGCTAAAAACACTTGAGGCTGCTTTTAGAATAAAGTCAAACTCCAAACAAATAAAGCAGAATGTGGCATTGGCAGCTTTTTTAGCAGAATTTTTAAAAGCCCTAAAAATTTAAAAAAGAAGGAACCAACCAACTACTTCCTCTTAAACAGCAGAAGTGGAACTTCAGAAGATAGATGGGTCAAAATACTTAACACACTCAATTTTTCCCCCATCTTCTGTTTCCACCACATTTATTTTCTCCCATTTTAATCTATGTTTGACTGCTGAGTAAGGCCCAGGTAGTCAAACACTGTTATTAACTGCCCTTCTAGAAAGAAATATACAAGCTGTTTTCAGCTTTTACATAAAATATGTTTCTATAAATAGTAAATATCAAGAAATAGATTAAACAACTAGAAAAATATTTGTTAGTCTTCACCATTAAGTCAAACAGCTCTTCTTACCAAGTTCTACTAGAATCATCTCCTCACACTCACAACTTCAGAGTGGTCAGATAACAAAAAAAAGGCCAGTTTTGGGGATCACTCACAGGGCTCACCCTTCAGCCTCTAAAACCACCTACTCAATGTAGTATTCTCATAGCACTGCACTCAGTTGATTAAAGGCATGTTTGCTGTGATGTAAACATCACAGCATCACCAAAGTGTCAACATCGTCAAACGTTAATTTGGAATTATTTTAACACAGTCTGACTACACAACAGTTCATCAGGGTATTTGAACTAAAACATCCTTGCTAATTTGTGCATATATACTACAAATTAATGAAGTAATACACTGCAGGATCTGCTGCCTTTTTTTACACCGTAAGCATAAACCTCACATGGTTTTCCATATGAAGGTAAGCCACCATTCCTGAATTACATCCAAATTCCAACATCTGTTTTTTGAAAAACTAAAACTTCTAAGTCTGTTACAGAAACTAATAAAATGGTCTCACTAAGTTTCTCAAGACAATAATGAATCATAAGCACCGGATTTCTCAAAGCTTTACTGTGAACAGCATGTGAAACAAATAGGGCCAGACTGATAATTTGACATCCGAGTACAGAACAACAGGGATGACGAGGTGGAGGAACCCTCAGAATGAGCTGGCATCAATTACAGCCCCATTAGGCATCATAAATTTTCCACCTAACTCCAGTACCTTGGTGGCCATTAAAATAAAATCAGATGGACAACCCCAACTGTGGCATTGCTGGGAAGGGGCCCTACAAAGAGTTATTAGAGTCTAACAGACTTAGGTCTATAGCATAGTTTGGGTTGGAAGGGACACTCAACAGTCATCCAGTCCAATCCCCTGCCCTAAGCAGGGATATCTTCAATAAGTTCAGTTGCCCCTAGAGCCCTGTCCAACCTGACCTTGAATGTTTCCAGAGATGTGGTATCTCCTGCCTTTCCTGGCAACCAATTCCAATGTTTTACCAGCCTCGTAAAAAATGTCATCCTTATATTTAATCTAAATTGACACTCTCTCAGTTTAAACCATTACCCCTATCCTATCACAGCAGGCTCTGCCATCTTTCTCATAGGACCCCTTCAAGTACTGAAAGGCCATAGTAAGGTCTTCCTGGAGCCTTCTCTTCTCCAGGCTGAATAACCCCATCCTTTAGCCTCATAGGAGAGGTGCTGCATCCCTTTAATCACCTTTGTTGCTCTCCTCAGGACCTGATCCAACAGGTCCCTGTCCTTGCTCTGCTGAGGAACCCAGACCTGGAAGCTGTACCTGCTGGCAACTCTGCTTTTGATGTAGACCAGAATACACATGCAGAGTAAAGGAGTGCTCCTCTGTTTACAAGATTTTCCTGTTCCCAGTAAGTTGTCAGATTTTCTCCTATTCTAACATATCTGAAGCATATCAATATCTGATGTAGCTATATAGATACTAAGGTTCTTTAAATATTGTATGAATAGGCTGATGTTAAAAGAAATTGGAAAAAAAAACCAATTAGGACGTCTGCTCTGGGAAAGACTGAAATACGAGCTCATCTTTCCATAGGCACCAGAGATTACGTGGGACAGAAGGGACATTACACATGCCCTAATTTCAGGGAAATCTTCAGTTTGCGTTGTGCCCTGCAAGTCTTCACAGAATCCCATCACTAGACACAGAGCTACAGCACACAAGGTCTCATTAGTTTCATTGCCTGCAAACTGCATGTTTATTTTAATAAAACATGAACAACTGAAAACAGAAGCCTGCCTACCAGGTGGGATTTTTTGTTTGTTTGTTTGGTTTACTTGAAGAGCTTTAGATAAAGCCATAATATTAAGCAGTAATTCTGCCTATGTTTTGAGTCACACTACCAGCAGTGAAATTACAGATGAGAGAGGTAGCTAAAATGACTGCTGATGCAGAATGAGCTGAGCCTGCCATCCCTACCCAAGCCTGGCACAGGCTGCTGCCACCTTAATCAAATTCTTCAGGTTATTCTGGATTCTTACATTCAATACTGAAGAAGTGAGTTTCCTGGTTAATGCTATAAAGCAACAGTGAATAAATACAAATAGTTTAATCTTTCTCTGCAGTCATATCCTCCCACAGTGGTAAGTGTAATTAGGAAAATGCTACATTGCATGTCTTGAATAGTGAATGTAGCTGATTGTTAATCATTATATTTACATAGTTTATATGAAAAATATTTAAATTCATGAATGCTCCAACTTTTCTTTGCCATAACATTAATACCTGAACAGCATCTGAATGTATAATAGTGTATTTGTAGCTTATTGATTCTTAGAAAACTGCTAGACAATGAACTTCTGGGTTTAGAGAGCATTTGGGATAAAAAAGGGAGTATTTTTTGGATAAAAGTGACATATGCATGGAGGGAGAGAGGGGAATGATACACATCCCAAGCTGACATGAGAAAGTCTTCACATAAACAACGGGTAAATTGTAATATATGAAAAGAAAATTTGGGGAAGTGCCTTTTATAAAATCCTTTTTTTTTTTTTTTTGCAGAAGTAATTGTGAAAAATCTTTCATCTGTGTTTAACATCCATGAAATAATGATTTCCACAAAACCACAGTGATAAAAAGGTTTATATGAAGCATGCAATTTCATTTTGCCAAGAATAACTGTCTTGTATTTGTTTTACAGAGAATAGACAAAACAAAAATGTATCACATATTTTGAGAACATTAAAAAAAAACCACTTTTAACAAATAGCTCTTTAGAAATTTGACTAGGAAGCAGTGTATGCTCACTGGCAATACCTCTGATAGGATTTGTAAAATCACAGAATGAATGCATAGCGTATTATTAAAACACATTTAAAAACCTGAGCTGGGAGAAAGAGCAACTGTTATTCCATAAAAAAAGTTTTATAAACCGGAGCATTATTTCCAAAAGCCTTCAACTTATTTTCTGGGTGCTCAGTCTAGGCTACCATGGACTGAATTTTCAGAAAGTGAGTACTTACACCTTTAAAGATCTAGTTTCACTTAGAAGTCAAAACCTAGAGCACCTCAACTGAAAATACTAGTCTTTTCCTAAATAAAACTGGAAAAAAAAAGTGAGACACAAAAATGACGTTCATATTAATTTATTAGTTTTTCTCTCTTCCTTAACTTTTATTCTCTTTCTATATTGTCCAACCAAGAGAGAACTTTGTTTTTAAAAGTATCAAATGAAATCATTACTTACATTACCCTATTACACATCTTCACATTTAGATCATGTAAATACAAACCAATGCCCATTTGATTTGTGCATTCAAATTTGGACATGTTGTAAGCATTGTTACATATACACTTATCTAGTCAAATACATGCATAAATGAAAGGAACAGTGTCCACTTGTAATACAGTCTTAAGAAATGCTTCATTCAAGTACACTGCAACTTCATGAACCAAAGCTTGAAACAGCCTTAGCCTCCCTCTAGGCATAACTATTTGCAGTTTTCTGTAGCTCTTAATCTGTATTTAGCCCATATTTCAAAAAGGATTATCATTAATCTATGATGTACTTTATACATATTTACTTGCTAAATACATTAAATGCAGCATTTCATGACCAAGGTACCCATGAAGATTTATTTCTTGAGAAGAAGTAGAATAGTGGTAATGCTTGGAGAGTGATTAGATTATTAGTAAAGTATTTAAAACTCACAAGTGCAGTGAGTGAACTGACCCCTTGAATGATTTAAAAGCTAATTTTTCAATCCTTTCAGAACTTACACAGTGAGATCACTTGAACTAAAATAGAAGATTTGAAATCATTTCAACATATAGACATGTTGTGCCATAATATTTCCTAGAAGAGCACATGACAATCCAGGATCTCAAGCAAAATCAATTACTTTTTAGTTCAAGATCCTCAGTCACTGAAACAGGATATTATTTTGTGTCCTGAACAATATCATGTTCTAGTCTCTAAGGAAACCAGCAGCAAAAACTAAGTTTACAGTGCTGCATCCTCCAGAAATTGACTACAATGTTACTCTCTAGGGTATTATTACCAAATGCTATTTGCATTTAAATTTTTATAATCCGTAAGAAACTGAATTGTTTATTTATATGCACAGTTGTGATCTACCAGGTACCTAGGTGTTATTCTTCACCTCTCTGTATGGGTTAACAACCTATTGGCATTCAATGACTTAAAAAGCTGGATTTCAGATCAGGAACACCATTTGGGAACTTTCATTTTAGAAATTTCTTTTTGCCACCCTCAGTGAGATGTCTGTCTGAGACTCAGTATGTGCTTCATTAATGGATGTCATTCATTTGGCTTCACACATGGGAAGAACCAGGCAAAGTCGTGCTGCTCTGTGCTACAAATAGCCAGAGTCTAGAGGAGCAGTGTATTTGTTTTGTACAGAAAGTTTTGGGAATTGGCCTAGGGGAAATAGGTTACGTGTTCCTAGGGGAAGTCAAGGAAAACTCCAGATTTTTCTTGACAGACAATTGCTTCTTTTTCAGAAAAGCCCAACAAATATTCTGATGAGTTACTGATGCTTGTACAGTTGAAAATTCTCCAGACAAACTACTTAGCTGACCAGAGATGACAAGGCCTTGACATCAAGTTTCTGTCTTCAGAATAAACAGAATTGTTATAAAATCTGTTCACAGAGGATGCCACAAAAAGGATTCAGGGGTTGTATTTTCCCACCAAAATCAACACCAATTTCATCTATTGAAAAGTCTGCTTCCTTTCTATTGTGTTTTAAGGCTATTAAATTTTAATTTTGCAATTATTTTTTCCCAAGAAAAAGTCTTCTATAAACTTCTACAAGCTCTATATTTTTTCTGCATTTAGTGATAGAACTTAGTGAACAGCATAAAAAAGGGCTTTTCTAAACAAATCACTTTTATGACTAAGCAATCACACTTATCTAAAGAAAGAGATTATGACTATAAGAAGCATTACATTTACAGCCAGTTGTACGTGAGTCAAATGAGAAGTAAATAATAATAATAATAAAAAAGTTGAAACCATCAAAAATATTTAAAAGAATATTTTAAATATTTAAATGAACACTTTTAAAAAAAATTTAAAGTTATGCTTCAAGGTGACAAATTCACATTTCTCATTGCTTGGATGCAATACATCTTCAGTCAATTACATAATGCCTACTGTTATGCATTTATTTGATGTTATAGCTTCTTTTTTATTGTAAATAATCAGCACAGGATTACTTTCAAACTGGATTACTATTTGATGATTGCTGAGCTCATTGGGTACTGCTGTTGATTTCGTACACTTAACAATAAAGTAAATCCCTATCATAGTCTCACCCCAAGTAGCACTGAGCACCACTTAAGACACAATGAGACCTTAAATTAGCCAGTCAGCTAAAGAGAACTTGTGGCTTTGTATCTCATAAGATTAGTTTTCAGCTAGAAGTGAAAGGCCACATATTGTACTAAATCATTCTTTGACTTTAATGAGCACGTCTCACACTCAAGTCAAAGGTTGTGTATCAAGGATGATGTTTGAGTGCTTTGTACTCTGAAAGCAGAGCAAATGCTGATTTATTTGCCTACCAAGTGAGAAGCAAAGGCAGAAGCAAAGGCACACCTTGACAATATTACACCTGTTGGGCCCAGATTCCCAAGGCTGCCTCCAGCACTGAGCCCCAGCATGGCCAGGCTGCCTCTGCAACTCCACCACTTCAGTCATCCACAGATAGCAGAAACAGAGAGAGTTTGACAGCACTAGAGATAAGATTGCTTGAAAGGAATCACTACTACAAGGAGAGGATAACTCAAAAAAAAGAAAGGGAAGGTCATGGTTAGAGATGGGAACAAGACTAACCAGGATTTAAAAAATAAATCTGTCCTAGACATGAAATGAAACCCCTGAGTAATCAGCCTTATTTCTGTGTCACAGCTGAGCCATCTATAGGAAATACTGTATCACTGGTATTTAAATAAATAGTAAGGAACGGAAGAACAGGAATCTTCATTGCAGAATGAAGAGGATTTTTGGGTTTTTATTTCTCAGTTCTTTTTCATATCTTCCCCTTTAATTTTGGCAGCTGTTATGGGGCAAGCCCTGCTCCTGTGGCAGGGATATCACCAAAATGCAAAACACTCTTCAGCTACCATATTCCTGTAAAGTCTCCTTGCAGGGCTCCTTACAAATGCCTGGCTATTTTACGTACTCATGTCAGAGCAAAATTCAAGCTCAGAAGTACAAACCAAAATTGTTAAAACGGTTTTTAAGATACTCCCTACAAAGGAGATCATCATTCATGAGAATTGATGCAATCCTTTGAAGGAATGAGCTCTTGCCAAGACTGAATTAATTTAGAGGGACCGTGTTGAAGGCTGCATCCTGTTACGAATATACAAGCGGAAATCGTTTCATACATATTTTGCATCCATTTTTCCAGTGTCTAATTGGGCTGGAGGAGTGAGATAACTCACAGCCTATTGTTCTGGCAAGCCACAAGAGTAAAGAGAGAAGGGAATTGTTAACAAGCTAATATAAGTCCAGTAACATGACTCGATCATTTTATTTCTATCTATTGGAGGGATGTCACAAATTCTCATGTAGGAAATTTGCTCTTCCTTTTGCCACAAGGATTAGCCACAACCTGCAATACCAGCCCTTTGCTGGAAGAAATAGTAGAGGAGCTTCACTGCTGTGTCATTATCTGGGATCTATTATGTTTTACATTTTTCAAAAATCTTTAAGCTAGATCTTTGACATTCAACTGCCTGTAAAGACATACGCCACCTGATGAGAAGCTTTGATGTGCATTTTGAGGATTAAATAATCTAGATGGAAGGCAATGTGTTTCCAGCCAAGAAGAAAACTATGGAGGAAATTTTGCCTCCTGCTGTTTAGCACTGCTGGCAGTCAATACCTTTTAGCCTACCCTCTAAATTTGATTTCATACATATTTACAGACTATTTTTCCTCTTACTACTAATTCTTTTGAGACCAAATTAAGAACAAAGATAGTAGGAGCAGGCTTCATCAAATAAAAATGTAAATATGCTGCATCTCATTTTTGGATGAAGAGAGTTTATTTAAATATTTTCTCCAATGGAATATCTTTGCAGTATCATTATTGCTTGCAACTGGAAAAGTAATAGCCTTACAAGTCAGAGTAACCCATTGAGGCTTAAGCAAATTTATGCATTTAAATATTGGCATTTACTTAAAAAAAAAAACCAAAAAAAAACCTAGAATTTTCTGCACTTCCAAACAAGGAAAGAATGGTAACGATAAAACAAATAGATACTAAAGAAAATACAATCTATCTTCCTATATCAAATATACATTGTCTCACAACTCAACAGTTTTAACTATGAAGGAAACACTGAAGTAATCACAAACCCACACTTTTTTCACATTTTTGAAAGCAACTGAAAAATCTGAAGTTAAAACTGAAAATGATGGTGCTTTTAAAAAGTGAGATTAATCCATAACATATTTGTAATTTTCATTTCCTTAAAGTAGGTTTAAAAGCCATAACTTTTTTGTTGTTTGGTTTTTTTTTTTTTTTTAATTAGCAGCCTACCCTTTCTGTCTGACTTCATAGGTAAACAGGCAAATATGGTAGATGGAGGATACTATCATGATTAAGCAAATGAAGTTACAGCAGTGACTTTGGTGGAGTCATCTTACCAGAGATGTTTGATCTCTTTTATTTCCCAGTTTAAGTTCAATGAGAAAAATTATACTTTGTCTGACTGAATGTGCTGATAGTTTTTTCTCCTCAGTTATTACCTCTACCCATAGCCCAAGTAGTCCAAAAGAATTCTGAAAAGTCATTAGCAATAATTATTGCTATAAACAAAAGAAGGCTTTACATTCCATCATCATCCTCATTTTTCAAAAGATATAAAACTTAGGTTTGTCCATAATGACAGAATTCAGTCAAGGTCAGGACAAAAACTAAAGTTATATACAAAGCAGGAAAATAGTAACCAGGCATGTTTTTCACATGTTCATCCAGCATGACATCCATTTTATGTAATTTTAACCTCTAGATTTTTCTCAATTTTAAGGTTCTTCCATCCCATCGTACCCCCAAAAAACCCCACAGAAGGTGCCATAAGGGTGTTGCAGGACCAAAGTAGCTCAGGAACTTGTGATTCTAGTTTTAAAATAATCTTAGTATCTTACGGCATCAGCTGCTTCCCACATATCCTATCAGGCATTTTCTACATATGCTGTACTTAAAGAGAAATAGTCAGAGCGGGCTTGGTAAGGCTTTAAACATCATTTGTGTGCTGTAAAATGGTGTCCGCAGGCCAATCTCTGATTTGGATCAGACACCTGGGGACGTTCTGGCAACTGGCTTGGCCAGAGAAGCGCTCACTGTTTCTGAAGAAGGCGGCGTCCGGAGTGCCAGGAAGATGTGTAGGAGAAATGAAAGGTTGCAGCAGGAAGCCCGCTGGATTTTCTGGGTTGCATCAAACTTTAGCTTTCTCTGCACTCCCCAGCTTCTAAGGAGAGCATGCAAACCAAACTCACTGAGCAAAGATGTCAGTACCTATGTGAGAATACACGTGTTATCCTTGCCTGCAGGTATTTCTTCACAGAAGAATATATTAGGGCCTGCTACCTTGTATCATTTTCTTTTGAGAAACTGAATCACAGTTCTGCTACTTCTAAAGTGTCAGATGTTCACAAGCACAATATTAAACTGATATGTGTTTGTTATATAGCATATAGATATCCTTTGTTGATGTCTCATGACACTTCTATATAGGGCAAAATAAAATCTACTTGAAAGAAGAGCAAATATGTTAACTGTTTTTCTCAAGAAAATTCATGCAGAGAGGAAGAAGAGATTAATCTCTTTGTAAATGCTAGCAACATTTCAGAAATGTATCTACAAAGAATTGTCACAAGTTTAACATTGACATTACGTAGAATAGTGAGGAGACAAAACACAAACCCAAAGAGCCAAACTTCCCCATTAAGTCCCTGTCTACATCAATCAGTAAACAGTGTGATGTTTAAACACAAGACCCTAAGCAGGTAGGCACGTTCATTATCTGCAGGCCTGTTCCTGTGAGTCTGCAGTAGGAGTCCCAAATATTCTTAGTTGAGGTTTGTCCCTTATGATTTCACTTAATTTCTCTGTTTCTTCAAGAAAAAAAAAAAACTTGCTACTCAGTCGGTGACTGCTGTAGCTGCTGTTTGCCCCTACAGGTTGCAGGGCAGTGGGAAAGGGGCCCTGGAAATGTGTCCCTGGCTTGGCTTTGTTGGCAACTCTCATACAAACAGCTTGGAATTTCTTGATCTGCCAGACTCCAGATGCACAAAACTGTTCACAAATATTCAGGAAATTTTCAAATTTTTCTCGTGTCCTGGAGTCTAGGAACACAAATTCTGAAGGTTTTGGTGTGACAATAATAATAACAATGAGCAAAGTCTAGGAAAAGAAAAAATATTATGTTCTGATAGTGAAAAAAAAAAAAGTTAATAGAAAGATTTAAGATTGAGGTTTAAAAGAAAGTATTACATGTGAAATACTTTTCTTCAAAGGCCTAGTTGTGATTTCTGCAGGTAAAATATATTCAATACCAGCAAGTGTTCTCTTAGAATGATATTATATAATTTGTGAGAATTAAAAAACCCACAAACTTTCTCTCATCTGCAAGTATACATTCAAGAGAGATGTTTAGCAAATTCTCCTTTAAGGATTGTATGCATCAGAATTATACATATGAATGTTTTCACAATCTCAGAGGCTTCACCACTGTAATTAAAGGTGAATTTTTCACTTTTATTTTGTTATTCTTGTCTCCTGGGCCCGATTTATAACTTTTGTTATACAATTATATTCATTTATTTCTTTGTACCATGTTGTATGTTATTTCAAAAGTAACATCTAGAGTGTCCTTGCTTTAAAATGTAGATTTAGCCTCTCTGGATAAAACTTAGTAGAACATCTGTGTTTGAAAGTATGAAAAATTACACATTTTCTGAGAGAACCAGGCTGAGTGCTCACATTATACTGTCTCTAAGAGAAAATTAAAGTGCTGCTGATAGCTGAGGGACTGGATGGCTCAAGGGAATCGTAGTGTGACATAGTCTTTCATCTGATGAAAACCAGCATGAATTTAAGCCCATGCTGATAATGACCAAAAGTCATTATCATTTGTTCAGTAATTTATTTAAAATGAGTTAGGGGTCTGGCTCTCATCTTGGTGGCAAAGAGTCCAAATTAGAATTGAGCAAATAATGAAGAAATGTCTCTGCAAAACTATTTCATATCTTTAAATTAGTATGCTTAAAACTTCCTTCTGTTTATTACCTTCTTAATATTTTAACAAACAACTCTAGGAGGATGGTTGTTCGTGAATTTAAAAGATGTATCTGCAAATTTCCATGGAAAGCAAATTCTGGATTTATGGAGACAAGTATCTGCACTGTAAAAAAATCTATTTTACAGGATTCTGCTTATTCAACTAAATATATTAAAATATATGTCTTGTGTCTGTGCCTGGTCAAAACTAACAAGTATCCTCTATATTGTGAATCAGATACTAACAAATGAAACACTTGGAAGAAAGCTATAGAATCACAGGTATTTACAAAAAAAGATAGCAAAGAATACCATCCTACAAGTTAAATAGAGTTAAGCAGAAAACACATGATGTCTTATTAACTTAATGTTTGGGATAAACTGAGACCTGCTAGAAGTAGGAATAGAGAATTTAAGTCTCTGCAGAACTGAAAAGACACTGTGTGTGAAGTCTTTCTCACAGTGTGGCCAGAGGACTAAAATAAAATTAAATTAGTAGAGTGGTGTACAAGAGATAAAGAAATCTAGCAGAAGCACTTGCTGGGTGCACAAAAAAAGGCTGTATGAATAAATATGGATGTCCTGCAAAAGTCCATCTGGTGACAGTATCTAGTGTGAAGGTGTATGCTAGTACAAAGTATAAGCATTGGGCAGACTTTCAGTAAAAGGCTGACCTAAAGAAATACTAACAAACCAACAAAAACCCAAACAAAAACTGCAAAGCTATGAAACTCTCAGCACAACTATTAGGAAGTAGGATTACATTGCATTTAACATATGCCTCTGTAATTTCTAAGAATCTCCATCATATACAGGTGTTTCTGTGACTGAATAGGTCTGAGGGCTAAAGACTGCACTGCATTGTAGGCAATTTATTCTCATGGTGAGATACTCTTTGAAAGCAAGATTTGAATGTGTATTGGTACCTGGTAAGCAGGGGTATCGATAGGAGTCACAGAATCACTGAGGTGGACAGAGAACTCTGAACATCATCTTGTCCAACCCTGTTGCTCAGAGCAGGTTGCTCAGGGCTATATCCATTCAAGTTTTTAACACTTCCAAGGATGGAGACTCCTATTACCTCTCTGGGCAACCTACTCGAATGTTTGATCAACCTCACAGTAAGAAAGGTTTTTCTTACGTTTGCATGGAGTTTCCAGTATTTCAGTTAGTGCCCGTTGCTTCTTGGTTTTCACTAGACACCACTGAGAAGAGACTGAGAGAGGGGAAGGATCATCTCCCTTGCAGTGCAGCCAGCAGGATGTTACCCTTCTTTGCCACAAGAGCATGTTGATGGCCAATGGTCAGTTTGGTGCCTTTGCTACAAAGCTCCTTGCCAGCAGGTCAGACCCAGCCTGTATTAAGTCCTATGATGGACTAATTATTAATTCGTTCCTAGTTTCAGGGCCTTACATTTACCTTTTCTTAAATTTTGTGGGGTTTCTGTTTGTCCATTTCCCAGGCTGTCAAGGTCCCTCTAAATGACACAACCTTCTGCTGCATCAGCTTCTCCTCTCACTTTCATATTGTCTGCAGCACAATTTTGGATTCTCTGCAACAGATTTCCAAAAGAATGTAATCAAACTATGGTGAAACTACAGAAAATGGAGAATCAGCCTCTGAAAGCTGAAGGACTTTTGCTGCAAGCAGGAAACAAGGAGAACTTTGTGGTATAACTACCGAGCCGAGCTGATAGCCCTTCATGAGTAGACACATAAAACAGACCCAAATTCCACTCCTTTTTTATTAACAAAGATATTATGACTTATGGACTCAGCCTTTAAAGGCAGACAAGAAAAAGTTGAAAAGACAATAAACAACGGTGTTTTGTTTCCCTGTGCTCTACACTCTTGGCTGGGGTTCCTGCTTCCATGAGAACAGCAGGACTCTGTGCCACACCAAATACACTCAAACTGTGGCAAAATAGTAGGTAAAGAGAAGCACTTTCAGCAATTATATTTCTGTATGACTAGCAATATGGCACAAACCCCACAAAGGTCTCCCCACTGAGAAACACCATAATTAACTGGAACAAGTAGTATTACTCTTGATTTACATCAGCAAGTCTGAGAGAAGAAAAACACGTGGAGGAGATCACCATGAGAGGGGCCATAGGTTTATTTCTGTTGTTGCTACACAGAATATCAGCAACAACAATCTGTAGTTTGCACTGTTCACTGTGTTCATCCTCATGCCAGTGGGGAAAAATGATGCTTAAGGCAGAACAATTACACCACAACTAGCCTTAAGGTAAAATGACATAATAAATAAACAGTGCAAGAAATCATAATAATGACAGCAACAAAAATAGATATAAAAACCAAAACCAAAGTAGAACTGTCATAAAATAATATCTCTTCAAACTTATAAAACTAGCTAGAACATTTAAAGATCCATTTAGAATAATAAAGAGAAAAATGGCAAATGAAAATCTATTATAATACTTGAAATTGTCCTTTTAACCTTTATTTAAATTAGCAAAAGTTGCATGTTCATGCCCAATGGCAAAATAGAGTCCTTTTCTAGCAAAACATGGACATTTGATATTAATACAGAGCATATAATATTTAAAAAGTCATCTATTATAAAATCTAAGTCATGACTATACTGCCAAGTATTGAGCTTAGCAAAGAAACGTTAATTCTAGCTAAATTGTTCCAAAGCCCAATAAAAATATTCAATGAAAATTTAGGTCAATTGTCCATTTGCAGACCAGTAGCTACAATAAAGGAGATAGTGTCTTCACTTGTTGAAAGTAATATCCCTGTAAGTTCTGAGCAGAAGCATCTTCTAACAATAAACCAAATGAGCTCTCAATATAAAATGTCTTCCTTCTCTGAAAATCTGTATAGCAAATACAGCCCGAGGGAACTTTTAACAAAATGTTATAAAACTGAAAACTGACATTAATAGGAAGTACTGATATATCTTTAGTGACAATGAGTTCAATTCTCCTGCCACTGCATAACGGAAACACCAATTGGCTCCAATTTGCTTCGACTGGATTTGCTCTGATCAGTGACAGAAGAATGGGGCCCAGTCCTGCTGAGACGTCATTACGACAGACAGACTAAGCAGAAAGTATTGGCTACCGCTGAAATATGTGACTCCTTAACACTACTCAGACTTTGGCTGAAATCCGTGGGGGTGGATAGGATGCAGTACAAGTGGCCAATGCGCTCCTTAGGGTCAATGACTATAGTTCATACAATGAGCTCCGTCAGTGAGGTGAAGCATCAGGTCTTTCTACCTTCCCACTGCACACACCAATCTTGGTTCTCCCTCTGTGCAACTTTATCCTGGCCCTTTATTCTAAAAAAATCCTCTAACATCTCCCAAGTTCTTAATTATTGCTGTGCCTTTCACACGTCTTCCTTTTCTGTCTGTCTAAATACACTTCATTTTCTCTCACATCTTTGCCTCACATCGTAGCCTCTTTCTTCCTTCCCCAATCCCCATGAGACCTCCTTTGCTTCCTGCATGGCAGAGGGGCAAGGTGGGAGAGTTCTCCTGGAACATTTGCCCAAAGCAGCCCAAAGTCCACACTCTGCCAAAAGAATCTGTCCATTCTATTATTTCATCTTTTCTACAGCACGCTTGCATTTTGAAGGGAATGAGGAGGCACTGCAGTCCTTCTTGTGAAAGCTAGCAAGGGGAAATGCAATCTGTCCCCTTACAAAGATTTTCTGGCCAAGAACAGACATATGGACCAAGAGAAGGTGCAAGAAGGAATTTACACTGCGCTAGAAATATGTGATGAATTTTATACTGAATCCAACTTAATGTTACAATTGATTTTTTTTCTTCAACTCAGGATTGAAAGCCTATTATAATACTACTTATCAATAGAGAATGTTAATTCACACTTTGAAGTGTCTAAAATGGGAATTTAATTTATATTTACTAAGATGGCAATTGCATGTTAATTAAATAGCAATTGATTATTAAAATATTTTACTGAGGTTTAACAGCTCTACTACATAAGAAAATTTGCTAAATTAATGTCCAAATTGTATTTTTATATGCACTGCAGTGAATTCAGTGAGGTTGCAATGATGCAAATAGAATAGTTGTTTTCTCTTGAGTTAGTAACTCACTGAGTCTAAACCAAGTGGTTAACTACAGATATTTAGGATAGTTAAATTGTTAAGGAATATTATGATGTCATATGTTTTGAAATTGTAAGTGTTCAGCAACATTTATTAAGTGCCAAAATAATCTTTAGTTCAGAAAGCTATCAAAGACTGTTGATACTTCTGTACATAAGTCCGGCACCAGACATGCGAAGTATAAATCCATGCTGTTATAGCTGTAATGCACTTTGGGCAACAACGGCATGGGAGTGTGACCTGGAAAGTAATATGTAGAGGACTGAACTGGACTCTATCACCCATCAGCAAAGCACGGAGAAGTAAGAACTCCTGCTGTTCCATGGTGTCCAGGCACACAAGCACTAAGCAGGGTGCTGTGATGTTTTTTTCTTTTGATGCTGAAAGCTGGGCTCAGGATGTACATGAGCATAGCCTCGGTTTTCCCTCTGCAGCTGAGGCAGTTCAAAGGGGATGCCATAATTTGCTTGCAGAATATTCATTACCAATTAACATAATCAATGGAGATCTCCTCCATTTAGAAGGGCAAGATAAGCCACTATAGTTGCATTAGTAGTGCCCTGTCAGAATCTAATCCTGTATGAGTAGATGTTTTCTCTGTATTTTTCCACCACTGTTTAAGAGGTTGGCACCTTCAAGGAGGAAAAAAAAAAAACCTTTTTAAAGTCTTACCCGGCTGCACAGTGAGAGCATAACTGTGATTTTTATCACTTTTACATGGTCTTAGATTCTCACCCAGCTCTTCCCCCTTAAGATAGCTCTTCTCTTCAGCAACATAATGTACTCATTTTTCCAGTGGACATAGGTAGAATTCCCCTTTCTCATGAAGATTCCTTGGACACTTTTTTAAAATGTTATTCTATCTACTCACATTCAGCTTTCAATTCCGGATTTCAATGTTTTATCACCCCTCTTCATCCCCTGGTTTTATATGCTGCCTTTCAGCAGTTCCAATTCTTCCTGGTCTAGAGAGCACCAGCACAAATTTCAGCAATATTGCTCATCACCATTTTTGCTTTCCATCCTTCATAAACCAGAAATATAATCCTTGGACCTATCCCAAGGCTTGTGATATCAGATAAATCAACATTTATTTGGTGCAAGGACTTCTATTTCTTATTTGTGTGAAAAATGCAGTTATCAGAATAAGGTTTTTGGCAGTTAGATCCACTAATTTTTTTCTCTCCTACACACTCACAAAGTTCATGGATTGCAGAGGCAGAGCAATTCTCTGTTTGCCATCTTCCCTCCCATCTAGTAGAAACCCCCATCACTAGAGGGAGAGGGAAAGCTAAATCTCACCATCACACCCAAGCCAAAGCTGCATTTTAAGTCAATATCCTCTCTTTCATCAAATGCTGTATGTGTGAGACAGACATAGCTTTGTATTTTCAATTTCATGGCAAAGTGCCCGTGTCCAAGGAACTCAAAACCATCCTGTCAGCATCAGCCTCTGCCTAAATTTCTATTCATGGCTGAGCTGACTGACCAAAGAATCCTGTGGTGTCCCTCCAGGGCCTCAGGACTCACTCAGGGTCACACCAAATGCTGCCACCAGGCACGCCCAGGTTCTGGTAACTGGGCTGGGGAGGGGGTGGTTTCTTCAGGGTTTCCTCATTACCAGGTCTAGCTCATATTCCTCCTCTTTTTAATGCTATTCCAAGGCAGATCCTGAGTGAAACATGATCCTCTGCCATCTTTTTTAATCCTCCAACTGAACCTACAAGTGAAAGTGTTCTGCAATGTAAGTTCATGCTCTTAGAATAAATATTACTTTGTAGCCAGTGGCTAATATTCCTAAAGAAAAGTAGCAAAATTTAGCCATTATTTTCTTAAAGTGAATTATTCCAAAACCATATTAAACAAAACATGTATTTTTCTGCTTCTTCTGAATTTCTTCTGTATTATCACCTGGGAAAAAGGGATTCAATTACTTACCCTCCATACAAGTACTTATTTGGAGTGGGGGCAAGGGGACAGCTCAAGTGCAGCTGTACAATATTATGTTGTTATTTTTATTTCTAGTTCTACCTACTGGACATATGCTTTTTTGGTCTTCCTAGGAAATACAAACATTCAAAATATAAACCAAATACAAGCTGATGTTACTTTTATGCCTATTTCCCATTGCTCTGCAGTCACTTGCGTGACTGATTTGTGTGCGAAATGGTTTCCAAGTTTTCAAGCAAAAAAGCAGTTAAGAAACAAAATATTTATACTCTTCTAACTTGCACTTCCTGTCTAGCTAGATCCAATACAGATGCAAAGTCACTGGTCTGCAAGAGCTTTCCACAGATCTATAATAAAATAATTAAATTAGTGAGTTGTGTTTAGATCAGAGATTCTTGGCTGCCAACTCCTAAGAACTTGGGGAATTCTGAACCACAGAAGGATCATTTGGAGTCCATTTGGCAGAAACGTCAGAAACTTGCTGCTCCTGGGAACATCCTTTTCCAATAACATTTATAGCTCTAGATGGAAGTGAAAAGCACCATATGTTAAGAGTTTCCTGCAAAGCTTCCTGGTAAGAGAGGAAATAAATTCAACTTGTCACATCTGCTCGTGGACCAGTCAAGTAGGATTTTATCACAGCTTTAAGTGGTTTACAAAACTGTCCTGTTATCGACTGAAGGTAGCTTTACTTCTCAAGGCTTTTTTTTTAATATGCATGTTTATATAATCTCAATCAAATTACTTATTTATTTATCAGTGGAATTCAGTAACATGTATTATTATTTATCTCCAAACAGCAAAGATTACTCAATTATTCAGCTAAAAGCAACAGTTCAGTTGGAAGCCAATTTGCATGGTTCAGCTGAATAAAACTAAGCAGTCCCATTCTGCCCTTTGTTTTTCTAACCCCAGCTCTGTACATTGTATCAACTTTTCCATTTTGAAATACATTTAATTAGACAAAAGTCAAGTTTCTAACCTATTCAGAAATCTTAGGTCCTAAGCACTGTAAATGCAATGCAAACAGCTGGCTTCAAATTCCGAGGGAGTCAAGGATCCCAAAGAAAATATTATGAACCACTACATCTTGTCTCTGTGGTTGCTCAAGAAATCATTACTCCCCTCACAGAAAGCAGCAATTTGTTATTTAAAGTGCAAAGATAGCACAAAACAAGGCAACGATATTCTGTGGCAAGAATTTTTGGAAAATTCACAGCTCTAGGAAATTAGACATAGGCAAGCTCCACAAGTACACAGGCGTGTTTTGGCATCTTGTCCTGTTCTCATTGAAGTCAGTGGGAATTTTGCCACTGACTAAACAAAGAGGAGGATTGGGCCCAAACTATGCAGCTATTTGCCAAAATAATCAAGTTACAGGAAATTGCTCCCCAAAAGGTAGATGTGTTTCAAAATTCCAGATGCCTACTTGGAGCTGATCTAATTTACACAGACCGGGCCATATACTGTTCCCTGCCTCTGCACACAGTTCCCTTTGATGTTAATGGGAATCTGATGCTGCTTCAGGGCAGTGCAGAACATGTCCCTTGGAGCCCATTCCTTCCACTCTATCATTAAAAAGTGAGCAAAAAAGAAAGTGGAAGTAACACATCACATTACATCCAATATTCATGCAATTATTGAAGAACACTGTATGTATTACATTTGCAAACTGTCCATAATAATTTAATTTTCTCTCCTCAATTTATAATATGTTAATTAGGCATGAAATTAAATGCTTTTTAACATACAACTGATTATGCTATAATGTATCCAACAAAGATTGATTACTGAATAATAAATTGTCATTTGCATAAATATTTATATAATTTATTTTTAAAAATTCCATAATGCATAAACAGATAACATGGGAAAACAACAAGTTCTATGACAGAAATTGTACTTTGCCTTTTAGAGACTTTTTTCCTTAAGACTTGTGAAGACTTCCTCACATATTAGGGAACCAAACTGTACTCCACACCAAAAGGAGAACTGCGGTCCTTCTTTACATGTTATCAGAACTTCTTAATAACATAACATCTTATTCTTAATGTGCACCAAAACCCAGAAAACTTGCCAGAAAAGGAGAAAAATACACTAATTACAATGCAATGTGGATTAGCTTTACCCAATACGGAATTTTCATTAAAAATTGATCTTGCATTTGGGATCCATCCTTGCACTTGCTCATATCAATGGCAAAACCTCTTCTTTCTGGCCTGCTATCTATTATCATATCTGACATTAAAAAAATTTTACTGCAATTATTTCAGTCTAGGTTTCTCTGTGACAAAATTACAGTTGTTCTCATTACTTTACCAGGGAGTTCACAGCTGATAGTTTTTGTTTTCAAGACATTTAGGATAACTTTCAAATATGAGCAGAAATTCAAAGAAACTCCATTAACAGAGGTGCCGAGAACTCATTCAGCAGATTTCCCAGCAATTCTGGCCCCACTCACTCTGCCAGACTGATAGCAAGTCAGTTTTTTTTATGGACTACATGTCCTTGAGGAACTTTCCACCAGCAACAGCTCAGATACCTTCTCACTCCTCCACAAAAGGCCTGCACCAAAGCTGACTGAAGTAAACGGAAAGACTCCCCAGACCTCACAAGCTTTGGATCATGTTCACGTTTTGCACAATATTCTCATAAACCAAAGATCATTTACAGGCGAGTCCCAATGCTCGACTCTGTTCTGCCCACGCTGAGTGGGAAGGGAGACTGCAAACTGATTTCAGTGGGAAAGAAAAGAGAAACTTCATGTAACTGGATAAGTGCCTCTACCTTGGATAACTTTGTTTATGCTTCTTATTGGCCTATTTAGCAGTGTCAAAGGTATTAAAAAAACCCACACCATTATTCAAAAAATGCAATCAAAACAATGGAGTTAGATTTTTTTGGACATACTGAGTTGCTGCTTACAAGCCAGGAGCAATAAAGAGTTTGGAATAAATCACATTGGCTAGAACACAGAATCCTCTTGGAAAAAAAAACTTTGATTTAAACACCTGATTTAGGGTGATCAATTAAAAATAATTTTCAGTTATTCAAAAAGGAAAAAGTTTAATGAGAAAACTATTTTGAGAAAAGAAAACTGCAACTGGGTTTTTTTTTCTGCACCTGCTTAAAAGTCACCAACTAGCCAGCAGGAAATGCTGAGGAGACATATTCCACACAGGGAACAAGACTGAAATAGAGCCCAGCTTCGGTTCACTGCTGCAAGCTGCTGTGCAACTCTTGAGAAACACTCAGCTCTATACAGAAATCAGTGGGAGTTTTAGTAACTCAGACTGTTACAGCATCAAATTTTTGGATATTAATGTGGATTACATTTTAAAAGTCTGTTTTCTTGCCCAGAAATCCTGTGATGAATTTGCTCTTCAGTAAGTTTTCAGGAAGCACTTATCATTAGTGGAAGGATGTGGTATAGTATAAGCTCTTTTGAAAAGTTTTGAGATTATACTGCTCCTGGCTGCTGCAACCATACATCTGAGAAAGGAGGTGAAAGCCCCTGCACAGCTGAGAGCTCTTGGGACAGCAGAGCCTGATGGGCTGCTCAAGAGCTCCTCCTGGGCTCCTCCCAGGGACTGCACAGAAAAATGCCATGAAACTGAGCCTTCCAAGCAGTTTCTGCAGAGGCACTTTTTTTTCTTTTTGTCTTCTACTCCTTTCCACTTCTCTTTCTCATTCTCAATTACTTTCTCCTTTTTGTTTTCAAGGTACCGTGTAAGAGGATTTTGTTTTAAGAAATGATGCTCTTTTTGTGAGTATTCCATCACAAGTGGAGAGCACCAGACCATCCATGTCTGCTAAACCATAGTCCTTCTCTTAATACTGTTGTTCTGCGTTTGGCAGCAGCTTCAAACTCCATTTCTTATAAATGCACAGAACTCTGCAAGCTGCAATCCCTCAGTACAAACTGCTAATGCTACTCAAAACCCTGAATTCTTAGAGATTTCTTCCATGATCTCAAAATGCTTAGAGAGATCAATATTTCTTCTGCACACAGAAAACCTGGAGCACAAGTACATGAAATTACTTAGAGTGTACACCCAGTCTACAAAGCTACACACTGGTCACACAGCTGACCATCTACTGGATCTTCCAATACTCCTCAAGTAACCAAATAAAACTTTACTTCCTTACAAAATTTGACTAACCAACTCATTCTTTTTAGTTCTCTCTAAAATTTCTGTCTATCTTCCTTTTAAAAATTTCTTTGGAACTCTTGAAAGCTGTTCTCACTGCACTCCCTCCTCCACCCCACCATTTGATCCAGCCGTGCTCCAGCTGGGTGCAAGAAGGGCATTGTGCTGCCCTCCGTGCCTCGGCTGCTGTGCTCCACAGTCATGCTCTTCTGCATCCACTTTTTGCTGACATATTTCTTATATGCAGCACACTGTGAAAGGGATACAGGATGTTACATGAGATGTACTGAAATGCTTTATTATTAAATATTTTAAATTAATCATGTGTGGTAGTTAATTATTCATTCAAACAAACCATGAAAAATAGGGACTGCAGCAATTTCCTCTCTCCAGTATCAGATTGCTACTAAATGTATGACACAATAAAACACTCAAATTAAAACTTCCTGATGTGACACCAAATTACTAAATACCCAAACTGCTAAAAAATTAGAACTATAACCCTTGCACAACATATTTATTATATTCATGTCCTACTTAAAAATGCATCTTATTTGGAAGAAAAGAATATTCATGACCTCTCTTCTACAAATTGGAAAGGAAGTTTCTTGATTTGCCTGAAACTTTTGAACAGCAACATAAGCAAACCTTAAGGAAGGCACATCATGTGCAAGCAGTTGATGGTGTATGGTGAAATTAAATAATTACATATCAAAATGTAACCTCTTGAAGTCAGTCTTTCCCACCTGAACAACTTAATTTTTATTATTCCTAATTACTTAGAGTGCCCTTCACCAAGAAGGAGTAAGAACAAAACTTTACTGCCTCAAAGAACTCGAAAATGAAAATCTTATTACATCCTACTTGTGGACAAGGCCAGTGTGGATGGAACTAGTCCTTGTAATAAATAGCATCTTGAGATATGAAGAATTTTTAGGAAAGAAACTCAGAAGGAAAAAAGGAAAAACAAAACATGTAAGAAAGAAATCTCTAAAAGAGATGAAGGTTAAGATAGAAAGAAAAAGTTCAGCCAAATCAAAACATGGTACATGCCCTGTTGACTCTCCAGTGCTATCTATTTTCACACTTTCACATGTCTCAGGGTCAGACTGAGTAGTCCTCTCTTGCCCTTCCCTAACAATCACCAAAGTCATAAAAAAAAGAATCCCAGAAAGATAAAAACAGGGTAGAAAAGATGAAAGAACCCATACCCCAATCTTATTTTTATTTATGATTTTACTGTAATTTTGTCATACATACTCAGCTGTATACATACATACTCCTATATAATTCCTAAACCTTGCACAAAATGTAAATATAAGACTTTTGACTGAACTTAATGATTCTGTTTTGAAATGCCTGGTTTCTGGCAGAGATATCATTACAGTATATATTCCTGAAGACTCAGTGTAACGATCAAAGAGCTCTGAAAGTACAGTGATCAATGAAGAGCTGTTTGTCTGTCAATCCTTCCAGAGAAGCAGGAGTGCCCAACTCAGCAGAACAGCAGGAGAGCACACTGCCATCTGAGGGAATTGCAGCTTGGTCATGGTCTCTCCAAGGTAATAATATTTTGTCAGTATTATTTCTTTTCTTACTATGAAAAGAGATCCATCTTCTGTGAACCCATTTGTTAGATTGCAATTTACAGGTTTAACCTTTCATTAGTCTCTATCCACTTTCATTAAAGCCACTAATTTGACAAGTGAATGGCTTCTTTTTGAGAGGTTTGTCCTTTCCTTTTCCAAAGAGATTTTTTTTTCACCTTGCCTTTCAGCCTGGCCCAGGCACTGAGTGTCATTATTGCCTTCTCTGCTGACAGGAAGAGGATGGAGCAGGAGAGCGCCCAGGCAAAGGTTTGCAGAGGTGCAAACAGATTACATACATGAATGAATTTTAGTACTGGTCACCTTCTACCATACTCATACTCTGTTCTTCCTTTCTCCCTTTCCCCTCCAGTAAAAGCCCCCGTCACCTCTCTCTGTGTTGGTGAGATACTCCCAACAACATCTTTGAATCTTTTCACCCTTGCACGTCCTTCTTCTCTACCTCCTTCTGCTTTGATTCTCCTTTGCTTTCTTCTGTTTCATCTTTTCTCTAGTCAGGTCTCCTATTATTTGTTTCATCTTTTGTTGCTCTTTTCCTCCTCTACATTTGCTCTTTTTCTGTGCTGCTGAAACTTACTTTCTTCTCCTTTTTTTTTCCCCCTCTTCCCCACCCCAAACAGCTTTTCCAATCTTTCTGTAAAGCACAGCAGAACAAGCAAATTAGAGAATCTTGTTAATTTTTTTAATCTAACACCTCCTCAGTGTTGTTCTTTTCTTGATCATTCTGCTCCCTCTTGCTTTTCTACAAGCAAGGATAAACAACTTCTAATGATAAAGGGCAGAGAGAGAGAGGAAAAGATCATGCACGTGCTCTTCTGAAGCTCTCATGATCCTTGCTGGAGCCATTTGCTAATTTTTAGATCTATTATCTATTTGGTTGTTGCATAATAAGAGCCTTCTCCTTTAAGCCTCCACATGAGCCAGATATAGCCTTTCACTGTTCTCTATCATTTTATGGCTCTTCAGTCTTTTTATAGTAAGAAACTGGAAATATATTCTGCACAGTGTTATTTGTAAGCTTCTCTCTCCCCATCCCTTTCAGTTCTTTAAGTGTTACTTAACTGTCAAAGTTTGGGACACTGTACTTGAAAAATAACACTCAGCATCCCAACACTGGAAGACCAGTGAGAGAAAAGGAAATTAACCCTCCTGAAAGCGTTTATGTTCCCTGAGTAGCAGCACGTGGAATGTCTGAGAGCCATTAGGTTCCTTCAGCTGTTACAATACGGGTGAACATTGGCCAATACATAAGAACTGTTTGGAAAGAGCCAGCATTAGCGGGGTCAGAGAGGAATGGGTTCCATTCTGTACAGTGAGGTTTGTTCCTACACAGCCTCTGCTTCATAGTGCCAGAATCAATGAGCTGCGACAGGTTGTTTCTTCTCAGGTCAGATTGTGCATGGGGCGAGCAGTGCATGAAGGAAAAATGGTAGGAAGTCCTGAGGTTATTAGACAGACGAGGCATAAGCAATTGGAAAAAGGAATGAAATGCAAACTGCCATGACAAAAGGAAAAGGATAGAAAACATAAAATGAGTTCAGGCCAGGCAGTCCCCAGGGATGGAGAGAAAAAGAGGGGGAAAGTGGGAGGTACGATGTTTTAGCTCCTATCTACTCAGTAAATTTCCTCAGATTACTCATAATACATAAAATTATACACAATTCTCTTCAAAGCTGTTTACAGTGAAGCTACTTCTACTTCAACAAAGCCATTTACTCTTTACAGACAACAAGTAGCAATAATTTTTATCTATGATTCATAAAAACATAGTATGATACATATATATATATAGGTATACAGCAATGCTATCCAAAAAAACTAAGCTTTTCCTAAGAACACACACTCAAATCCCTAGACAGAGAAATGCATCTTTTTTCTCTTGTTACGTATATAGGTTCTTTCAACTGAAAGTGTTGAGTCTTAGACAAAGGAGCACAGAAAATCAAAAGGAAAGCTAGGAACAGAGATGAGTGTCCTGCTTGCAGAGTCTGGCTCTAAGCATCCTTTACCCTTTTTCATTTTGAAGAAAAAACTAAAATTGTAGCAGACATTAACACAATGTCTTAATGCCCATAACTGGGCATCAGGTAGGTCTTGAAATGTACCTGGAATGAGAAACAAGACAAAGAGATAATCTGTTGACATTTAATTGATAATTTCTGGAAATAATTTTTCTCAATATTGAAGTTATAGGCACTTTGAATCTTAACTATGCGTTTCTCCACCTGGGAAATTTAAGTGTTCCAAACAGACAGGTCTAATGCAAACAATCTCAGGCTGTTGAGATATCAGAACAAGCAAGCAACAAAACATCTCACAGACTCATGGGAGTAGTATCTTCACTTAGTATCTAACAAGCCCTTTCTCTCACTAGATTTCGGAAATAAGTTTTTTAACAATCTAATCTGGAGCCTTCAGCTATTGTCTGATTAGAATCATTTTCTAGATCCACAAGCAATCTAAGAAATGGAATATGGTGCTCTACATTTCAGTAAAGCCAAGATTCCAACCTTGAGCATATAATCTTAAATGATTCAAGAACAGTTAACACAATCTTCAACTAAATCAGCAAAGGAACTTCATGATTTATGCTGTCATTGCTGTCTTTTCTAAGGAGAATAAGGTTTTATCTTATTTTATTTTTAAATGATCAATTAAAGAAAAGTTGACTGGTGACAAGAACTCTTCTAATTACTAAGTTTTCACAGTATTAAATTCTTAAAGTTAAATCAACCAGCATTTAGCAAACTACTGCTCCCCCCTTCTCCCCCTCCATGTACACACTTTTTTCTTTCTAAAAGCCCTCTACTGAATTAGCTGTTAGGTACTAATTGCAAATGATTAAGCACTCACTAGTCTTACACTTCTTGCTTTAATATTAATGTGATGTATTAGCATGGAACATGGCTTGTATTAATATTATAAATGGAAGCCTGCATGGATCACTGCCTACTGTTTTGCATTACAAGGAGCATGCAGCTAAAGAAAAAAGTCCAATTTAGACCAGAAAAAGCCTAGAACACCATATATTTCTGTTGGCAACAAAGAAGTAAAAGGATTAAAGAAAATAAAGTTAAATACTATCTATTTATGTAAGCAGCATATCATTTTTTCCATAAGAAGCAGCAGCAAACATATAAAGAGAGAAATTTCTCTCATCCATCTCTGAAATAACTGGAATATATGAAGCTAAAGTTAAATTTAAATTACTCCATTAAGCAGAGCCATGCCACAAATATCTTTTCCACCTTGCTCTGTATACAGAGGTAACACAGTTGTTTTTTCTGTGTATATCAGGTTCAAGGATTATATTCCATTTAAACATCTTACTTGTGATCTCGTATTCATAGGATGCCAAAGAGTACTTAGTGTGTTTTTAAAGTTTGTATATTTGTAATTATTTATCCTTCCCCCAAGGTAGCTTTCTCATTTCTTCAGCCACCATGGACATGGAAAACATAGATCTGTTAGCATATACAGCTTAACTAGCTTGCCTCGTGTTTGTTACACAAAATAAGCTGTGTGCTAAGGTTGAATCCAATTTGTTAGAAATGAAAAACATTGGTTTCATTCTTCATTGCTTTGTGCAACTATAGATGGACATAATATGTTTAGATGATAGGCAAATGAAGGCTCTCTGCACATGAACTGTGTCAGTTCTAAAGAAAAGCACCCTCTACAAATCTATTTGTCTCAGGAACCTAAAGAGTCTCCTCCTAGATGAAATTTTTAATGCTAGTTATTGGAGAAGTATGAAAAATATGACATGCACACTTAAAAATAAATGACAGGTTTCCTCATCTGGAAAACACAATACATCTCTTGTCTAGTTTTTCTCTTGAAGTTGCTTATGAGAAAAAGCTTGTGGAAGGAAGAGAAATTATTTATACAGTATTCTTATAAATAAGTTGGAAGGATCAATACAAATGTGACTTTAGAAAGAGAAAGCCTGAGAGCAGAAAAGTGAAACCAGCAGCAGAATCCCGGGATACCTTTGCCACTACAATAGGAGCAGGAATGCATAGTGAAACCGAGAAAGGAGTGATGTCAAAGCTCTGTGCTACAGTGTCCCATAGACACACATGGCTGCTATTGGCATCAGAGAGGCTTCCACAGAGAGCAAAAGGGGAATCTAATGCAGAGATTGCTCAAAGAGAGTGAGCAGCTCAGCCACATCCCAGCATGTAACACAGGACACCACCACTCATCAGCCAATTCCCGTGGGCAACCGGTGCCCCCACTCATTTAAAACTGTGCCTGGATCAAGGAGCATCAACACAGAAACAGCAGAAGAAAAAAGAGTGTGTGCTGATGCAACAAACAGGCTGTAAAGAGCCAAGGAGCAATGGATGGGAAGGACTCTCCCTGGCAAAGCACAACCTCTTTGTGAGCTCCTGTGCACTGCCTTCAGCTGTCACTGTCGGGACCCTTTAATTCCGTGCGGGTCCCACGGCAGAGCCCTGGGCAGGCCAGCAGAGAGGACTGGCTGAGCACAGGAGCGAGACCTGGCGGCAGCTGTGCAAGATCATGTGTTTGATCATGTATTAGAGTCAAAGACACAGTTAGGAAGCACTGTGATTAGAAAAATATTCCTTTTTTTAACAATAAAAAGTAGGGTTTATTATTTTTTAATATCTACTAGATTTAATAGGGGATTATGAAGATTTGCCTCTAATTGGTCTAATTAATTCTTTAGATTTTGTTTTCTATAGTACATCATTATAAAAAAAGCAGCAACGTTGGCCCACTGTAGCTTTGCCTTTTAGTTATTTCTGCTGCCATCATCTTGAAGTACCTTTAGCATAGAGAGACCCTTTTCCCAGTATTTCTTATTCCCTACCCACCATTTGAGAAAGAGACAGGAGCAACTGAATTACCCATGGCCACAGAGTGACGCTGAGGAAGGTTCAAGAGTTAACCCAGTACACTTGAATCCTATTGAGTCACTCTTCTGTCACAGAAGTTGACATAAACTTGTTAATCTAGGAGGATGGAGACATACCTTATACACATAGCAGACATCCAGATTTTTCTGAGATGGATGTCAGTGAAAATTCTCCACCTCCCTGTGAAAAGATGAGTGAAGGATTTTTCAGATTTAGCTTCTTCATTAGTCCAAGAATGCAACATTATTAGGGCTAAGTTTATGGAGATATATCTATAGAGATACATATATATAGAGAGAGAGACATAAATATTCAAAGGAGGAACCTTTGGAAAAATAGTAATCGGATTATTAAAATCACTACCAGATTACATGGATTCTGATAGAACACTGGTATCAAGTTCAGATTGCTATCCAGACCTTGAATTCCAGCTCTTAAATCATTGAATTTACAACCTTGATAGTGCTTGAGATTTTTAATGTATATCTTTGTTATGACTGTATATACAAAGAACTGTTATAGAAATCAGTGTTTTCCTATATTTATCACACACTGTCACAGAAGTCTCTCAGTCTTCTGTTTTTAGAATTGGAAATAAACCTATTGCTAAGAATAGAATTTTCAATAGAAACTACTTCCTACCAGAATCCTAATACTGAATTCCTTGGAGTAAATACTGCCATTTCTGCCATTGAATCAATGAAAGTGAGCAGTAGTTTCAAGTCAGATCCATATCTGATTATTATTCAACTCAGCTTTAATTTCTAATGCAGGACAGGAAAACACAACAGCAGATTCCCATCTCCAGTGAGGGCGGTCCTTTGGGAATTACGTATTTCTCACTAGAGTGGCTAAACCCTCTTTGAAGCTGCAAGGCAACCACTTATTCCATAGAGTATAATATAAAAGAGGTGCTGAGCATCACCCAGGCACCATCTTACCGGGTGTCACAGCTCACTCATACAAGAGCCTGCTGCAGCTCTTCCATTTCTTTCATTTATGTTATCTGCTGCACCAGAGTGGTTTGGGATAATTGGCAGTGGAATTCTGCTAACATGAACTTTGGGACTGAATTGTTTTCGATTAGTGAATGTTCCTATTGCACATGGGTGACTGCCTGTGCAAGCATTCATACTTCAGAAATGCTACTGAGGTTCTTTCTCTGAAAAAGAATGCTTGGAAAGAATTCATAACAAAGGAAAAGAACCCAACAATAAGTAGTAAACACAAGAATTCTTGGGGCAATAAGAGAACCAGAGGAAGCAGTAGGTTGATATTTGGCTACAGGCACTACTCTGTTCAAAGATTGTGCTGTTACTTTGTATTAAATTTCAGTTTCTGCTGAACTTTCCCAGGAGTTTTCCACTTATTTTCCTTTTGGAAAGAATGGGTAAAATTAACCACTAGAAGAGCAGGATGGTAGAGGAGTTGTACAGTATATGGCTTTACCAACTCAGATCGCTACATCTATGAATTCAACTCCATGGTGAAAGACACTTGCCTGAATGTACCTCATAGTATGGCAAAAAAATCCTGCTGCTGGTGTTCTAAACCATGGGATGTCAGGCTCAGCAAACGTCCTTCAATTTCACTATTCTTCTTTTTACACAGCACTGACTCGACAAAAAGTTAGGGTATCATTCTTGTTACAACAGTTCACTTTCGAGAGTTGAAGGGGTTTTTATCATTTTCTTTGCAATTGTGTATTAATGCTGAAATGCATCTCCTCCCTCAGTATATCTCACTCCTTTTTCAAGGTAGTAAGCAATACTGAAAGGTCTAAAATCCCCCCTTCACTGTGCCAGCTACCTCACCCAAGTGAGCAACAGTCACTTTAGCCAATGCACATCACAGAAATCTCAAGATATTTTTATTGACAATTAAAAACAGCTCGACAAATTTCTCATATAGATTACAATTCTTCAAATTTCAGTACACAAACCACCTCTCCAGTGCTCACTACCCTGTCTCTGGATAGCAGGACAGTTGGAAAAGAGATATCAGCCGTCACTACTGATTACACTGTAATGGAATCACCCACCCTCTGCTGCCTTAGCCCTGCTGACTTCTGCAAACAGTTGGGAATGTGGGAACAGAGTCTCTGCAAAGTTTTCTGTCTACAAATATTTAGTAACTTGATCTTACACTGATCTGAAGCACCAAGTCCCAACTCAGGAAACTATTTCAAACCTTGTTTAGCTTTAATTCAATAAATTACCTAACTGAAGTCCACTCACTGAATTACTTTGGTGCCTAAAGTGCAATAAAGCATTTAAGCATGCACAGAGTCAAACTGCTCTGCACTTTTGAAGCTTGTACTCTTAACTGAACACATCTTAACTGAGTGTCACACTTCAGAGCTGAGGAATGAGACTCTCATCCATTTTACTTCCATTTGTCTGTAGTCCGTAACAAGAAGCATCTTATTCAGCCACCTCTTATTTTATTGTATCAGGTCTGCAAGCACTATAGCTTCAAAGAGGCCAAGTGCTAAAAATGAGACAGGCTGATCATGTGAGATCAAAAATATACAAGAATTCGGATAAGGAGGTGGAGAAAAAAAAAAGGCAAGAGGAATGAAAGCATGTGCTTACAATTCCTGGACAAGAACAGTTCTCTCAAAGACAATGTACTGTACATATGTTATTTATGTGCCACCATTTTAATGGCCCTTCAATGAAAAACATCTTGTTACCATAGTAACTGCCACATTGCGTGCTGTCTCTGAGACTCCTACATCATCACACAGGACACGCACAGCGTTTCACACCAATAAGTCATGGGCATGTCTGGTATTTTACGAAAGAACGACGTGCACATATTTTCTCTGCTTTAACCCATTATCTTGCACACCCACTACTGATGTGAATTTCTCAAAGAAAAAGGAAAGGGAAAAGGAAAATTGTGTTCTTGTTATTTCTCTTATTGTTTTGGCAGAGAGCAACATGTGCTCGTAATGGCAACTCACAATAGGAGAAAAAAACCCCTTTATTTTCAACTATTATCTTACCTCTCCATGCATCCACAAGCTATTTACAAGTTGAAGAAGAACCGGTTGCATTGTTTCATCTCATTTTAAAAGTGCCTACTTAATTCCTTTTGGCATTTCTGTAACACTGATTTTTCAGGCTACTTTGCAGGGAGTTACGCACATTTGCAAGAGAAATTCCCTGCAAAGACTCTCACTGTGAGGTGCAGGCAGAGATCTATCTCCATCCTCCACTCCATCATTTATATATGTAAGATTTTGTACATCTTACCTAAGCCATTGCCAAGAAACTTCTGTTGCCCCATTTACTACCACATTTCTATCCAATGCTTTATTTTTTTAGTCATAACTACCTTAAAGATTTAAAACTACACAAAAAGTGGACTGAATTTTTCCTTTGCGAATAGGCACAATAAAAAATGTTTTTTCATGCGCCTAAGGAAATGTTGGGTGTCTGAGATACATAGTCTCCACAGGTAGAACTTCAGAATAAATTGTGCAAGAGTATCTTCACACTGCATACAACAGCTCTGAATCTTGTGAGCCAACATCAATTCAGCAGTACAGCCGAAGAAAACACAGGTAAACAGACTGCTGGTTCTAATTTGATGAGTGTAGCATCTCCAGACAGTTTGTTCACTTTAAACAGGCAAGCTTATTCATTTTGAACTGAATAACACACAATAACTTCTTTTCTTAAAGAATGGATAATTAACTCTGGAGCCTGCCTTTGGGAAATAATCAGTATTGTTGGCTATCTTCAGGATACAATTATCAGGAACACCATGCTGTCAAACTTATTACAATACTGTTAAACTTAGTAGCAGATACACAGTGAGCCAGTGCTTGAATATTTCTTGAGACGGAGGAAGAGTAGGAACCATCATTGCCAGACTTGAGGGTCCTGTTCCGCAACACAGGATAGATACAACCATTTCTCACTGGAAAATCCTCTCTTACAAGAGAACAAGGACATCAAAACTCAAGCCAGCTTCTTGCCATGCTTTAGTGTTAAAAGACCCAAAAGGTTCTAATTTGAGGGTAGATAAAAGTCAGGCAAGTTTACTCTGTAGTCCAGGAAATGACTAGGAGATGATTATACAGAGGGCTGAGGAGAAATCCCAGCACCTAGGTCAGCACTAGGTCCTTCCTAGGGCTCTGCCCCATAACACGGGCCCAGCAAGAAAAACAGATTTCAATTGTGTGGCCTATAACCACACTAGTTTTCCCTAAGTTTCAGAAAACATACCTAACATACATTAAAAATGTGACTCATCTGGAGAGATATTTTTCTTTGAATATTCCAGGATATCCTGCACTGTCACTGATAGGGACAAAACTTGTTCTACTTAAAACTTTTTAATTAACTAGAAAGTATGGAAGCCCTGAGGCCACAGATACACATTGCACAACAGACTGTTTCTGCTTTCCCGCTAAGAATCAGGAGAAGCCTTGCAGTATTTTCCTCTTACTCATGAAATTGGAAACTGAAAAAAACCAAAGAATTTCTCACACTGTACGGAAATGAGCTCAGTCCCAAGACAGATACCATGAGCTTTAAATCTTCACACCAGAAGTTATTTCAGACCTGACAAAACATACTTGTTTATAATATTAAGCATAGGTTCTAATGACAGGAGTCACCATATCTGCATATTCTAGGCCACACTGCTGTGCAAAAAAATGGAGGTGGGGGGAGGTGGGAGTGGGGTGTTGTTAATATTTTTTTTCTGTCCAGATTGCAAGGAACCTTTTGCTACTTGTATCAGAAAGTCTGTTATGGTCTGTTATTCAGTCAAAAGACAGAGGCCATGAAATCAGAGCTTAACATAAGTTCATGTGCCCATATAACCTATTTATATTACTAGGTTTCAGACACAGAAAAAAGCTATGTAAAATTCTATATATGTACCTGCAAATTTTGCCAGTTTTGAAAAGAACAGGATGAAATAGCATCAAAGATTACAAAGCGGTTCAAACCTTCCTGTGGGCACAAAAGTCAAGAAGAATAAAGCCAAAAATTTTAACATTTAAAAACATGTAGATACTACATTAGTAGAATTTTAAGTTTTTAAATTTTATAGTTTAATAACCTCCCTAGGTCTGGCTGACTGTTTCAAGCTTTGGTTTAATTTCATTAGTTGTGATTTTACTTTGTATTCCTCAAATGCTTAAATATCCTCACACTTGAGTCCCTTTTGTAGCTTTCTTCTCAAACCTCCTACTCTCCATTCCAATGAATCATTAAGACAACTTAAAATGGTTATTGCATATCTAATAGCACAAGTATCAATTATGTGTTTTTTTTGCTATTTAATATCTTTAAATTCTACACTTTAGACCGAAAAATCCCAACAAACCCAAGCGACTTCTGCTTGCTCAGAAATCATAATCTGCACTGTTATTGATACTAACAGTAAGGGACCACACTCTGAAACAGCAAATCACAGATTTCGTGGCAGAGTTGGAAAAAAGTGAAACAACTGGATGTCACTTTCGATTTGGTTTCTTTACATTTTCAAATTCTTCTGCATTATGCAAGAGCAATATGGTTAAAAAATAATAAGAAAAGACAAGTAAGAGACCATTATTTCCTGTATTTTGGTCAATTTAGTACACAGAGTTCTTTTTACCTATAACCCATCAATGGTGTATGGGAGAAATACAGGGAATGCGGGAAAGAGATGGGAAAAGGAAATGTACTTTGGTTATTTTAGAAGGCTCTTAATAGCTGCTAGCAAACTATCAGAGAAAAAAAGTGAACCCATTCCAAACCTTTATATGTTCTAAAGCCAGCTTTTTTTTTTTCTCCAGCACTGGCGAGAACAAGTCACTCATTCAGACATCCAAGATCCGTACTAGCAAGACCTAATTGTGATCTCTGTTGCCCATCCTCAGCTACCTTTGTGTTTGAAGTTTTTTTCCACATCTCATTGCATCAGGGAGAGAAAAGTGTAGTTATGATTTCAAAACTTGCAGAAGCAGCACTTATTAAAGTATGCACTCAGGATTCATTTGTGTTTGAGATCTTTCATTACCTAAATTTTAATCCCACCTTTCCAGGCATCACTCATTATCACCTGAAATTCAGGAACCACAAGCAAAAAAGACTGTCTGAACACATGGCTATAAGAGAGTGATTTTCCTAGCAAAGACAGATATGTGAAAGCTTTCAGAACTTCTTTTCCAACTCTTGTGAGTTTTTAATGATTTGGATAATGTGGGTAGTGGAAACAGATGCTATCGTCTCTACATTTTTGGCAGAGGATAAAGCAGCAAAGGCTAACATATTCATACTGTTTGCAAACTCATGTATACCACAGATCATCTTTCCAAAATACATTTGGGCAGGACAGAAAATTTTCAGCTCTTGATGATATAAAATTATACCATTAATGTCTAAATATATCATTACTTTTTAAAAGAAAATACCCTCCTCCCGCAATGCATAATCTTTTCTGTTCTCAAACGGATAAAGAATACATATCTGGGCAGCCCTTTAGATTCTTTCCTCACGAAAGAAAATCATGCTTGCCAAGTCCTTGAGGATCCTCAGATGGAAGACACTTTGTATGAGTAAATTCCTTTATTTATTGCCACCATGCAGCATTCAGTACATCCATAATGCTTCCTGCAGGCTGAAGACTATATTAAGACCCAGTGCAAGCAGATGTAACTCCACTGACATCAGCAGAGCTGCACTTACATCAGGCCTCAGCGTGGTCTAAACACTGCTGCCTATGGTCCTTACACTGTCTATTCGTACCAGTGAAGCCTTTGTAACTTAACAATAATTGTCTAGATCTGATCCAAAACTTAAGATACACAGAAAAGGAAACTAATATAAGGCAAGCATCTATCTGTTTTATCTAAGCTTTCACCCGTCCAACAGAAGCTTGGTTAGAAGCATTAAAAGAATTTTACCTTTAAAGATCACAAAACAATAAAGCAGTTAAGTATGAATGAGCGCTGATAAAGGGTTTGAAATATTGTATCTTTCATACAACACTGCACCAACAGCCTCCACAACTCATATGATTCTCTGTCCTTTTTTGTTATCTCCTCTCAATTAGCTGTAGGCTGTAAAGCTAAGATGCACCTTGCAAAATATATTAAAAATAGCCTTTATCATGCAATAGCCTGAAAGAATTTAAACAGCATTCAAAGTGAGGAAAAAAGAGGAAGGTCATTCCAGAATACAAGCAACATGCTATCATCTGAGATCTTAATTCCACTTTGCACAGGCTGGACACTATGCAAGTGTACATCCTCTTAAGGGTTAATGGGACATATGGATAAGGATGCCCTGAAAGTGGATCTGGTTTCAGAATGAGGTTTTCTAAGCATTCCCATAGCTCTGAGTTTGACAGTATCAAGTAAAAGGCCACTCAGGTATTTTGGGTCAACAATTACTTAAAATTAACAATAAAATGCAGGATTACTTGGGGGGTTTCATGACAATTAGAAAAGAAACCTCAACTCAAGGTTCACTGCCTGACCTTTGATCTGACTTTGATCTGTTACTAGAAGAGTACTCTGGAAAGCAAGTTTCCTAGAATCAAGCTGATATCACTGACAGCACCATCAGGGATTATGATGAATAGATCACACTAATGCTGGCTTGAACTCTATCAAAAAACATGGAAGGGGAGGGTATCAATACTTCTCCCATTGTGAGAAACAGAAAGACATGAAAAAGGGAATGGTGCTATTTTCTGGCTTCTATTAACCATGTCCAGTAACAAATAAAAACCAGACACTTGCTATCATTTCTCTACAGTGTGGTAAAAATATTGCAGTAGGTTTTGTATTTTGGCTTTTAAGAGTGAGAACAATTTGATCTTTCTGATTTCTTTATTTTTAGCAAAGTAATGACATAGGCTTTTATACATCATCTTTTCAAAACAGTGTTTCATGTTTTGTGCACTCCAGGCAATTTAAAATCAGACTTGCCTCATACCAGACTGATACTTAAAACAGGTGGTGTTAGAAAAAAATCAAGTAGGCAAAAATCAAGCCTTAGTTGTATTTTTTTTTTTTTTGTTACAGCTCCCCTGTCTCTTTTAAACCATAGGCTATTTCCATATACACAACAGGAATAAAAATTATTAGGATAATCTATCACGGATCTATGATCCTGCTCAGTTACACTAAGCATTCTGATTCAGTTCCAATGAATTATATCAATAATTAAAGAAGCTAGAGAAGCTAATGTGTTAAGTATACTTTGAATAAAAACATAAACATATTATTGGTTTGGAGTTTTTTTAAATACTTGCAGTGAATTGCCAGAAAGAGACAAATATGTATTACAGTGAGGTGCTCAACCCAAACCACTCACCTTTCAGAATAAGCATTAAGACAATATACAATATGTCCTCATTTGCTTTCCAATTGCCTGCCATGGTTGAACAGTCTGGAATCACGGTGGCCACCCTCCAAGTCCTGATTACAGCACATCTTTGAAAAGCAGTGACTACAGCCCAATGTTGCTATTTTTATTTTAGAAAAGCTCTTTTGGTAAAAGAATGGCTCAAAGAAGGTACAGCTCTGATGGAGAAGATGGAGAAGAAAAGACAATCACTTGTTGCGAGGATTACTGTGTACCATATCTAATGCTTCTTATTCTATCTGTATGCTTGAGGCAATGAGCCCTACCAGTAAACCTTTCACCTTTTCTGTTCAAAGACTGTCAAGACAGATGGCAGTAAATGCCATCTTTGTTGAATTAAGATCCATAGTACTTTACCAGAAATAAGCAAGTATTAATCAAAGTACAAAGGTTTGAAAAAGGTAGAGTTGAGAGAACTTTTGGAAGAAAACAGCTTGCCAGGTGTGCTCCCATATCGCTCTCAAAAATTAAAATAAACGTCCCAAGAGTTAGAAAACTTGCCAGATACCAAGCAGGGTTTTATGAAGCATCTTTCAGACTTCCTATAAATTTTCAGATTATTCTGCCCTTTGTTCTGTGCCCTGTGTTCTGTGCCTGGCACTACTGTTTTCCTGGGTAAAATCATAATTTTTAAATTTTAATTTCTTTTGTTTTAATTTTAGTGAGTTCACCAAACCTGTTAAATTACATATGGTTTTCTTTGTGACTTTTATTGGTTTGGGAGGTTTTTTTATGTCTTATTTTGATTTGGGGGTTTGGATTTCAGGGCTTTTTTAAACCTCTTTGCCTCATCTTGTGGTCTTGCTGGCTTTTTAACATCGTATCTTCATGCTTCTGCAATTTGTCTTGGCCAAAGAACAAAATCAACACTGGTCTCTCTCCGGGCAGTCACATTCTTCACACTGCAGGTTGGAGATGGGACACTTGCAGTAAACCTGCAGTCATGTGCTCAGTGTAGGGCCAGAAACAGCCTGTGACTTGTTCCCCACCCAGGAGGAGCTGTGAGCTAGCAAATAATCCAGTAAGCCAAAAGCATGTATTAGAGTTAGAATTCCTTAGTACACTACAGCTCTGGAACTGTCAAGCAATTGCAATTAGCTTTCTTCTTTTTATCTTTAATGGCAAAAATACTACTATTTTGTATTATAATAGAACCTCTGAGACAAACAGATATATGATGAGGTACACCCATGTGCAACCTAGGTCTAGCCATGACAACCAGGAACATCTCAATGGGGCACTACAGCCCTTAAAGCCCTCTCATTGTTCCTCATAAAGACAAACCCCACATATAGCCCCAGCCATCCCATAAAACAACTGCTGTTGGAGCCACAGAAGCAAAATGAAAGACCTGGCTATAGACATGTGCATACATTAGAAGAAGTACCCGTGGATGGATGACCTTTTCTCATATTAACGTTATTTTATGAATACAATTTAAATACTAACCAGCAAGTAATTTTTTCATGTACTTGCATGCTGAATACCCAGAATCGAAGACATTCGTTAAATCATAGCAGGCTTTGAGGAAGAAACTCAGACTTAAAAATTCTGTTTGGTTCAAGCTGGAGCCAAAAAAACTGTAAACATCTACTGCAGATGAAAGAGTCTTCTCTGGTGAAATCCCACTAGGTGATTTTCCAATAGCAATTCTCATTTAACAAGTGCACTCTGCCATGCAGGTGGGACCTGTTACAAGCAACAGCACATTGGAACACAAGCCTTGCGTAATTAATATTTATTACTTACGAATATTCATTTTATTTTTGTCTTTATTGCCAGCCTCATGCTCTACTAACTGTAGCAGGAAAGCAGTAAATTTTCCACTAGCTATAGACACCTTCTACTTTCTAAAAATATCTCTAAACACCTTAAACATACATTTATTGTGAGATGATTTTAAATTAAATAGAACAAAATATCAACTGATTTATCACTTGTCATAAAAGAAAACAAAACAGTGAGTGACTCCAGATGATGAATACACAAAAATGTCAACATGAGGCAAATTACAGTCTGAAGGAGCAGCTCACAGAGCTGATTTGCCCATGTAGCTGATATTACTCCCCAGTAAATCTGATGTGAGCCTGCTTACCTGCTAATGAGAGGAACGTGAGTTACCCTGTGAACACAGGTGGGCAAAATTACACTCAGCTTATCCACCGAGATCAGAGCAGCTTGCAGGCTGCTAATTACCCACCAAGTTACCCCAAGGTAACCCAGCAATACGTTTGCATTCTGGACTCTGAAGCGTGAGCAGCTCAAGGCACCACAAAGCCTCTCCACTTATTAACAGCAAGGAATGACTTGTAACACAGGGTGGTGATTTACAGCTGAGGCTGGTTCTTTTAATAGGGAGCTACTACAAGACCTGAACACACTGTCATTTTATACGACCTACAGTTTTGAACCCAATTTAAATATCTAAATAACCCCTTAACCCTCTTTGTATCCTTACTGTACTACAGTAATTGTAATTCTTCTCTTTTCCCATGCAATACTCCATGATGTTTTTCATAAAGAAAAATACTGATTGCGTGCGGTTAATTGTTTGCTGTTACTGGTAGCTTCCTTTCCCTGATAGCATTTTTGGTGACTTTTTTCTGGTTGTTGGCATTTAAAGAAACCATGGTTAGACTCTGTAAAGCACTTAACTACCTAAATTTGGTTCTGCTGTAATCAGTGAAGTATGGTACTTGTACAAATGCTTTGCTGAACTATGGCATAATTAATATAATGAATTCTGAACTCCCAAATTTCTATTTCCACTCCAAAAACCCATTCACTCTCTATAAGGCCAAAATAAATCTGAGGTATGTCCTACTCCAGTGGATGATAAATATTTTTACTTTTTCTCATCTAAAATAAATAAAAGTATATAAAATAAAAAAAATAAAAGTAAGTTTAAATGAATAAAAGTATATAAATATATAAAAGAATACTGATTTTTAAGAACAAACATTGTCATAAAATATGCAGTATTTGTTCTCCCACTTGCTCAACTATTTTTATTTTAATACAGTTTTTGAGGATATAGAAAAAGCTCTAAAAACTAACACTACTAAATTTTATTTATCAGTACTTCTTCTATATTTTAATAAGGACTGTAAATACAACTTGGGCTTTAGAGCCATTTTGGATATCAAATTACCCAGAGAATTTCTGTGTGCTTCTGTGTTAGATGGCAAGTTCTACCACGTTACTACCAGTTTTAAACAATGAAAAATTTCTATCAGCTATCCATGTTTCTGTGATTATTCCTGGTTGACTTTTGCTAGGACTGTGCTAAATATAGAGGAAATTAAAATTTGCATTATATTCAAGCCATACTTCTGCAGTTTTTAAGAAAAATATTTCTTTCAGAAATTAGATAACACCATTCTGTTAGCAAGATTCGCGAAGCTGTGATACGATATAGCATCACACACGTAAATCTGTTCCATAAGGTTTTAGAATCTCTCCTCATCCTTGGGTTTTTTTCCCCAGGATATTTTTACCTGTTGGAGGACAATGGGTCAAGCAGCAAAAACTAAGCAGTTACTCCAATATAAACTTCTCAGCGATTTGCCATCTGCAATTATTTGCATTCAAGGCTAGGAGCAAGGAATCTCACATCAGGACTGCAGAAATGAAAATTATGGGGAAAAAAATCCAACAATAAGAACCTGAACAAAATAGTTTGAAATGTATATTTTTCCCCTTTCTCCTCCTATTTCAGTCCCAGGTTATTTATTACTAAATGTGGAGCCCAAGAAACCTGATGCACAGCAATGTAAATTCAACTTTAATGGTACACTGAAAACCATCTTATTTTTACCACAATCGGCATCTTTCTGGATATAAGAGAATTTACAGGGCACTCAAATAAAGCCTTAAGTCCATAATACTTCTCCTACATAAAGCAAAGGCTGATTGCTAAGGACAACAGAAACAGTATTTTGGTGAACTACAGACCCCACCTGTCATTAGTGGTCAGAAACTAAATTAGATCTCCCAATATATTTTTTCTGTATGTATCCTAAACAATCTTCTTGCTATTTGACCCATGTAATTTGAGAAAATAAGCTGAACACTGGTAAGTTTGACAAAGCTGCAGTAAATCAGACTGCCCTGCAGCTTCGTTTCTGATATATTCCTAGATTTAAATAGCTGATAATTTACATCCGAAGATGTAAAATAAACAACTCATAAGGCATTCAAGTTGGAAGCACAACTCCTTTCGCAAAACTATGAATAACCTATTCACTAGCATCAACAGTAATTTCATCTCGATTGCAGTCTTTACATTGTAGGCACTGAAGGGATATTAAATACAACAATATTAACTTCAGCCTTTGTCATCAAGCAATACCTCTTACTCTTTGAAATTGAAAACAACAGCACAAAAATAAAAGTAAAGAAAGGACAACACGACCAAAATTAATTCTGAAAATCCAGAGGATATGGGTAAATGTTTGTGAGTCTATTGAAATGCTTAAATGAAAACCACTGTAAGCCTTAAAAATACAGCTAGATTGTAGCCCTACTCATAAAGGAGGAATGACATTTCTGATGCAAAATGTTAAAGCATGCTGAGTGAAATATATTACATGCTCGTTCCAGGTTGGAGATCCATAAAGACTGTTTATTCTTTACTTTGCTTAGATAGTTTTGAGAACTCTCAAAAAAGGGAGAAAATAGAGAAAGAGACAAACATCATGTGTTCAATATTTTACTCTCAGCTGCTTGGTTTCATTTAGTGTTAACGCATATGTGCCTTGGTGCTTACAAAGAGTTCAAGGAACATTGGGTGTTATTAGATTGATAACCAACTCATATCCCCAGCAGGTGGCTCATAAATACTTAAACATATGCAAATTAGTTTGGAGAATGTAGTCTTTATTTGTGGGTTTTAGGTCATACTAATGTGATTTTCTCTTTCAAACAGAACTAAACAGGTGTCAGAAGGGGTAAAATTCTTAATAGAAGAGAACACAAATAGTTTCTAACCTGCTGGTAAGGCTAGAAATGTCATGGGTTATTGTCATTGCCATGGAAGGGAGAGTTCTTTATCATTTCAAATACCTTTTCATATCTACAGGTAGTCAGATAAGTGACCATTACCACGTGTAGCAAAAAGGACAAACAGATGAGATTGAGTTCATTCATTTTTGCCTCTCCTGTACATTTCTATGGTTTTCTAAATTTGCAGTGGCCTATTGACTGCATGGTGGGAGTGGTTCCCTCTTTTCTTCACTGAAAAACTCTATGTATAAATCAAAAAGTATCATGTCTTGGAAGGCTACTTTCTCCAATTTTAAACAAATGTTCTCATACTTTGAGACAGTCTGTGCTTGGCACACTACTGATGTGGGCACAGTTCTGTCAGAGACTAAAGGCAGAATCAAAAGGAAGATTTAAAAAAAATCTTTGATGATGTTTCTCTACATTATTACTTTTAAACAAGACAAAAACTAGAATGAAGTTAAAATTTAATAAGCTAAACAGTGATATAATCAGCTAATTTATAATACTGACAGATCATAGCAGAATATCAAACATGGGTCATGATATGATCAGAGCAACTGACCTGATGTATCATTCAAAATATTTTTAAGGAAACCTATCACGTTCAGGAAATCACAGCTATTAAAAATAATTCCTAGCAAAATAATATTCTACTGAATATGATTTTAGTCAATTTTTACATTCAATTTATTCAATATGTCTCATATATACATAAATATATATATAGCTTGAATGGGTGACCTTTATACTGTCCAACATAAGACTGCAAGCAGTCCATCTCTTTGCATATCTGCTTACAAAATCAGAGCAGGGAAGTTAGTGGTGTGCACAGTTCATACCTATGGTTGTTGCTGCCTAAAGACAGACAAAAACATCTCTAACCAGACAACTGGGTTCCTTTAGGCACTAGCAGCATGTCTTCATTTAGTTTGATTTCAGTAACTGAGCTTTCAACAGTGAGTGCAGCGCAAGGTTGTAATTACGTCTCAGGAGTGAAAAAGCACCGAAGCTCAGGTTCTGCAAAGCTTTAGCGTTGTGCTTCGCTTTCTGTGCTATAAGGAAGCCCATTCATCTCCAGGAAAACACTGCTCCCTGTGCACACAAATACATTCATAAGCCCTTGCTGGAATGGGGTGCAGGCTGGAATTATATTTCTGTCGTTTAACTGTGCACACTTGCCAATTTTGATCAGTTCAGTAAAAATGAAAAATTTTTGTCACTCCTGGCTGAGACTAATGCAATGAACCCCTGACTGTTCTTGGCCAGGCAATAATTCTAGCCCAGAATGACAGTTTTCATACCACTCAAATGACGGATCAATGGAGTAATATTCACATTGGCACAGACGGCCAGAGAAAGGCCTAGTGCACTGTACTTACTGGGCACTGAGGTTTGATATGATCAGCTGTTACCAAGAGCTCACACAGAAGAATATGGAGTGATGGGCATGGAATAACCAATGTCAGACCTGCACTGACTGACAGAAGGAGCAGGGGAGTGACTGCATAAAGGGACACGTATGTGAAGTCGTATAGGATTCATCATTCCTAATCCAATTGGATGAATGACAGTGTTCCACTAATGGTGCAAAGCCATTCATCTTTCAAGCAAAACAGCAGATTTTTAGGCTAGAGGGTTACCAGGGAAGTAAACTGGCAATAATTCTACTTTGTCTGTGCCAGAACCCTGTTGCTGGTGTGATACCAGGAGAAGCAGTAGCATTCAGGAGCCGGAAGTAATCACAACATCAGCCCCTTCCTGTACCCATCGGGGAATATTGCAAACCTATCTCTTCAGATTTCCTCCTTTATTCCAACTGGGCTTTCCACCCCAAATTTCTTGTTCTTCCTTTTTGTCTAGACAAACGGTGCAAGAGCAAGTACCTGGGAGGTTCCCATGCATGGAGAAAAAAGGGAGAATCTTCTGCATCAAAACATTTACTGAGAGAAGTAAGATACTACAGTATGTTGCTTATGACTCTGTAGCTTATGATACTTGCATAAACTCAAAAAAGTGGTCACATTTCAAATAAAATCAGATCTGCCTGCCAATCATGTTGGTTCTCATTGCTGAGTTTCTCCTTAGTCCTTTCCTTACACACATGCTGCACGCCTGCACAAGCACCACACACATTCCCTCAACTTCCCATGAAAGCAAGTTATTCCATCCTTCTGGGAGGATGTGGAATTCCATACCTAGGTTTTAGGAGCTTTCTTTATGTCTGGAGTGCCCAGTGGCCTGGATTCTGCTATACCATTACTATATACTGGGGAGTAAATGGGAAAAAAAATATGGGAAAACTTTCTTCTAAGGAAACTTGAAATTTTCCCCAGAGCAGCAGCGGATTTCTACCTTCAGACACAGATGTCTCTTAGTATGTAGTGCCCAGGAGTTACACTGGAAGCTCTGGTTTGTAGGCGAGTCTGACACTGAAAGAAATCAAATATATCAGAGCCACATTTAAGTAAATACACTACTGACCAAGTATTTCACTGAGCACAGAAGGTGAGCGTAGAAGCAGAATGACAAACACAAGATCTTTTTAACTGATTGTGTAGATGCACTGAACTTCTTAAAAATATGCTAGTTTTGAAAAGAGAATTGCCTAGGAGGGGTACTTAAGTTGCAACCAGGCCAATTATCATATCCAATGTATTACTGGAATACAGCAGTGTAAATATAAATTGGAATTATTATTCCAGCTTTCACAGCAGACACTACAGTCACAAATGGAGTTCCCTTTAAAAGTTCTGTTTTCACCCATGATAATTTACTGGGGAAGATTATATCAGGGGTAGGGGGAGAGCAGAGGCAAGGAGGGTGATGAAATTTTGATGCTTTGCCTGTAAGTAAATTACTTAAATTTTTTGGTCTGAAATACCTATCTTACAACTGCTTGATGTATAAGTGCACAGGAAAAGGATAATTGCTCCTGTTTCCATTCACTACACCATCCTCCATTATACACACTACTCTTTTAATTTTCTGTTTACAGAGAGAAATAAAGAAAATTTATATAATACAATAAGAAAAATAGAAAGTAAAGTAGCTACAAAATGCAAGCAATATAGGGGACAGGTATTGCACTATTACACTGTACCAAACTGCATGATGAGTGTAATGTGAATTTAATATGCACACAAAGAAACCAATGGAAGTAAAAGTTTAATGTAAAAATCTTAGCAGGCCCTCATCTGTAGTTACTAGTAGACTGTCTTTACACACACATTCCCCTTTACTACTGCTCTCTCCTTTTTTTTTTTTCCTTCTTAAATTATATGATTTCATCCAGGCTATAAGGAATAGAGCTGAAGCTCTGCTAAAACATTCTAATGGCTTGTAAGATGCTGTCCTTTTCTGTTTTACCTATCACCACTTACAAGTAAAAATTTATTTTATGCTGGTCATGTAGAACACATCTCCATTGCACGTTTCCTCCTTTTCTTTTTCTAGCTAATAACTTGGAGTAGGGATTTAAGTTAAATGGTTCTACACCTTGACCTCCATCTTGATGTGAACCATAGGTGGCAGAGACTGTATTAGAGTTGTCTCGGGGGTGTTATGCAAAAGAATTCAGTGCTTATATAGTAAAGAAAATTGTGCTTTAGTGTTAGCCTGCTGAGTATGCATTATAATTCTCTAACTATTTTCAGCTAGGTATTTTATGGGATTCAGTGTTTTCAGATGCCATATATTTGGTACGAGGTGGCATTAAATTTTTCATGTAGGGTTCATTAGCAAGGCATACATGTTAAATTTCAATTTTTTCTTGTACTTTGCACACAGAAGTATGCCAAGTGGCTGACCAAAAGTCTAAATCTTAGACCCTGAAACTAAAGTCTTCTTTTTTTAAAAAAAAAAAATTGTGTAAACAGTGTGATTCTTTATAGATGTGCTGGGAAAAATATACCATAGGGAAAATATTGCCTGTTATAAACATACAGACTGTACAAAGCCAGGAAAATCTGCTAAAACCATTTCTGTTTTGCTCGAGATCAGTTTTACAATATTGCTCCAGACAGTTATAGAGCAAAGACCTCACTTTAGCATAATGGATTGTGGGACTGGAGTTACTCTTTATAAAAGAGAAACCCTTTCTGAGAGCTTAAACTTGACTTGAGAGACAGAACCCCTCATGTCCAACGTTACCTCATCAGAACTTCTTTCAGTCATACCCATTCTAGTAATTTACCTTCAGTCTATCATTACGTTACACAGTGCAGGTGCGCTCTAGAGCTGTATAGACATATACAATCTCCTGTCCTGTGGTCTTTCTGTGTGCATATACATTTATATGTGTGTGTATATATATATATGCATGCAAACACACACAGATATCCAGCCAAGTACACAAATGTGCTTGGAATTCCATCAAACAGCAATTCAAAATCATGACTGATTATGAACCATTATTGAGAGGACTTCAAATTGCCAATGCACTTTTCCTGAATATAGTTTCGTGTTTCTTTGTGTCTTTTAGCCCTCAGCTGTTAATGTACTGATGAAAGCCCAAAACTTCATGTATACTATCCATTCAGCAGAGCTGTTAGGAGCACTCTGCTTGCTGTGGCATTAGTAAATTTCGTAGTTACTCCTGATTCTCAAACCTTTTATGGAGAAATGCAAAAAAAGAAAATCAGTTTAAAATTACCTTAAGTTAATCTTGATCTTACCAAGCTATAGGCATGGTCATATTGGGTCAAAGGCTGGACTTGATCTTGCAGGTCTTTTCTAACCTTAATGATTCCATAAGTCTGCTAAGCTAGTTCAAGAGAAGAAATAGTGATCCTATTTCTTTTGGAAGACAAAATCAGACTGTTTTACCATTCATATTCATGCTTTTTTTAAAATTTTAGATAAAACATTATTAAAATGAATTGTACATATAATTCCTTTTATTGTTCCATTAGGCAACTATGCTGAATGCAATTTTATTTGTATGTGCTATTTACAATCTACATGTACCAATGTCCTCTGGCGTTTATTTAACACACACTTAGATAGGAGGGAAAAAACATTACAACTACAACAAGGTGGTGTATTTGGAGAGCATATCCAAACTACCCAGAACAAGTGTTGAAGTCTATCCCAAAGTGGTTTAAGCTAAGAATTTAACAGAAGGAAAAATACTCAGGGATGAATAAAAAAAAAAATGTTGTCTTAGACATCAATGCTATTTTTGTTCAGCTGAGGTATTGTTGCCTTTGGTACAATGACTCCCATCATATGTTACCCTACCAATCTGACATAACAAAGTAGGATTAGGAATAATTCCTAGGGAATTCTAGATAGTCATCACCACCTTTGGCCATCCATACCACAAAAAGAGCTTGGTTCAGATGTTAATTCTTCTTGTATCTGTATAGTTCTTATTTCCAAGGAACATTACCTCTACATTCCTAATCTACTCTCATCATCAATGTTATTTTCTACCTCTTGGTTATCATTGTTTCCCCAACCTTTCTCTGCTTTGTCCTGTGTGTCCAGTGTGTTCTTTCAACTACTCTTTCTTAAACGTGATTGCTAGCCCAGAACATTTGAGTGTTTTATATCTAGCTCAGCCACTTCCCAGCACAGGCATTTCAGAATTTCACTGTGTCATTTTTAACCTTTGTTCAGCTTTTAGTACCAGGACATAAGTCTCAATATGTATCAGGTGTTTTATGTGCCATTAAAATACCATATTATCATATTAACTTTCTTTATCTGAGTGTACCAGTGTTTTAAGCTACATTCCACATGAACAGCAGTTTTCACTGTCTTCCAACTCTCACTAACACATCAGAATTTCCCTCACTCTCCCAGAGTGACTGCATCTTGGGTCTGGCTCGAGTATGCGCTCCAATATTATATTATCACGTTACACTGCAATGCAGGTGCCATACCAAGAGGGGAAAAGTAATTAAACACCTTATGCACAACAGTTAATAGTAAAAAACACCCTAAATTAATCTCCAAAATCATAATAAAGGGGAATCACTAAATCTGAGTTATTAAGGCAGTTTAAGATTATGTTCCAATACCTCCTACTCAAAAGACATCTTGTTTCAGGGAGAGAGAGAGGAGAGGCATTTATGTGGATGCATGCCAGTGACTCAGAACAAAGCGGGGTAACTAAAACTATCAGTTTTAGAAACATAAAATGCCAATCACAATTGAGATATAAAAAAGTCATTCTCAAACATTTCATTAAAATAATTGCAAATACTACACACAACAGTTTACCATAGTTAGCTAAGATCCTGCAAAGTTAAAAAATGAGGTCCATCTGTAGTAAGTGGCTTGGTACAACACTGGCATTCCTAATCAAATTTGGGACAGTTGAGTTACACAGATTCAGTTTATTTAATTAAGTTACAACTGCTTTGTAGTCATGGTAGATGGTCAAATAATATTATTTGTGACAACACTACATAAAATAAATAAAAGAAAATGAGGCACATGATGTATTACCAGGATAAATCATACCACAAAATGTAGGGAAATGAAAGCCTACAGCAACAACACTTAGCACACTTCATTTGATTCTCATCCGTCAGCTTCAGCGCCAGTGGCTCAAAAAAGAATGCAAAGGTAAATGAACACCAAAATATGATATACAGCACTTGAAAAAGAATCACACAGAAATAAATCAAAACTCCAGTGTTATTTTAGGCCAAGACATTCAAAATACGAGACTTTCATAATAAGATGTTGCTAGCATAAAAAAAAAATCACAGCACAAATACAGTCATGAGAAAACCCAAGTACATAAAATAAACCCACCTCTAGCTAAGCCATAAGCTAAGGGTCAGGCAGTAGATTTTTCTTTTTCCTTTTTTTTAAATTTTGTTTGGTATTTTTTCTTTTAGTAGATAGTTATGTTCATTCTGTCCTAAAGAGGATAATGCATAGTTACCTAAAATTTCAACTGTGGCTCATGATGCCGACTGCCTTGTTATTTGCCTCAGTGTTCACAAACAAGTGGTCCTCTGTCTCCTTTTTTTTTTGTCTTTCAAGAATTGAGATAGGCTTTTGGTGGGCTTACAAGTTGTGTGCCCAGGGGTCATAGTACAGAAGGATGCAGTTAGGGGGACTTCGCCAGCTAGAGAGGTTTCTTGCCAGCTCCTGCACAGCGGGGTGGCTCTGACATAGCCAGACATAGCTTCTTGACAAGCTGGTCAACTGGAGGTTGTGCACAGGGCTATCCCTGTGGGAAAAAGTTGGGGTGCTCCTTGCTGAGGGATGTAATAGGGACCCGTGGTAATGCCAATAGAGAAAGAGACCTGCATAAAACACAAGACCTGAAAGATCTCAGCATACGAAAAATAGAATTTTCCAAAAGCCTGCTTGTCCTGAAGCAAACAACTGAGCTGCTGGCAAGAGTTGCACATGGCAGCAGAGAAAGCAGCAGGTGCTACCTAGACTCATAGAAATAAGGAGACATTTGTGCAGAGGCCAACCCATCCTCCACCTTGCAAGTGACACCAGCTCATACTATTGTCCTAGAAAATTTCTTGCACATTTGCTCTACAATCCATGGGGGATGTTTTCTCCATCTCTTCTGACACTTTTTATGAGCCACTGTTGGGACATAGTGGCCTAATTAAATTAATAAAAGCTTCAGTAAAACCACCAGGTCTGAGACAAATCTAAGGGGAAGCACAAACAAGACACGTATTGCAAGTTTGTCCGATGTGAAACAGGAAGTGAAAATGAGCCTTTGTATGCCATGCTGTACCAAGGTCAGTCCTACCTAGACAATCCTCAAGCAGTCACGCTATTTAGTGGTTTTGGACAGGTATTAATGTTGCACAGGTATATCAGCATTCATTATCACACTAAGTTTACAATGTTGATTGGTTTTGCTTTCAATAATCAGAGCTCTTTCTCGAGGTTAACTAGTCTATGACTGCAGGTTGAATGTTTGATTTCCTTTTTTCTTAATTGCATGTAGAAGAAACACATTGGAATGATTTTTGACCACCTACTGCTGTATCTCATAAGGTTTATATCAAGTTCTTTTATTAACAGGCTGAAAAGCAGCAGCAAAGAAAAGCTTTGATGATAATAATAAAAAAACCCTAAACCTTATTTCATACCTGTAACATCATTCCCAGAAAGATATTTTCCTAGTGTTTGCTCCACAAATGCTTTTTATATTACTGAAACTTAAATTGTAATACTGTCGCAAGTAGGGATGAAACATTAACAAATTTAGGCTCCTAGAAGTTAAGATTATACATTTCAAAGGTTTAAATAGGTGTTTGTCTAAGAGCAGCAATCTCTATGGAAAACAAGTTTGAGAAAGAAAACACCAGTTGGATTTTCATTCTATTATCATTGAAATGGCATGGGGCTTTTTTGTTAATGACTGAATAAATCAGAATTTCAGCTTTATAGTCACAGCATTTCTCCTAGTTATCCTATGTTTGATGCAAAACTGAACAGCAGCTGAAGAAATAACTCACTTTACAATGGAATGTAGCCTGCAAATTTGAATTGGTCTCTTGGACTAGATGATCGTGCTAAGTCCTTTCCAACTAAAACACTCTATTCTTACTAGCTGAAGTACTTCCTAGGAAAAAATAACCCCCAAATAAGTGAGATTTAATTTATCATTACAGCTATAATAATAAGAATCTGAAGATAGTGTTCTCGTAGAGATGGTAAACTTGATAAGGATGATCCAGGGAACTATAAACTCATGATCCTCACTTAAGTACTTAAGAAAATTGTTGAGAAAGCCATTACAGATGTCATTATAAAGTATCTGAGGCGCAAACCAGCATAACTTCCTGTAAGTGTAAATTTTAATATATTAGAATCCTTTGAAAAAGTTAAGGTGAGTAATGAAAGAAATTTAGATATACTGAAACTTAAACAGTTTATGATGAAACAACTCTCAGCTTTATTATGGTGAAATAAGGGTAAAAATTAGGAAATAAAAATAAAGAATTAAAGAAAGAATCTTACAGCTTTTGGCATGAAAGCTATTAAGTACCATTTGGGGCCTGAGTGCACATTTCCCCTTTTTCCATTCCCTTTCTGCCCTGAATCACTGCATGGTTGAGCCACTAGGTTTATCTTAGGTCTTTCTAACCCAGACAGCTTCCACAATCTTTCTCTAGCAGAAATGCAAAGTCTTTTCCTGCTCACTATGAATTTGAAGCAAGCCTTAATATGCAGTGTCTCTTCCACTAGCAATAGCCCCCATAGCTTTTTAAAGAACGGGGCATAAAAAGCACCCTATGAAAACACGCTAGCACCACACAGAGATATAAACACAAATTTAAAGCTCATGGCTGGTGATAGAAACTCTTCTAGTGCTTATCACAATCCAGTATTATTTCCTGCCTGAATAAAAACACTGAAAATAAAATGCCTGATGTTTATGATTCAGTAATCCTGCAGTCAACTGAACTGGCAATTAAAAATTGCATCCAAGAAAAAAGATCTGTACATACACACAAGAGCTAGAAGTAATGATGTAGTTGGTTAAAATGAGAGAATGTGAAGAAAAACCTCCTGAGGTGGTTAATGCAATCTGCATTAGGCTTCTTACAAAGGTCTGCAGGTTGAAGCTCTCAAAACCTGAATCACAGCCCCTCCCCAGTTTTTGCAGTTATTTAAGCCTACATGGGGCCAGAGTAAAGCTCAGGTGTGGCAGCATGTACACCCACATAGCACAGTTCAATGTCAACAGAAACCAGCTCAAGGCACTGTCTCAGCCAGCTCATCTCTCAATTCAACATGCTGCTTTAAGACTGGAAAGCTGTAAAAGCCATCCACTCTATTGCCTTAAAATTCAATGTCTGTAAGAAGTTCAGAATATACTTTAATATCTTTCTAACTGTTTTAATAAAATCTATAATTAACTAAATGAGGATCATAAATGTTATGATGTTTTATATAAAATGTGACCTGATCAATATATGTAAATGACTTGACTACTTTATTCTTGATGAAAGCATCTGAGGTCCAGGAAAGTATTAGTAACACAGCAGCCTCAGTATAGTTTCCAACAGAAAATTCTGAAGGAGGAGAGCTATTTTATCATTATAACCATTAACATGATTTACAAGCCCCAATAAAACGGGCAAACTCTGATCTATTTTAATCTAGTACATTAATAGTCTGAACCATACTCAGAAGCATGGCACTGGCAACAGGAGAACCAGAAAGACTGTCAGGTTCCCAGGAGATATTTTTCTTTGATGCTCTTCCTGCAGCTTCCTCCACAGGGCTGGAGCTACTGGTGTGCTCCTGCTGTCACCAGGACTAGATGAAGCTGGAAGCTGGCAATGAGGTTTCATGCTCTCCTAAACCCCTTAGCATCCTAAATTACACCCATATATGAAAGCAAGCAGTGAGGAGGGGAAGAAGTGGCAAACCAGCAAAGCTCATTGAAACCCCCACGAGTTTCACCACCAGGAGCTGGAGGTGTGGAGCTGAGCACAGGCAGAGAAGTCCTCTGCTCAGAGCCATGCAAATGATCAGAACTTAAATTGATGATACCTTCAAGAATGACAAATCCTAAACAAGCCACAGGCTGAGCCAATAACTCATAAATTTATCTTTGTCAAAATTTTTATCTCTGTCAATTCAGAAATTTTTGCACACAGCTCAGTATGATAACCATTTTATTCATCGACACCGTCAGACTACTGTCACGTATACCTTGCTGATAATCACCTGTGTGCCCAGATTTAATAGTCAGAAGTCAAAGTCACATGGCATCTGCCCATCCTTAGCATGGAAGAAAGAACATTAGTCTCAAATGCCTATTAGGAACAGCGTAACTTGATGGCTTATGTCAATGTCTTCAATTTTTATTTTTTTTTACGGTAATTCTCTGAAACTTTCAAGAGAGGAAAAATGACAAAAACAGCAATGAAAAAATCATTATGAAGGCAAAAAATATTTGCAGGTTATAAAAATTAGAGGTAGGGGCTGTCCAGCTCTAAGAGAAAAAAAACCCAAACCCACAAGTATTGCTATGAGTGGGAGAGTAGGGTACAATAAAAGGAAGAGGAAGGGAGTGAAAAATGAACAGTAAAGAAAATATTCATTAATTCTACTCACAATTTTGGAAGGGAGGGAGGAATCTGACCATTTTTAAATAAAGAGATCATAAGAAAGTGTTATTGACCCCAAGGGATAGAGAAGAAAGCAGATCAGGAAATGTTTAAATAGATAAGAGAGGTATGTAAAATGGCTGGTCTATTGCCCATGAGAGGTTTCAATTACTTCTCCAATCGGCACAACAGTGGGATTACAAAGAAAGCATTCATTTTCCTGGAGCTGGGACAGAGTCAACAGGTTTGAAAAGACATTCTGGAGTTAGTTTAAGGAATTAAACCAAATAAAATGGGCAAATATTTAAAGTTTAGTGTTGAGAACAGAGTTTCAAATATACATGGCTAAAAATCCCTCAAATTGAAAAGCATGTAAGCAGTAAAACTTTAGCAGATAAAAATATTTGTGCAGATTAACTAATTTAACAGAATTTGTATGTCAAATTTAATTTCAAGATCACTGAAAACACATGCAACTCAGTTACAAGATAGTTTGTAACCCGTACTTTGCTTTCATTTGTTCTCATACCCAACAGTATTTTACTTAAATGAGAAACAACACATTGCACTGAAAATCCTGTGAACCTGATGAAACCCTGTGCACTCTTCAGCAACATTAAAATTGTGCTACCAACCTTTCAATGCTAAAATAAATGAATGGAAGACACTGTTGCTCTAAGGTCTCAGCACCTGAGAGACTTTAATGTGTAACATCATGCAGTTCTTGTATTTCCGAGAGACTCCTGCGGGCACCAACCTTTACAATATTATAAATAACACATGGGTATTGTAGCTGAAGGCCACAGTATGATAACCTCATGCTAAGAGAATTAGCAGCATCTCACGCAGTGCAGTGCCCAAGTTTAGGGTCCTAATTTGCTTGGAACGACCAGCACCTTCTTCCACCACTTCCAGTTAAGATTCACTGCTCTGTCTACACGTTGCTGATATTTCTAAACCCAAGTTCAACAGTTCTAGGAGGTTCAAATTGCATTATTTTTCATTATTATTTCACCAGACTTTCATATATCCATATTCTTAGGCCACTTTTCACTCGGTCTTCGGCACTCCTCTCCTATTCTTTTTTGTCTCATTTCCACCCCGAATACATCAGACTTGTACAGACTTTCTATAACTAGAATTATACTACATTTGGACACAAATAAAGTGCTCAATATTTTTGCTGAAAATGACTGGTAATCCCAATGGGCATGTCTTCCCTAATTATCAGCCTCAGCTACTTTCCCCTCTACATCCTACTGCCTCCAGTGGCATTTTGAATGTTCATATTTTAAATTTAGCTTCAGAGTGAGTAGATACTAACTTCTGTCTCTTATTCCCTGCTTAGATAAACTCTACGCATTCGTCTTTTCTAAACCTTCAACATAAGACAATCCTTTTGTTGTGGTGTTTGGCTGTTTACTACGTGAGCTGGCAAAGAGTCAGAAACCCATCAAGGGGAAAAGACAGGCACAAATGACCAAAAAATCCCCAAACAAAATAATATTTTCTCTGGCTGATGCATTGATACTTCATCTCTGGCAAGATTTTTCACTTCATAAACTGATCAATGGCCATTAGCTGAGGCACTGGGTTCCATTCTACGTTCAAATGGACATCTGGTTATTGCAGAGGGAGCACTGCAACATCTTCCAGCCTTTAAACCAGGTTTATTTACTTTTTTTAATACTAAACTGGGAAATCAAGGAATCCAGGTGTAAGAAGTAAAGAAAAACATTCACTTGTAAGTGGTAAAAAAAAAAGAAGAGCAATCCTGCGTTGATATGAAACAATCTAGCTGGTTTAATTATTAAGTGTCATTTTCCTTTCGAAGTTCAAGGCCGATTCCCTACTTGTTTTGGTAACGTGAAGTGATAAACTGTGTTCCTGTGGGTTGTGGGGATACATTTGCAGTTACTGGAAATCTTGTAATTTACAGCAACCAGTACTCAAACTTCCTTTGCATGAAATCCTGTAAAGAGTGCTTAAATCAAGGCTTTTCACTCGGCAGCTCTGGGGCCACATCTTTGCTGCAAAGGACAGTTGAGTAATGCATAGACAATCAGAGAAATTATAAAATTAACCCAGCTGGAGCCCAGGCTGGGCTCTCTGCCAGGGCTGCAGAGGCTCTGTGACCCCACAAGGGCTGAAAGCTACTGGCTATGACTGCAGCGACACTGGTGTGGGGAAAGTGTGGGACATCAGGGACAGGGTGAAGGGGGGAGCTGGAGGAAGACAGTGTCTTGCAGTCAGGTACCCCAAAAATGTACCCCAGCCCCTGCCAGCAGCGTGTGGAGAGAAGCTGGCCTGCACAGGGGCCTCCAGCATGGGATGCACCAGAGCAAGAGCACAGGGCTTTGGGAGAAGGATTTTGGGGCTTGGTTACCCTGTTACCCTACTGCCTTGTCCCTGCACTGGTGATAGGGGAGCAAGATTCCTGTTTAAAAAAGGTGCAGAATTAGATACTTGTGGCCTATTTGCCCCTTTAAGAAAAAAAGAAACAAAACTAAGATAAAAATTGGAAATTTAGAATGTGCTCAATCCTGTTCAGATCAAATTTTAAAACAGCATGAAGGTCTTTAAGTAAATTAAAATACATTCATAAGTTTTTTGGGGCCCAGACAATGAAAATAAGCAGATTCAGGTCCGATTCTTAGATATTCCTAGAAAGATGCATGTACACAAGAAGGTATAAGATGAGAGGCATATGCAATTTCTAATATTTCTTTTTTTTTTTCTTTTTATTTTTTCAGACATTCCATTTTTCAGAACCTAGATCACTTTTCAAGATGTAGCTGCACAACAAGCAGGAATGAAAAACTTGCTCCTTCTGTGATGGAGTGCTTTTAGATATACTGACCAAAACTTAAAGGACCTTCTCTGTTCCTGGTGCTTGCTGGAGAGTTACACATGATCCTCTGTTTATAACTAAACCCCTTTTTTCTTTTCCCTCTTCAGTACTGCAGGAAATTTTCTACTTTTAAAAATTCTTCCTGCAAATATATTGCTTGCATATTTCCAAGATGAATCTAGTTTTTGTATTTACAGGGCATAGCTTGATTATCCGTAGATGCTATTTCATTATTTCTTTGTCTTTCTGGTATGTTTCTTCCTTCCATTTTAGCATCAATTCATTAAGAAAATGTAGATTTATTCTCCTGTCTCTTTGATTAAGATATGGAAAACGTTTTTGCAAGAATGAATGTCATCATATTACAAAAGTATAATTGTACAAGTATCATTAAGAAAAACACATAAGAATTAACAGCTGCTAATGGGTATGAGAAATAGCTTATAGGAAACAATCCATACTTCAGAATATCTTGAGCATAACCACATAGGAGCATATATTTTTCTCTTACACCTAAATGGTATTCAGAAAATAAAACAGATTTTGCCTGAATTAGATTATATTTACTCCTTCTCACCAGTTGTTTCTCACCAACATGTTACTTCCCCCACGTTTATATCTAAAATAATGCCCAGGTGTTCATCACAAGAAGCTGTGACAGTGACTTATGCCAGTATACTTCTCACAAGCAAGTGTAACTTTGATTTTTACACTATAACTTTGACATTTACATTTGCCAAGGTGTACTCTTCATAGAGCACAAAGAGGAAAAGGTTGTTCATGAAAAGATGAAATACCTAATTAGGCTTGAAGTGACAACAAAAAATGCAACAAAATATTCATGAGCTTAAATAAAAAAAAAACTTTTGAAAAAAATAGAAAGAACTTTAAAAACCAAGTCTGGATCAGTGGATTAGACAGGCCACCCCGTGGTGTGACTATCAGCCCAGGCTCCCATAAAGGGCTTGGCCTTGTCCCAGCTCGTCACTGAAAGGGGCCCGTGCTGCCTTGCCCTTCCCGGGCAGGGGCGAGCCTGGGTGTGACAGGCACTGCTGAGCAGGTGGCACCGGGGCTCTGCGGCAGAGAGGTGGCTGGGGTGACTGAGGATGTCACTAATCACTCCTGCCTCACAGAATTTCTCGTCCACAACAAGGAAAACCATGTAAACACCACAAGGTACAGTGAAAACTACCCTTTTATAGCTAGTCCTTCCTCACACACAGCAGATTTACTGTGCAGGGAGCAAGGACAAGGGAGTGAAAATCCTTTTTAATAATACAAGGTAAAAACAAAATAAAAATGAAGCATGTATTGTTCTTGTCTTTTCTATGAAGAGGTCAGGAGTTTGCTTCTGAAGGAGAAAGATTTTTGTTGTTGTTGTTTAGGTCTGTAATGGTAGTGGTATTACTAAAATGGTTAGACAGTCTTAAAAACCATGGCCAGACAAATATCCAAATCTCCTAAGGAAGTGGAGAGAGAAACTAAGGAATTAGCAGGCACATTCACAAGTTCATTTAGTTCAGAAGAGACCCCTGGGGACTGGAAAGTGGTTAACACAACAAATTTATTTTAAAAGTGCCTGGAGACATAACAGGAAGCCATAGACCAGTTAGCTTGATACAAAGTGGGGAGAAACTCCTAGAATATCAAATGGGAAAACACTTGAAGAAGCACAGCTTGATTAAGGATTGACAGTATAAGAGTGGAGAGAGGAGAGAGCTTGGGGTTCATGGTTCGCTAAGTTGCTGGGATTCTTTGAGGAGATTTCTGCCACAGTAGTCAGGGAATGCTGTAGGCACCACCAATATAAACCTTTCTCTCTATTAAAGAAAGCATATGCTCCACTTCAGATGAGAATTAACTCCTGCCCTGATGGAATACCACCAACCTGATCATGTCCAGACACACCAAAATATTCCCTGATGAGTACCATGTTTTGGGAAAAGCTGGTCTTCCATAAATACATTTCTCACACAGAAATTATCTGAACCAAATCTAATGAAAAATTTAGTGTTACTTTTCATCAGCTGTGTCTGGCAATATCAGTAGCAATGCTGCTTATCAGAAATCCTTCTTAATGTTGTAAAACATCTTGCAAGAGAAAATAAAAAGGAAAAAAAATAAGAATTGGATCCTGTTTTTAAATCCTCAAAATGGAAACAGCTTGAAGTTTGATTTCTTTATACTTTACATGAAAGTAAGCACATTCTCTTGATATGCCACAGTCTGTAGATAATGAACCAGGCAAAAAAGACAGCCCTGAAAGTCTGCTTTGATTCATGAGTGAGAACAAGACAATAAAGGCAATGAATATTAAGCCATCTACCACTCAGTAAGCATTTCAAATCAGTTTCATGATTATAAATAATTATTACCATATTTGTAAAGCTGAACATTAAACTCCTCTTTTTGTTTAAGAGATAATTGTCCAATTCATGTAAGCAGAAGTTACCCTCTTTCCTCTCTCCCTTTTAAGTAGCTGTAACTCATGCTAAGTTTTATTTCATGAAATAAGAGACCCAAGATGCTGATCAGCACAGTTAACTGAAATGGAATGTTACCCAAAAATGAAATGTTGCTACAAAGGAAACATTTGGCAAATGCAGAAGTCAGATTGTGGTCATGCAGAAGCATTTTACGATTAGAAATGTCTCATTCTATTCTTCTGCCTGCCCTTGAAGAGCCAAAATTAGCATGGATTTTTGGCTAAAGCTTGTGAGCTCCCAGACTGGGATGACTGCTGATATGTTTCAGAGGATCGGGCTGGTTGACAAGACGTGCCATTTTCAACAGAAATAGCCTGGCTACTACAGCAGTTCCAACACACATGAGTTCACATGCCAAAAGTATATCTGCATTACCAGCAGGAAGGCTGTAAATTATCAACTAAAATTTTTCATTTAATGATGAATTTGGTGCTGTAACTCTCACAATCAAGAACTTTCGCATTTAGGAAAATAAAGTTGCAGAAAGGTGGGATAAGCTTGACATGGCAGAATTATCCACTGAAATTCCACTGCTTTACAGAAAACTGATGAGATTTTTGAAGAAAATGTAGCAACCATAATAGAAACTCAACCAGCAAAGAGCCATAAAGAGATCCTGGGTTTTAAGACCAGAACAGCAAGAGTTGGAAACAGCTGCTTTAAAAGATCAGTTGAGAAGAATCTTGTGAGCTATTTTCTGTACTGCCCTGAAAAAAAAAGAGCAATGACAGGGAATGGATGGGCTGCCAGCAATTACATATAGATAAACCAAATAAAACTACCCATGTGGCCCCTAACTGAGGGCTAAAGAGGTAAACTGGAATCAGAATCTTCATGAGAGTTTATATTCCTTACATCATAGCTAACCAACACTACTTATCTTAGAAAAAGACAATTAAAAAATGGCAGCACAATCTGTGATTAACTTCTGTGTCTTGAGCATTGTGAACACAGCAAATGGAAAGACAGATTTAAATATAATCTAAAACATGACATTCACAGCTACCGGTATTCATGACTTTTCTCAGATTTTCCTTTTTCTTTCACCAGCCTGAAAAATATCGGGTTTCCATTCAAAAAGCGTCATCACCCTCTCCATATATATCAACAGCAAATTTGCACATGTGATATGGAGTGCCATGGTGTGCTTTGCAACAGCTTTTGCAGCCAAATATTTCTGCTTCCTCCTCTATAGTTGCTCACAGAAGTTCCAACATGGTGTTCTCCCCCTTTCCCTTCCTCCCTCTTAAGAGAGGAACAAAGATACCATGGAGTTTCTGTTATTAACAACATAAATCAAATAATATTATTTGTCAAAATAATATCACCTTTACAAATCCTTTAAGTGATGATCTTCATGATGGACTAAAGTCACCTGTTTGTCTTCTTTTCCTTTAATAATAGAATCATTGAGGTTAGATAAGACCTTTAAGATCATTGAGTCCAACCATATATCTAACCCTGCCAAGTCCACCACTGGACCATGTCCCTAAGTGCCACATCTATATGTCTTGCCAGAAAAAAACCTAATGGAGTTTGGCTGTACCTGCCCCCAGATCTCTGGATGTCACTGATTTTAGATGCTGCTCAAAAGAAATGAGAAATCTACCTCAGGCCTATCTCCTTAGAGCATGCAGCCCAGTCCAGTCATCCCCAAAGACAGCTTGCTCATTTTCCATTCTCCACTGATAATTTTTTTCAGGTTTCAGCTCCATACAGCACTGTGCCCCACTGGAGAAAGCACACCTCTGTCTCTTCTTTCGTCTTACATTCAGAGATGTAGCCAAAACCTGCTATCCCTAGCATTGCCTGCTTGCAGATGGTCATAAGCCAGTTTCCAGCTCCTACCACTGTCTGCAGGTTGACACAGTCACAAATTTTCCAGACATCTCTTGTCACCTCCTGCAGAAAAGCAGGGCAGCAGACAGCTCCTAATTTCTCTCTGCTCGTGCACATGAGTTGCTAGAAGCAGACTCCTAGCTCTGCCCTGTATCTTTCTGGGATGATTCACATAGCTCAGCCTGAAAATCTGTAATTACAATTACTCCTAGCCCAGGCTAAATTGCTAGTTTGAAGATTTCTCCCCCAATTATATTCCCACAGCTCAATGCCAAATTACACAGTACTATCTGAAATGTCATCTAAGACTTTGGAGGCTTATCAGAGTTAGCTTAACTGGTTGGTATGAGACCCTTTTAATGAGATGATTAGCTACATAAAACAATGAAAAAGCTTGAACCCTCATATTTGGCTGATAATACAAACATAAAATGTTTTAAGAGTTTTAGTCCTGGTAAAGTGGTAAGTGGATAAAACTGGCTGCTGCTCTAGTGGGAAAACCACCTAGCTAAGACTTCTAAGGAACATTTAAATATGGACTATGAAAATACCTCCTTTGTTCCCTCACTTCTTTCCCCCTTTTTGCAAGTCTCTGCTTTCTTCCAAGTATGACAGCAGACAGTTTTCCCTGCATAGAGATCTTCTGCTTATAATCTTCACCCTAAACTCTGAGAATAGCCAGATAGTCTTTCCAGATATAGCAAAAGGCACCCATCTTTTCACAGCTATATGAAAAATACTCCCAGGGTTGATGGGTCAGGTTGTTTTTCAACCGCTATGTAGTAAATAAAGTAGTAAATCAAACAATATTCAAACAATGTAAAACACTGCATTTTTTAGACTGGCATGTCTCACAAACACCTTGTCCAATTCATTTCTCTCACCATCCTCTCTTAAAAAAAATAAATACAAGTTCTTCTGAGGAAGAGGAGAGCACATGAGAAATGTCTTGGCTGCATAGTGAAGTTGAAAATGAAATCAAACTCAGATTTATGGCAAAAAAGGCTAATTACTGGCTTAAACATGGAAACAATTGTCTCATATAATATATGGTGATGAATCAGCAGAGCAGCCACAGGTCACAGGGGACAGTGTGAGAAATGAAACTGCTGCTTCTATCAAGGGGTCACACTTCATCAAGAGATAGATTATTTGGGGGAGACCAAACAACCCCAGCGCAGCTGCTACAAGGAGCTGGCCAGTCTGGAACAGGGACAAGACAGACCTCCCTCAGCAAGGAACAGGCCCAGGAAGCAGGGAGAAATGTGCTGCATCAAATGGTATCAGCAGGACTGAAGCAACAGCCCCTTGCCCTGCCCAGCACAGCCATGGCACAAAGCTGTGCCAATGTGCTGGAGAGGCCTCCCGAGACCCCCAGCACCAAACTCTGTCCAGCAGACATGTGATGCCTGCTTATCTTGGACAAAGGAACAGACTGATAGGAGATAACCAGTCCTTGACTGGCTTAGTTAGGGCTAAGCTGAAAATTCATTAATTGCAACTGTTAAATCCAGCACGACAAAGTGTTTCTGCAGCTCTACTTGATTATCATCCCATAAGACACGTTCCAGGTAATTCCCAGAGCCCAAAAGGCTGCTGAGGCTGTAAGGCCACCCAGTTGCTTCCCCTGGAACACAGCGCATAGAGGTGCTTAACAAGCACACAAGGAAAATTCCAGTGTGTCCCACCAGCCCACTCTTTTTTTAAAAAAACATAAAAAGCAAAAAAGCTCTTTCACTTGATGTTACCTGTTTGTTTTCTTTCCAAAATCTCCCTTATGCTACTCTCATCTCCACTGCCAGAGGCATTTTTGGGGGCTTAGTTTCAGAAGGCAAGTTGCTTTTTTACTGTTTGTAATTGAACAAAGCTTTGTCATTTGTCAAGGTCTGTCTTTTCCATTGTATTTCACTGATTTTCAGTATTTGTTTTTTGGTTTTTTCGTAAGTGTGGTACTGAACGGCAAGCAAAAGTTCTCCCTTTTAAGAAAATTGGTTATTTTCTTAAGAAAGTCTGCACTATCTCATAAATTATAATTGTTCCTGCCCCTCTACACCTTCTTAAAATTACTTCCTCTTTATTTCTTTTTTTAATAATGCATTTTCATCCCTCTTTTATACTATTTTGTTTTATAGTCTGCATAGTTTATGAAACTCAACGCAAACTTTGGACTTAAGGTTTTTTCAGCCAAAGGGACACAAAAGACAACTCCAAATCTGTAGCAAGACCTCAGGGAGATAAGGAGAAGCTATGTTAGCAGTAAGTTGGGTTTTTTCTGCATTGAATTCATTAAATCAGCCCTGACATTATTCTTCCCCATTCAATTTTATTATGCCACTTAGCTTTCTTGTCACATTAGCAGGAAATTCCTATGCCTCATACTAGCATCACCAAGAAGAAAAGCTGCACTCTTCATTTGATCTGTTCCAGAGCAATCTCCTACAGAGAGACCAGAAACTCTGAGCCTTCTACCTAACCAGAATTTTTGGATATTTGTGGTATTAGTAGTTGTATGAGACAGAAAAGCTTTAAAATTGCAACAATTTTTGGCAAAATTATAAACTCCTAAGACATATTTTTAGCCATGTATTTTGTAGGTAGAGGAAAACTTCACCGGGTTTAACCCTATCTTTTAGTAGAAAGTCCAATGTTTTTTAAAGAACAGCCCTTTTTGACAAAAAAGTCAAACTGTGCTCAAAACTCATTTTTCAGAAGACATAAGATTTTGAATGAGAAATAAAATTAGAAAATATGGAAGGGTTCTTCTATGCAGTCACTGTTCTAATACACTTAAACCTAAGAACTCATTCTGTCTAAGGGTGAGACATCAATGTGCCCCAAAATCCACAGCTCTGGAAGGTGATGCAAACACCAGAACTGAAAACAGCACTGGCAACTGGGAACATCCCAAAATATAGTCATATAATAACTCCCTAAGAAAGTATTCCTAAATAATTCTAAAATGGTGGAGAATTGTTTTCAAAAGATTAAAGATCTCTTGCTGCAATGCTTGTGGAAATGCATTAGTGCCATGTGTCAACAGACTGTAGTTAAAAAAAGGATTTCCAGTCTTCTAGTCTTCTCACGAACTGGGAAGGAAAACATGGGAGCCTGCAGAAGCTAGTATCCATATGGATTAACCTTAGGAACCAAATGCCCAGCACCACTAAGGTATCTTACATGATAATTCAGATAACATAAGTGATTTACAAGAATGGACATTCATATAAAAACAAAAAGGGAAAGGGGAAAATAAAAGGGATGCCAGCTTAGCCATTTTATTAATAGGTAAGGTTGCTTGCTGGTGTATCGCCTTCCTTCCTCAACGTTAAGTTTACAGTGACTCAGACTTCTGGAACAAAGACCAGAACAAACCAAGGTACCACTGCCTCATGACACAGCTACGGATCCATTGATGTGTTCCCCTTAGTTTCATAAGTATGTAACATACACAGAACACCCTCACTGACTGCAATCAGTTCCAGCTTCCAAATTTCAGAAGACTGGATCACCAGTAGCTGCATTGACATCAAATTCCAAGATATGGTTTATTGGCGGGCCTGGCAGTGTTAGGTTTACAGTTGGACTCAATGAGCTTAAAGATCTTGTCCAACCTAAATGATTCTATAACTCTTTGACTCCTCGCTGGTCTCTACCATAGTTTTCTGCTTTCCCATTGCATCCTATTTACACACAGTGCCCCTATTTCTACCCATATCGAAGTGCCTTCATTTCACTACTCCATGTATTGAAAATAATCTTACACACACATACTATTGTAATTTTCCACAAAATACATTTGGAAGGTACTTATCTCTTTCATTTAGCTTCAGTTCTATCATGATTTTCTGCAGTCTAGCTATTCATCCCTTCCTGGCAAGTCAAGGTCCACAGCAGTAACATTGGCTGTTACTGGAGATGCTCCAGTAGATGCTCCAAACCGGAGCAAACTGAGCAGGCACAGCAACTTTACCAGCCTCAGCCCCGCTTCCTGCATCCAGACTCTCTTTTCCATCCCTAAGCACTTCCTTTCTTCACCACTGGCTTTCACTGCCTTCTATTAATAAGACAGCCTCACTTACCAAAGACCTTTGTATCACACTGACTGCTCCTCTGCATTATTGTTGATGCAGACATTACCGTGAGCAGAGAGGCAATTAAACTGCATGCCAGCATGGCTTGTCCCATTGCCATCAGAAAAAAGCCTATGTGCACTGCTGCCCTTTTTCAAGAGCACACATATGGCTGGAGCATGCTTCTTCCTTTCTGTCCATGCTAGGTTTTTTTTACAATTTTTCTGTTTTTATTTCCTTGTCCTCAAGGAGAATTAGACATTAACATAGCAAAAAAACCTCCAAACCCTCTTGCTCTTTTCAATTAAATTTATCTTTTTCCTCAGACACAAAAAACTTCTTAATTCTTAAAATCATCTAAAATTCTTAGCATCATTAAGAAAACTGTCTGTTCTTGAAGGAGAAAGTGAAAAAAAAAAGATGCTTTCAGTTTTATTTATTACTTACCCTTCAAGTAGTAATGATGTGGTTACCCATGGCAGGCTAAGAATACAAGCAACACAAAGTTTTGTAGAGAGAACCAGGATCATCCCACTGACGTAGTTGAAGAGAAGATAGAAGAAACTCTTCTAGACTTGAAGCTTCAAGCTACTATTAATGTTAGGAACAGCTGCTCTGAATTAAATTTACTTGCCTTAATTAAGTGCATGATTGAATGCTGACTAGCACCTGTGCCTGAAACAGGTTTTTAAACATGCTTAATACTTTTTTTAAATTTTTCCTCTGTACTTTTTTAAAGAGGTGGAAAGATGTTTAGAGATGGCTAGTTACCATGGAACTAAGAAGATAAAGATTTCTGAGATAGAATCCTTCCATCTTGTTTTAATATCCCATGTATAACATTTTTGGCTTTGACTGTTGAGGCTCATTTGGCCCATGAAATTTAACACATAGTCTTCTACAGAAAAATCCCAACTGTTACAGAAATACAGAAGTTTAGCTGACGACTTCACTTTAGGAATTGATTGAAGAAAATTATATGCCAGACCTGAGTTTGGTGCAGCATGCTATTGGAAACATCAGCTCTCTGACAGGATGTCTAAAACCTAGCAAAGGATTCGATTTTTCCCCTGTGAATTTCAATATAAAAACTACCATTGCTCTTGACTGCTGCAGTATTAAGTCTGTTCTGGCATGTCCACTAGTATATGAGCAGATGACTGTTCTGCACACCTACATTTTTCCACGCGCTTTCAATCAGAAAGGCTGAACTACAAGAAGGGAACAGCTTAGGCATCATCTCTCTAGCAGTCCATAAACTACCAAGTAAAATAGGAAAAGAGTTAAGAAGGAAATAAAGCCCTCTGAGTAAGGATATGGAGGGGACTGAGCAATTCTCTGAAGACATATTTTTATTGAAGTACGCAGTTATTGATACAGTCTTGGAGCATATAGCAAAAAAAATCATACGTGCTGTCTATGAACTAAAGTGATCCTTTGAAGGGATTTCTCTATGGTATCCAGCATAGAAGATAAATTGAAACAGATGCAAAAAAAAAATCCCTTTTTACTCCACCTACACTGTGTAATTATGATATTACTGAAACAAGTTTTTATTTGAAAAGTTTCTGTCATATCTCTAAGGAGTGGATTTTATATAACACATTTTTCTTTATGGTATTACATTCCTTCTCCTTTCCTTTATTCACTTCTTGTCTTCCTTTGACTATATTATTTTGTCTATGTTTTTACTTTGCATCTTTCTTGCTTCATTGCTATTATATTGTGTACACCATGATTTATTTTAACTAGAGCCCCAGCATCTGGAATTGACTGACCACAGGATAAGCTCAGTTTCCACACGCTATAAATAAAACTGATTTCCTACAGTTTTGTACCCTTGTTTAATTCCTACCTGCAAAATCCTGCAATAATCCAAAGTGCTTCTTTAAACCTGAAAATATGACTGGGGAAGAGACAGCAGGGTTGAGGCTGGTTTCAATATGCAAGTACTAACTGGTCAGCTAGCTAATACCCAGAAAAATTCATCATGCTTGAGTACCACCTACTCTCTTCTCAAAAAAGCCCCGAACTTTAAAATATTAGTAGTAGTAGTAGTGATAGTGGTAGTAGTAGTAGTATTTCAAGTGTATGCCTTCTTAGCTTTTGTGGTTACAGAGACAACTTGAAGAAAAGGCAAGTTATAAGAACCATAATCAGAATTCCATGATATCATCATGTGAAGAACTATTTCTGAAAAACCAGTATTCATAGGATCCCTTAATTGCTAGATGGACCTGCTTGTGTGTATAAGGACAGAGATACCCCCGTTACTCATTTTTCTCCCGCCATTAGAAATATTCTTCTGCCTCTCATTGCCACACAGACAGAACATCCACTTTCCCTCTCACAGGTGAGTGCTGTTACCTGCTCAGCCTCCCAGCAGGCAACAGAAAGCTCCCAGTAGAGCGAAGGCAGAAAACTGTTACAACTCTGCAGGCAAGAGAGGCAGGGCACCCTTACTACCCACTGCCATTGCACAGCAGGGCTCCCCTGCATCTCCAGCAGGAGCAGGACCACAGGGCAGCTAAGTGATAAGGAGGGTCACAAGTTCAGCCAGTCACCGCTAAGTGCCCCTTCTCAACCCTCTGTCAGGCACCTCATATGTTTGTCCATCTATAGATCAAAATCTAGGGACAAGTGTCAGGTGAAGAGCAGCTCTACCTTGGAACAGAGGATATAAATGTACCCATGTGCTTATCAAGTCCTTTTGGATATTTTAGGAAGAATGGTGATAAATATATTCATCCACAAAATAAACTATTGATTACTGTTGCTGCCATGAAGGTTAGTTTCCCTATATGAAGAATATTTAATAAACTCAGGAGTACACTTTGATTGTCATAAAAACAAAACAAAAGCCTGCATGAAGTTAAGATTCTCTTATGCTTTGGAAAGCACAGTGTAAGACAAGTTTTACTTGTTCCACCACATAGATTTTCAACAATGAATTAATTACATCTCACATAAATGGTAGTAGAATTCACAAGGGAAATCAAGTAGTCCTTAATTTTTTTTTTTACTTTCCCCACTGATTATACCACATTCCAATGCTATAGTAATTCTCATAGTGAGCTTGTAGCATTTCCCAAGCCACAGCAGTCCTCAGTCCTATCTCAGTCTAAGCAGAAAAAGTAGGGGTTTGTTTGGGACTGAAAATTACTGTGAAAAGAAAGAAAAACTCCAGATGATAATTCTGAACAAAGAACATAGGGAAAGCAATAATAGTAGTAATAATCTTCTTTCATTTTTAACACCTTTCACCTTGAAACTTTCTAAAGCTCTATGAAAATTATGTATACAGCAGTAGCTTTGCCAGCTGCTGAACAGGAGTGGCACCTGCAAAGGAACACAGCTATCTGCAAGAGATGGACTTGGTATTTTCTTCCATTTCCACTTGTAGCCTTCCTTTGACCTTTCAGGACATGTACCCCATGCAAACACCTTTTACACAGCATATTTCAAGGCCGCTATCCCATTCTCTAGATCTCCTTTCAAGTCCTTTCCATATTCTTTGCAAGTATTTGACCATTCAAGACAGTTAAGAGAAAAAATGGGTCTCTTTTCCCTTCCCTTGCATACGCCAACACCGCAGTGCTGAAAAAACTTCCACAGTGCAGCCACACCATCTTTCACCTGGAACCTCCCCTTGTTCTGCACAGAGGCCACTGGCAACAGCAGGTATCCCTGATGATTTGGAGTGAGCCTTGGAGGCCCACGTATGCTCTGGGATCTACAGATGTTTTTACTAGTAAGGTCTAGCTTGCCAGCTTTTCAGGGCAGAACTGATTTCCCATCTGGGCATTTGAACCAGCCCATTCCAGCTTGCCATCAGATGTGATGAAAATATAACAAGTAGAAGAAAAAAATCGGATTAATAATAAATTAACACATAGCTAAAATTTATTTAGATGGAATATTCAAGTAAATCAAGATATTTATTTATAGAAAAGACAGTCCTGTCATTCCTTTGTCAAAAAGAAAAATGGTTAATGTATGGAATAAATTATTTTGTAAAAGGTCTACAACAATACTGACACTCCTTTAGTGAAGAATTATTAATATTTTATTTATATTCTTGTTCTGCCTTCAAACCTCAGCCAAGAATCAGGTTCCCATTATGCCCTCTCAGCAAATAAAGAGACAATCCCTGCTAGGAATATGTATCAGGAAATTTGTTTTTTAGGGACTTTCTCCTTTTTTTTCAGGGTGCCTTTGTGGAAGCAGAGTCTGCCAAAGACACCAACCTAGATTTTCTCTAAAGCCACCCAATTCTTTCTGAAATTCAATTCACTTCAAAACTAGAAATTCATCATTTATGCTCTTTCAAACCTACATCCAAGGACACTTCTCCTTTCCTAGTACTTTAACCATGCACAGCCTATGAAGTCAACATGCAAGAAGGACTGCACTACCAGCCAGATGCAGATATGAAGAAAGAGTAACATACATGATCCTTCATCTCCTATTCTGTCATTCTCTCCACCAAATTTTGGACCTTTATCAAATTTCATCAGAAGAGACTACTGCAAGATATAAAATATACAGAATCATGAGCTAAACTAGTAAGGATCAAAACATAAATCTTCCATAACTTTTTTAGGGTCATACTTGGATGGAGATTCATTACATAAAGGAATCCCAACCCAGAGAAATCTTTCTGCCTTGCAAAATGCTTTTAATACTCATCTCTCCCACAGCACTGTACAGGATCATTTTTCAGGTTATAAATTTGAAAGGAGAGAACAGAGGGAAATTTCACAGTTCTTTCATTTGCCATAAACTTTTTGGGGTGTTTATAGATCTTGTAGCAGAAACCACAATTCTCCCACTGGAATGTGACCTGTTACTTCTTAAAGTAGAAGGGAGTATGGCAATGAGAATGTCCCGATTTCCCTTTCTTTCCAGCAGTGGCTTTTCACAGCTTTCCTCATAATTGCACATAAATTATGTACTCCCTTCAAAGTAAAGCTGTCCAAAAGACCACATTAACAGCTCATGCATCTTCTTCTCTTTCACCTGCTGTGCTCTTCTTTGGACCAATGTTCACCTCCTAATGTGATGACTACACAATGTGTCTTGGGTTTTTGTTTGATCCAGTCTCTGCTCCCTACAATGGGATTTCCTTTTCATTAATTATCCTAAATTAATGGCAAGCAGTCAGACTGTAGTACCCAGGATCTGTCATCAACAGTAATAGCAGGAATTCTGACTTCACACCCCTGCCTCCTACAAGATACAAGAAACCAGAAATTTAAATACATTCTTTTGAAGTCGTGGCCACATGCAGCACGTCATGGTACAAAGATCATAAGGACTGAAGTCTTTCTACAATCAGTTGCAGGAATTATCTTTTCATAGTAAAATTTTACTTAATTTGACCTTGCTTTTAAGATATGATAGAGTTCTGTCAATATGCCCTACTCCTTCTTTTAACTGCTGATTACTTTTTGAATCAGGAATTTTTGGCACAACTGATTTCCACTGAGTTGTCTCTATCATTGGTTTATTAGATGAAGCAGCAGGCAGACAGCAACTCCACTCATGTTCTCCCACCTAAAAATTTGGAGGTCCTTCCACCAGGCTGTTACCAGGCCTATGCCGGCTGTGCCACCTCTAGCTTAGAATTTCCCTGAATTCATCCAATGAAGATAGACTTCTGCTTCCACACTAGGTACTGCTACTCCACTGAGGTGGGGTTTTGCCAGTGTATCATCTACTGCTGGGCCAAGATACCCACTATATATTAATCAGTATCACAAAGGGAGGGAGCCTGTCCAATCTCATCATCCTGGACTACATCATTTGCAATGATGAGACATACCACAGACAGCAAAAGGAACTTATTTGATTTACTTGCAGTCATAAACACTAGTTAGATTTCCTCACAAGATACTTATGAATTGAAATCTGTGAGTTTGGAATTAAATACTGCTTTGGAAATAGGACCATAGCCTGAAAAATAACATAGGAGAGATTCTAATACAGAAAAATCAATGATAGTTTACCACACAGTCATGCTTTCAGGAAACCAGCCCTCAATCTCCTGCTGCATGTAACAACTGTTAGATATGTAGCAACTCTCTACTTACAATATAGCCAGCCAATATCAATATTAATTAGACTTGAGAAAACAGCTCGCAACAAAACAATTCATTTGATGAGTTCCACACATTTTGCAAATGTCACTGATCAGTTAAATTTATAATTTTACATTATTTCGAAGAATACATACTTCTTCCCAGCTAACTAATGTTGAAATTGTTACTTAATTCATTTCGGTTTGTCACACAGATCGTCTAAGAAATAGTTTCTTTTAATTTTGCTTTGTATGTTATAAACAACTCTCACAGAATGCAAGTTTTAAATGAGTCTATTAAGAGAACAGGAGATTTCAAGACAAAAAAGAACATTTTATGAACCTCTACACACACACATACTTTGAGTAATTGGGGAAAATGCACAGAGAACAGAATGATATGACTAAAAACAATAGCTGTGGAACATTTTGGGGAGATTTTGACTGCATTTAGTAGTACAAATTTCAATCATATTCTGATGAAGAAAAATTAAATATCAAGGGAAGAAAATAATGCAAAATAAAGGTTCTCAATTATATTACTGTTTATAAGGTCTTCTGCAGTCTCTGAAATCCTTCCAGGGAATCCTAGAGATCACCAGAAAGCCAGGGACAACTGCAGAGAAGCCCCTTATCTCTAGGACAGCTCTCGGTCACTCTCATTTGCTATTTGACAACACATTCCCAAGTGATTCACACAACAGATTTTGTAACTGAATTGAACATGGCTGTTAAATCGTGCTCAAACCACAGAAACACTTTCAGGCATGACCTGGAAAAGTGTTAAAGCCTTATGTTGCATACATCTCCTAGCAGACCTCACTCAGCAGAGGATGAGCTCTGGCCTCTCTGGCTTCTCCTCTAAAGGCTGCTCCCTTCCCCGTACTTGGACTTTGGAGTCTGAGGTATGGGGAGATGAGTACACTTCCCAGAGAAGTATCCATTAAACTTGCAGAGGGGAAAAAAAGGAGAGAAAGAATGTAATGCATAAGACTTCCACTGATTTCAAAGAAAAAGTCAAATTCACACCAGCCAATTGTGCCAGAGTACAAACACTTAAGAAACGTGAAGTCCTGAAATCACAGTCCACCTTATTAAATACTTGACTTGTTCCAATATTTAATCAAAAATATCAGTACTGAAAATATTCTTTTCTGTTTATATTTGAGAATCCTCAGCAGCATTTTGAGATGTGGAAAAACAGTTTTCAGACAACTTTAATTTTGAATAAAAATATCTTACATCACTCAGCAAAGATTTCTTCTGCACTATGGATAAAGTTTTTCAGAAAAGATATCTACTATTTATAAAAAATAGACTCAAACATACGTATTCTTCTCAACTCCTCACATCCTAAAGCATTCTGCAATTTATTTCCCCACTTTCATCTACGGAGATTCAGAGCAGCCATGGTGTGATCATATGTTTTTTTCAAGAATAGCTGATGAATACCTGAAAACTCTCCCACTGTGGGACATTCTGTTTTCTCAGAAATGAAAAAAGCAGCTAGAATGACACATTTTCTCTTTCTAAAAATAAACTGAAAGGCCAGAGAAATCAACGAAAAAAATATCACAGCACAAAACACTGAATACCAATTACATTTTGGCAATCTGACTAACGAGATAGTCAGCTAATTTCCTGATTCTGAAAAACTTTTTAGCAAATAATAATCTTACGGGTAATGTTTACTGCCTTTCTAACACTGACATTTTTCATAATGAAAAAGCATACAGACAACACATGATTAAAGACCTCCCTACCTAAGTGAGCTTTTGGTTTATGCTGTTAACTACCCAAAGACTCAACTAGCTGAGCAGATTATTGCTGGATAAAGAAACTGAAACAAGGGGTTGTCTAGGAACAGGTTGATACTTTCTCTGTATTGCCTTAAATGAGAAGATAATTTATTTTATGTAACCTGCTCTGCAAGGATTTCCTACATTTCCCTGCTGTACTATCTGGAACTCTCCAGGGAGTCAGGAAAGGGAAGGATGTCTCTGTAATCTCCATTTTTTTTCCCACAAGAATTCGCCCACATATCCAGTGGTTACCCCCTAGTTTGATAATCGGCAAATACTACAGGATGAAAAGGTGGTTAATTCAACCAACGCATGATGTTCCAGAGAGTTGAGAATAAGAGTAAGTTTCTAGGGGGTTTGGGGGGGGGGGGTGTCTTTTTTTTTGCAGGTTTCTGTGCCCTACTCTAATTGATAAACTCAAGAATGTAGAAATAGTTCCACCAGTTGCGAGCTTTTTCAGAGCACTGTGAATATCCACACTGACTTGTTGCCTTCATTTCTACAGGTGTTGCAGCACTGGGGTACAAGCATTATTCTGATCTTAAAAAAAAAAACTCCTGCTATCATATACTTTCCAAAAGATTGATATTAATTCTTGTGAATAGTTCCTCTCTCATAGGGATTGATTCATCACTAATCCACAGGGAACTCCTTGTCCTGGCAATGCTGGATGTGGGGGAAACAGGGAGCCAAGACAAAGGGGGATTGAAATCTAAGGGCAAGTAGGAGATCTGAAAACCTCCATTGCAAAAGGTTTCTACATTAACATTCAATCTAACTCAATTTGCAGAAATTACATATAATATTGTTGTGCATCCCTCTGACTGTATTCCACTGCTGTCTTTCAGAAGTTCTCTCTGCGTGTTTGTACAGCCTATAGAACTCTAGTCTAAGGCAGGAAGATCTAAGTGTTTTACTAATATGCATAACGTGGCTTCTTGGATGTCTAAAGGATGCTCCAATTCTCTTTTATTTCTGTCTGATATTGTACTGAGCTGGCAGTAACAATTAAGAGCAGATATTACACTTCCATATACTTTTTTTATTGCTAGAGAGATTACAAACAATTGTGCATGAAAGGTGAGGAAATTCTGTAGAAATCTTGCCCTGCACAGTAAACAAACAGCTGTTTATCATTGGCCTAATTACCAAGCTAATGAGATCTAATTTCTATATTCATAAAGTATGCATGAGCAAGCATAAGCATATACAAAGCAGAGCATAGCAACAAATACAATAAATAAAATACCAAGGTATTGGTAAATAAACATTAATGAGCTTTAATCTTAAGAATCAGGTGATACTTTAAGGCAATCTTCCATGGGCAATACATAATTCTAGCAAGCCTTGGTGTTTCTATATTAACAGCATTGCAAAAGTATAAAGTATGTCGTTCAGAAAGGAAAAACAGCAAATATACAAACATAAACTGGGGAATTACTGTCCTGGCAGCAGTGCTGAAGAAAGGTTTGAGAGTAACAACACAGCAGTAAAATAAGTCAAATTAATAATATACAGGTGCTGCAAGAAAAGGAACATTGTCTGGGAGGTCACCCATAAGCAAAAGCAGTAATTCTGTTTTCCTCTGACGACGTCACAGCTGAAGTGCCTCATTAGGAACGGGCTCGAGGAATTAGTGAGAACCTAAAGTTGAACACCAAAAATGCTGAGAGGTTTGGAAATCGTTAAGCTTTGCAGAAAGATGGAAAAAAAGCTGAATTCTTCCATTTAAAGTGCAAAAATTGAAGAGTAGACTGTAAATTCTTCAATTACATGAAATATTGCAATGAGGAGTATAAAGACTGATTTTCTCCATGGTTCCTTGAAGAATTATGAATACTCAGTGACAGCAGTGGGGGCTTAATATATTAGGAAGCAGTTGTCAATGGTCAAGCCCTGGACAATTAAGCACTGGAACAGCCTATATATGAAAGCTCTGACACCCTTGCAGCTGGCAGGTTTTTAAGAAGCAGTATGACAACCATCTCCCAAGAGATCCCTGATGTAGAGCAAGACGGTGAGATGGAATAGATGATGCCTGCATTTCCTTTCCAGCCTTTCACTTCTGTCACTGGCCATTCTTTGCTGATTCTGTATATATGAAAAGTGAAGTGAAATATCTCCCTAACATACATCATCTACAAAGAATGGAACATACTAACCTCGTCACCCATAAACCCTTTTGTCCCACCTCTGAGGAAGGTGGGACAATAGTTTTTTAGGAATACTGTCTGTGAGATACAATCTCCTCCTTGCAAATATACATGCTTGCATGAGCCATATGACTGAGAGAGCAGAGGTATTGATTCAGTTTTCTCTTGCTGACTGGTGCAGGTGTATCTGTAGGATGATCACTGTATTTCCACGATTGTATTGGAGAGCATGAAAAATGAATAACTTGAAATCAAATGCTCAGGATTATGTCAACTCTGAGAATGTTCATCCTGGCAAAAACATGATAAACAGCAGGTCTTAAAAATAGTTGTTCCTTCCCCTTTCTATTCTACTTCTCCTAAATTTGTTCTAAAAGTAATATATGACAAACTCGCACTCTGCACAACACTACAAATCCTGGCATGTCAGCACAAGCCTGACAACAGCTGGCCACCATATGCCTAAAACCAGCTTGGAGTTCTAGAAAAGCACTTCTAAACTGTGGCTGGTTTCATCTTTGTAGTTGTCTTTTCTAAGGAAAGATGGGCAGCCATGGGTCCTGATTGTGTGGAGATGGTAACTGTGTCTCACCCCACCCTCCCAAATTATTTAACTAAAAATGAAAAAATTATTTAACTACAACTGAGATTTCAGTTATGTTGAAGACAATGGTTTTGACCATATTTTCTCTGGGAAATCCAGAGTTCTGCATCATTCTTCTCACCCCTTACCCAGGCTTAGCCTTCTTCTCTGTGACAAAGGAAATTCCATCCCCTCTTCTGCTCCCAGCGGATGGCAAAGAGAAAGTCTATGCCTCTTGTATCATGCTGAGGTGTTAATGAAAGATCAGTAGAAAAGTTCATCACCTCAATAATTTCTTCTGTTTTGTCTGGGGTTTTTACCATTTTTTTGCTTTTGCTGCTAAACTGAAAAAATACACCATGCACCCAGATCTGTAAAGGGCAGGTCATGAATTAGCTCCTACTTACAAGTAGCTGGATTTTTCAGAAGTTATCTTATTTATAGTAGTTAATAATGGGGCGTAGGTAGTTTCTTCACAACTTCAGATGAAAGTAGCTCTGCATTATAAATCTTTTTTCTCCCTGTCAAATTATCCCCTTAAAAGGGCATTGCATCTTGGAAAAATTCTGGAAATCAGTCAAATTTATTTTTCTAACTATCATCATCATTTCAATCAGAGCACTATTTAAAGTAATGCCTAGATAGGGATTTTTTTTATCTAAAAACTTAGAATTTCTTTTACACACATATCTTGAGTCAGGTGAAAGTATTTAGATGCAAAGTCCTTATACCATCCAACAGCTCACATATATATTTTGTGCATCAGAGAAGCCACACAAATTTCTTAAAATCATATTGAACTTCTAATCCTTATTTCATTAAGGGTTTACTGACGTAAAATTTTAATAGAAGAGTTTCTACACTTTATATTTTACATCTATATTTATGCAACATTTAGTCAGGAAAGCAATAACTGGATAAACACCAACAAGCTATTCCAAACATTTTCCTTTCCTGTCAACCTTTAGGACATTTTTATCTTAAAGAGAAAAAAAATCATATGGAAACACTTTTTAGATCCTATCATGCTGTTAGACAGAACACTTTATAATTTTTAAAGTCCAGTTCTGGTTTCAATGTCATGGTCTTTGTTCTATATTTTTTGATGCATGGAAATCTTGTTTTCAGCTGTGCCACAGCTTTAGTGACAGAAGTTACTAGAAAATATTTACTTGCATTACATGGCAGATATGTTGATCTTCACCAGTTGTTTCAGCTGCTTGGGTCTGAAGGATTTTTGCATTTTTCTTTTCCTGTTTCAGTTTCTAACTTAAGGCTTTTATTAAAAAACAGTAAAGATATCTTTTTATTTGGCTCATGATTTTTTCTTTCATTCTTTACACTGTCTCCTAGAGACCAGAAATTACTCTTCTTGCCCTAGTCTCTTCAAAACATTAATTTTGTTTAATATAACTGTTCACCAGCTTAACTGAAGCTCTAGACTTGAACAACATCTATCAGTATTTCACCTTCTTTTCTCTTTCATTTAGTTGTTTCTCAATAGTAAATAAAATGTTGAAATTATCGGGACAGTATAATTTTAAACCAAAATCCTCCCCTAACTATTTATAACATAACTAGCTTTTAAATAATTAATCTACTTTGTCTTCTGGCTACCAAGATGACATAGAAATTTTAGAGTAGTCACATTTTCCAGTTATTTTTATGTCTTGCATTTTCCAAAGTTAATTTTCATAGTTTTATTTCTTACCTGGAATTTCATGTGGAGCAGGCACCATCTCTCTACTCAGCAGCTGTAGCTCGTTTTTATTCAAACTATTTCTTATTTGGTCTCCAAGCTTCCTGCCTCAGCTTAGCACTGTGAAGAGTCCTGTACAGCCTCACTAAATTCTCCTAGCTATGAGATTGCTTTCTGCTCCTTTTATGAAAGTAAGGCCTATACCCAACCCAGGACCACTTCCCTTTCTGCTGTTCTCACCCTGCCTTCAGTCAACTGTCAGCCTGCTGCCATTATCTATAGCTTAGATGGAGCTGCCATTCTTTTCCCTATTAAAAACCATAATTAATCAACCAGAACCTGAATACAAAGTCTTGTAGTGACTATAAGTCACTGCTTACTGTTGTGTATTCGTTCTGTATGTAATGGTCTGTAACCCTGGAAGAGTGACCCTGTGACTCCATGAAGCTCCCGGCACTGTGGATTGCTCTGGAAGTACTGGCTAGCACCAGGACTCAGGTGCAGGTGCCTGACGTGGGTCTAAGCCCCTTGTGCCCCTCCCACAGTAGCTGGCATGAGAGGCAGAATCTGCCCCGTGGCTCCTTCCAGGAGGCAGCTGTGATATTCAAGCTCCCTGTGCCAGCTTTCCTGTCTTGCCACTTCCATCCTGCCACTTGAAGCCCATAGATTTTGTTGAGAAGCAGAAAAGAAACCGTGGTGCTGAGCTGACATGCCGACTGGAGCAGAAGAGGAGGGATGGAAATATGCAGACAGCCCTTCTCTCACCCCAGAGAATGGAGAACCGCTAATGTTACAGCACGGATCAATATGCAATCTGCCACAAGTGACTGCTGGTTTATGCAGACCTTGGCAAGGAAGAAAGAATTTCCCTCCCTTGCTTTAGGAAAGTGTTGATATAAAAACAATTGTCAAAACTTCATCATCCAACCATCTGATATTGATCCTTCCATGTCAGCCAGTGCTCTGGATCTACAGAAGTCAACACTGCCCTTCTAGCAACTGATCCTGTGCAGTAGCAAACTACCACACCTACCTGTCTGAAAAGATACCTTTTCCAAAATGAACAGGAATAAAAATCCAACTCCCTGTAAGGAAAGATATGGGGTAAAACACTTTGACCTCCTTATGAAATTTTGTCCAGGGAGTCTGATCATGTTGGTTTCTTCACGGACCAGAGTAGAGCGCAACAAAGCCACAATGGTTCACGGGGCTGGAAGAGATCCCACAGCTACAGCCTTTGACTGCAATCCTATTCCATGAGGGGATCCCATTGATCAGCTCTTGTAACATATCAAGATTTTTCTCCTCTTATCCAAAAAAATATTGCCCCTTGTCCTCCCTAAAACCACATAACATAAATTCACAGGCAGTTTCCTGATTTTAAGTCTGAGACCTCCATACAAGAGACAAAAAAAAAATAAATAAAAAGAGCAACGCAGCTCAGTCCTCAAAATCCTCTGTCATGGTAACACAAAATAGGAAAATACACAGACTCTGAGAATTCTCATTCTTAACCATCTCCTGACAAAAGTTAAGCTTGATGGCCCTGTTGTACACAATCATATTTAATAGGTATTTGAAGTGAGGTCTAATCCCAAGGGCTCAGGATGGCAATTTTCAAATCAGATATATTTTCTGATTTTTTGGCACACAGGAGTGTCCATGTACTTTTTGTCTTTTAATGGCTGTTTAGCTGTGACATTAAATGTCCTCTTTTCTCTCCACTTGCAGCCTTTTGTCCATTTCTTAAATATAGCAGTAGATTTTTCACAGCCTTCCACATGTGAAATAGACTGCTCTGTTACTCCCTCCATGTGTGGTAATCTTGTTCCACTAATATTACAATAATTTAAAGTCATACTGCTAAATCTTCTACTAAGTACTTTGTCAGCTGAGAACAGACACCACCATGTTACTACAGAGTCCCTCTAAAAGACTTAAAATCTCTCCCAGGTGTAACAATTACCATTAGTTACTGATGATTTAATATTTTTTCTAAAATTGTATACCGAGGTTTACTGCCAACAAATCAAAAGACATTCAAAAACCTGCTTAATTTCCCAAATTCAGTGAAAAGCATCTACAAAATGCAAAGAATAGTATCTGCAAATTAGAAGTGAACCATAGAGAAGGCAAAACAGTATGCACAGAACAGCTGAGGGCTTGTGTTGGTTAAATGCCTAAAAACTCTACATTAAGTGAGAGGAGAGTTAGATTATTAGGCAATGTGATTTGGTTGTTATAGAAAGAAGCAGTCTGAAACTGCTGTAAATCTGCAGGATTGCAGGTTTTCCTTCCTCCTTCCTTCAGCAGGGAAAGTTTGGAAGCTCATCTATAAGACCAGTTTCTGCAGGGCAGGATGAGGCTTTGAGAAAAGAGCTACATAAAAATATATGCCTGCCTGGAAAATGAAATGTGAAAAAAAAAAAATTAAAAAAAATTTAAAAAAAATTTAGGGTTACAATTTTCTCCCTTGATTCATTGTTAGAGTTTGTTGGACTCAGCAAGAACCCTTGAAATCACAGGCTGCCACGACTGTGCCACAGGCAGGGATACCTCCTGGCCATGCCTGTAAATACTGTTGCCAGAATCTCCAAGGGCCCAATTATCCCAAAGGATGAGTACAAACAGCTCCCAGTGAAGCTAGTGGGAGCTACAGGTGCTCAGTCCTGAACTAAAAGTCGGTTCACTTTGAGTCACACATGTATTGAGGAGCTGAGCTTCAGGAAGCTGCATCTGAATATATGGGGATTGGCTGTTTCATGAGATAAACACCAAGGAATAAATTCTTTAACAGTTTACAATAAAAACTCTCCCCATTTGTCTTTTTAAAAATAGGAAGTCATATAGTTTTAAAATCATCTCTATTTATTATTTTTTCTTTTCAGACAATGCTCCTTGTGGGGTTAATAATCTGCAGAGAAGCCCTGCCTGGCTGTGGCAGGCAAGCAGTGTTCTGGAAGACACAGAGCAGAACTGATGGGATAGTCATCGTGGGAGGTGGCAATTCAAAGCTCAAGCAGAAGTAACTGGCGAAAGGACACTGTCATGTGCCACATCCCAGCACATTGCTTAAAAGGCAGGTTGTGTGCAGGTGGGAATTACACAAGAGGAATTTTCTCCCTATCTGCTAAAAACCTCTGTTGCCTTGTAAGCTGCTTGCAGTCAGTGGCCTCCTGGTGACTGGCTCTGTGGAGTTTACCTGAGGTACAATTTATATACTTGCAAACCAGCTGGTTGTTAGTTTGGCTTCATGAAAGCTCCCTTATGTTACAGTTGTTCACTATAAATTAAGTTAATATGAGGAAATCAAGTGCATCAGTAACAATTTGGCAACTGGTCAATAAAGAATCCATGCATAAACCCATTTCTATTATCTGACATGATCCATACATGCTGGAATGCAGGGAAGTCTATTTTCATCATTCTTTAGGAAATCAGTAGCCTGCGATGGTAGAAAATTTTGAGTGCTTCCAGCCACCCTCTCTATCAAGCAGGGAACTGCTCCCTATCCCTGTGGGCACATCAACAGGGCTGCCTGGGCAAACTCTTTTTTCAAAGACTGTTTATAGCCTGTCATAAGGAAAACAGTTCTTTTCCCCTGGGGACTGTAAGAAAGGAAAGACACATCTTAGCATCCAGAATGTGAAAAATTTTTGGCTTATACATAAAGTTTAGGGAGAAAATGTTTCCTAAAGTTGTCCTTTTTCCCTCTTCTACCCATCTTGACCATCATATTTTAGTGAGCAGTCTTGTTGATGGAGTTATATTAGAAATTTATAGGTAGCAAGTTTATTACTGCATCACAGTACACCTGGGCATCACTTAGGGAATTTCTTCTGGGTCTATATTACTTCTATCTGTTGCCAAATGTGTATGTGAATTTTAAAAGACAGTTATAATTACTTATAGAAGATGATGGTTTACTTTTTTATGTTTTCCCTTTAGCTTCCCAGAGGTCTTGAGCAAGTGTGTGAAATTGCTTTTAGAGCAAGCTCTGGCAATGCAGCATTTAGTATGGGTTACCAGAACATTATCTAAACAATAGTAGCTCTCTGGCAAAAAGCCAACAAAGGTGATGCAGGCGGAGTCTGTCTGCACAGCAGTGATGATCTAATGACAAAAACTGAGAAATGCAAGGAAAATCTGGGGCCCCCAGACACAATTAAGGAGTAAGCAGGCTGAGATGCAGAGGAGTAACCCCAGAGGGAGACAGGCAAAAGAATGATGATTAATATCAGTATGTGTTATGCTTGATAGGACCAGTCACAGCAATTACACCAGTGATTCTAAAAGGGGGGCAGGGACATATGGTTGCACATAAGGCTCAGAAGAGTTATTATATCCAGATATCACCTAGATCATTGTGAAATAGTACCTGTAAGGATTGCACCATGACATGTCCAGGAATACACATACATGGACAGCACTAGGAAGTTCGTTATGCCAAAACTGCTGCATTACTATTAAAAACGCGATCTTTACAGCCCAAGTTCCTCTCTGGATATTACAACAAAAGCATCTGCTCAGTGCTGCTACTCAAGACAAGACTGCCAGCCGTTTAAGTGAATGGGATTTTCAGAATAAACAATCAGGATGATTATGCTTTCCACTGCTGCAGGGATTTTTATTTACTTCTACAGCTTATTAATATAGACGAGAAAAAAAAAACAGATAAACATTTTTTGGTTGTACTAGATAGCAAAAGTATATAATTACATTGCTCAGAATCTCATCAGCTCCCATCCGTCTAAGCTACTTTATGAACATATTTACAACTGCCGAGTATAGAGCAATTACGAGAAAACATTCTCCATTCTGAATGCATCTGCACATTTAGCATGGTCTGATCTAATTAAAGTCACTTCCACTAAAGTCAGCTGGAGTATTTTCACTCCAGGTTAAGGAAAAGACACAACAGGAACAAGAAGACCCCAGTTCCTACAGCCAAAGCTTCAATTTTAACCAAGTATATTTCTAGAAATGATCTAAAACATGACCTGAATAAAACCCTCAGCTGAGACAGAGTTATTTGGCTTTGTATGCTCAGCAGGAGTCAAAAAACATCCTACTTAGTGTGGGGTACAATGCAGGAAACTGTACGCTAAACAAATACCATTTGGGCAAAAAAAACTAAGGGGAAAAAAAAGAAAGAAGATCCTCGTTCAAGTACTGACAGACAGATTAAACCAATCTCAACATTTTTCTCAAGTAAGTTTTTTTCTGAGAGACACAGTGAAATATTTTAGGGTTTCCTATGCCCTAAAATCTCTATCAGTGCTAGTATCTGGGAGACAATGGAAAGAATTTAAAAGAAGAAAAAAACTCTGCATGAGGTTTGCTAAAGCTATTAATATAGACTACTGGATTTTAATGGAGAAAAGAGAAAATATCTGAAGCACTTTAAAGTGAAAAGTTAACATGACATGCAAGTTTAACAGGCTTAATTCATAATTCCATATTAAATTCATATTGATTTTTTTCTCACCAACACTCCCTTTATCTAAACAACTTTTGACTGTCAAAAGCCTGGGGAAATTGCCAAGGACCACTTCATTAACACATTCAATGGCAATTGTTCAGTCTCACAAATATAACTAGGCTATGCTTATTTTGGTACAAAAGGCGCAGTTAAATATTCCATCTTGAGCCAGCTGGGCAACAAACTTTATTTTGGAGGTTTGACAAGTGGCAAAAATGCCTCTGCTCACATGACTGAGAATACTGAGCAGAAGATTTTAATAACTGAGCAGAAACTACACACCGTGTCATTGACTTCAAGGGCCTCTCCACCTATACAGAAGGAGAAGTTTTTTCTAACACACTGAACTTGTTTTTTTTAAGGGAAAATCCATGGAATGTGTCTATTGACCAAATGTCAGGTTAAGTACAGATGGAGATTCTTTTCTCTATATTTTAAGTGAGATTCTTCAATGATAAGCTTAATTCTAAGTGTCATTAGAGTACAATAGTTAGTACCAAATCATGTCCTTGGTTTTAAAAAACTAGATTGGTGAGTAACTTTCATGAAGCTGATTTGATCTTTAGTTTTCAAAATTAGAAAGGCAGAAAGCATAAACATATTGTGTCACAAGCACAGTGCTGATCACAGATTTTAAAAAAGAGAAACAATTTTGAACCATATTAAGGAATTAAAAATTTTAAAGACTCTTGTGACAATTTAACATTACTTTTCAGGACATATCACTATCTTCCATTTTCTTTCTCTGTACATTACTAATAAAACATTCATAACTTTAAGTACACAGACAAAATTTGAAGGATGTAATTAAATGCCTGGCACAGCAGAAAAGGCTGTTTCTCTGATTCCTCCAGAAAGAACAGGGGTACACAACTAATTATATAAATAGAAATTTGTGAGCATGAGAAAGCCACTTTAGCCTTGAAATCACCAACATGGAGTGAACAAAAACTATCACAGTAGTGACACAGACTGAACCTGTCTAAGAGCAACCATGCATTGCACAGGGAACAAGCAGGAAAAGAGCTGACACATGAGCACTAAGCCCCAAAATGGATACAAGTCAGTATAGGACTTTAACAACAAACAGAAAAATTCCTCTTTCTCTTCCTACTTGTCCCATTTATTTTACATTTGAAGGGCTTTCTGAGATTGGGGTATTTTGCCTTTTCCTCTTTGTACCAAGTGTTAGGTAAATTTAGGTCTTATCAAGAAGCATTATGTACACAAATATGTAAATAAGACAGTGAGGAATCTGATTTGCATCCTTATACAATCACATTGCACAAGCCAGATTTACACTTAAACCCTTCAAATAAATAAATCTAAAGAAATGTGAAAAAACATACAAGTAAAACTGGAAAGCTGCCTCCCTGTTCTATGCAGACATATACACACATACTTCTACACACCTACAGTTTCTTAATAACTGAGTCATTACTTCTCAGTAATTACGCTAGCAAAATTATTTTAGTTACATACTACCATCAACTTTTCCACACTTTCTGAGTAACATTGAGTTGCTGTGAATTCCCACCAGAACAGAATATGACTTACAAGTCTTTACAGCAGGGAAATATCCTACCCTGACACTGTCAAAAATTACGTAAGACAATTTTTCTCCAAAAGAACAGATATCTCATGCTTAAGACTGGATTGATAAAAAAATCAGGTTATGTTCCTTACTATTTCACAGTCTTTCATTAAGGCCTGAGGCAGGTGGTTTAACCTCTGTGTATCTACTTGCTATGACTGAAATGAGTATAATAACATTTTTTTCCCTTTATTTTTTTGTCTGCCTTGCCTTTGGGTATTCTCCATCAAGGTATGTTTTTTTCACTTTGACTTCAGTCCTGCTAAAGAGCACACACTTCAACAGAAATACCTGTGTACTTACTGTTGCACAGATTGAAGGCAACCTGCTGCACTGGGAAAAGCACCTATGCCAACAAATTTTCAGAAACACTGTGATGTATATAAATAAATAATATCTGCTTATCAAAGCCATTCATGTTTATTACATATTTTTATGAAAAACTTTATTAAATATTTACGCCAGTGATATTTGTATATTATAAAAAGAAGTCTAGGATAAAAATGGAGAGTTGTGATCATTTAAAAGTACTCTTAAGCTTAGTTTCAACGGTTTTACATATTATAGCAAAGTCTCATGAGCTCTAAGCATGCAGGAACAAGGTTCTTATAGGTGAAAGTACTAAGTAACTTAGAAAGCAACCAAAATCATTAATTCAGCAGGTCTAAAATGCTTTGCACAAACAACTATACCTTGAAAAGCAAAATCTAAAATTTGGTGTACTGTCAACATTGTCTGAAATTACCATTTTATAGAGAAAACACACTAATCCTATAATGTATGATTTAGGTACTTAGTGTCACTGAAACACTGTTGCCTCTCTTTATTGACATGACTCAATTAATGTGTGGAAACAATGCATTGTAGGAATCATTCAGCTCCCACAGTAGAAAAAAAAGTGTTTACATGAAGGACAATTTTTTCCAGACTAACAAAAAATGAATGCACGGTGTGTCTCAAGCCTCTGGGAAATTCCTGACCCAGAATGTGCATCACTTTATTTTTCCCTCTTATTTTCTTATAATCAGCTTAGCTAGTAAACAAACTGCAACTTCATTATGAACAATATTTGTTAAATAACATCTATTCACAACACTGCTTTTCTAGTTGACAGGGACTCTATCACTGGCCATCACTGCTGCTATTACTATATTCCTTTAGTTCTTTTCTGCTGGTTTAAGCACTCCGCCCACACAAGCATTTTTTCCTCACTCTCCCCCTCTTGTGCTACCTCAGATCAAACATCTTTTGTCTCTCCATTTTCAGTGCTCCGTAAAACAAATCTGTTGTCAATCTGAGGACACCTGGCATGAACTTAGCAGTGGATTCTTCGACCTTTTTAACACATGGGGGTCAAAAATCACCATCAGCAGTTGGAGAGAAAAATGTGAAAGATCAAAGTCTTCCACTCCCACTACTGTTCTTGCTTTCCTTTGTTGATATGTGCACTGCTGACAGAAACCAGCAATTTTTAGCTCAAAAGTGCAAATATTTGATAGGAAACTGAGGCCAGATGTATAAACCTAAACCAAACAGCAAATATTTCCGTGCTTCTTTTAACAGCACTGGAAAAGGTCCTTTTTAACAAACCAGATCTTTCTCCTAGAGGGAGATGTTTGTAAATCAAACACTGTAGCTTTTATTAGTTGATAGACTGTTGATACTAAATAACAGCTGACTTTAAGCCCAAGAGCAACTGCAGAGACTCCTTTCATTGTTGAGCTGAGCTATGCAAAAAGTAAACACCATAAATCATGAAAACTTTGCTTTGTACATTTCATGCTAGTAATATACAACATTTTGGTAGAAAAGGCAATGTTTTTTAAAAAACACTTTTTTAAATCAGTCCCTCTGCAAAACTGTATCTCAGAAAATTATTCATTTTCATTCACTTTGCTTGAAACAAAATTTTTCTTTCTTTTTTTCAAACTATTACTTTTCCCTGCTGACCTTTAAGTGGCCCAGATTTTAGAGGAATGTAATGAAAAAGCCTTCAAGCATCTTAACAGTTACAAATTGTTTATATTTCAAACTGACTCTATCTCAAATCAAATGTCAATATACATTTGGTCTCTTAAAAAGTCACAACATTCTTTTTGAAGTATGTTCAGAGAAGTATTGAAGAAAGAAAAGAATAAGCATACAGAATCAGAAGAACACGGGTTTGGTCTACAGTTGTACCTAATTTGTCTTGTAAAGACAGACATCAAGTTCTCTCAGCTATTCCCATTTTTTTGCGACTCAACGCAAAACTGAATGAGTATAAGGTGTGAAGTTGCCACTGAGGAAGTAGCAGATAAAATTTTAGAGCATCCATCACAGTATCACCAAAGTCCAATACAATTTTGACACAAAGTCTCGTATTTCCTTAAACTATTTTCTTTTGTACCACTGTCACACGGAGTGTCACAGTCTCATGATGTGCTAATAATCTGGGAAGCTTATTTAATGAGAATTCTATACATGTAATTACAGTTAAGCTGACTACATGAAAATAATATAATTTAGTATCGAGGTTTGTCAAGGATTTATTGTTCGGCGGCAAAGATCTTTGGAGAAGCCAAAGCCTTCGTCCCTGTCCTTCATCCCCTTGGTACAGAAAACAGAAAGGTGCTGCATGCCATCTCCTACATGACTTAAGAAAGGACTACTGCTAAAGACCAAGGCCTCTCTCTCAAGTAGACCCAATACCCACACAGGGGTCAGAATAACTGTCTAATTACTGAAAAGGGTAAAATCTAAGAAATCTCTCAGTTGCTGAGTTCCCTTTACACACTGCATACCTAATACCTACAAAACTAGGCCATGTATATTATAAAGAGCTAACTTGTAAAATGTGTGGGTTTAAGTCAAGTATCAAAACATAGCACATGTTGAAAATCACTGGATGATTTATCAACTAACCAAAATATTTGAACAAGTCCTTGGAGGATTACAAGGCAGAAGCAATTTCCACACCAACTTAATCAATCCCCACTACAGTTTCCATGATTTGATGTTTTTAGAGAATTTTGATCCAGTCTTAATTCCCATAGCTTTACCATCTGCAAAGCATTTTTATGAAAGGTAATTTTATCCCCTCTACCAACCTGTTAAATATTGTCATGGGAGGATTTATTAGTTTCCATGACTCCAGACAGTATTTTATTCTTCCTCTGTTGTCAGCTGGCAGACCCAAGTTCCTAATTTTATCAATTGAAAGCACTGAAGCCATTCAACAATAAAATACTCTAATTTATCTGTTCTGTGACTCAAGAGCAACACTTGCCTTTCAGCCCAGAGCTGACAACCTCTTTCCCAGAAAGAGAGGGAGAAGAAGGAAGTTTTTCTGTGTGATGTAAATCTCTGCAAGTTTAGAACTCTAGGCAGAGCTTCCCCACTTTCTAATGAGAAAATCCTTCAGAAGTATGATCATAACAGAAGTCTAATTGGTACAATTTGTTGGAGAAATGTAATATTCCATTAAGCTCTAAGCTTTTTAAGGACACAAAACTCATTTTACTCTTAAAATTCTACACACACTACTGATGATCTTTAATTATAATAGTGCAGTGATTAATAAAAGTAGCAATGAGCTGAGCAGTCTAAGCACACATGAACTATTTCTGCTTTAGGAAAGCCTGAAATGCATGATAGTGGATTCCTTCCAAACATATTTATCAGAAAGCTGTTTATCTTCTGTAGTAGAGCTTGATTCATAGTCATTGCATTCGTGTCAATGAATGCAGTACAAGGCCTTTAATACTCCCTAGTTGGGAGCTAATGCCTTTAGCTTTCCATTAGGTAATTTGAAAGACCTATTCATTTTTTTTTCACAGTCAGCTAACTAATTCTTTGACACTTCATTTCAATACCACTAATACTTATGAAGGGATTGACTTCACTAAGTGAACAATCTCAGCTGTCTCAACATTTCATCGTTACCTGACATATATAGCTGTGTCTAAATCAATGAATCACACTGAGGTAGGTCTATCCCCTTAAGCATTTTTTTTTTACATCTAGTCCCAGTGCTCCTCTTTATTGTTCAACATGAAATTTCCAAGATCTGTGGGGAGTATGATATAAACTTGCATCTTACCCCCATTTCTACACTGTCCTTCTATCCAAATCAAAGACCATCAGCTCTACATCTCAGGAACTAGGATTGCATTTCAAAATGCTTCCTCTCCGTTGCACCTCATGGCAAAGGTGGCAAAGAAAAGACTATTTCTTCTTTCGCAGCAAAGACAATCACATATCATGATGACAGGCAGAGTGCAGGAAAGATGAATTGGATTCTCCTTTCACCCCAAACTTATCAGAATTCATTCTCTTCCAGCACAATTCTATCAGGTACACCAAGGAAGATTATCAGGCATAAACTCATGCCTGATAATGTTTTCAAGATGCATCAGTGAACACACAGTGAGTTTAAATTTCTGTTGGCATCAGCTCAGACTAAAAAAATCCAAATGTAGTCATTTATTTATTCCAGGTAGGCTTTAGATAAGAAAAAAATTACAGAATTGCATCTCCTGGTATGTCTGCCTCACGCACAGCAGTGTATGAAAATTCCTAGTAAAAGATACAAACGCGCATTAGAAGTAAAACATCACTAAATTTAAGCTAACCTTCTTTCAGTGCCTTCACTTAATGGTAAAAAAAGGCCCTACCAAGGTGCAGAACATGTGTTGCCAGCCTGCTTGAGCATGGTGTCTTTGCAGCTTCTGCTGCTCTGAAGAAATTATTACCCCTCCACTGCCAACTTGTCAGTGTCTCAAATGCATCACCACAGGGTGTTGCAAGAAGTTACTTGATTTGAATCTTTTAGAATCTCTTTTGTAGTTGAATAATGCCAGAATTTTAATTTTTTAATTCTAAATAGCTCATTAGTGACACACACAGGTTGTATTTCACCTTATTTTTGGCATAACCAGGTTTGCATTACACTGTTTAAAACAAAAAAAAAACAAAAACAAAAACAAAAACAAAAACCAAGAAAAAAAAACACAGGGGAAAAAAAAACCAAAGAAAACCTAAAAACCCCACAAGAGGGAAAAAAACACCCACTGTGTCCTGGGAGGAAAATGACCAGATGAGAAAATACTGTTTCTGGAAGCTTCTTAGTATTAGTTTAGTGATCCAAAACATCAAATGATCTTTGTTTTTCCAGAGGAATGTCAACTGAGGAAGAAATGCTGGTGTTTGCCTGTAGGATGCCTCTCACTGTGGTCCCTCCAGGGCAGCTCTAAACTCCTTTGTGAGTTTCATTTCTATGAAAAGCAGAAGAGAACAAGTCTCAAATAATCAGTTGGTTTTGTGTGCCGAGGATCAACAGTCACCTTTCTACCCAAGTCTGAGTGAATTCCTTTCCCAACAGAAAGCAGGTGTGAGCTTAAATCCTACATTAACAAATGTTATAGCAGATATAGTATACTTTGATGTTTTACTGCCATAAGAAATTATACCTTTATGTAATTCAAAGTTGGCTTCTCCATATTAAGAGTTATAACACCCTATTATGATAACTAAATAATTTTCAAACTTTTGTATTACAACTAAAACCCCATTTAGGTACTTAAAGGCATCCCAGTTTTCAAAGATAACTACAACTAAACATGACCAAAATCAAGAAAGAAAAATGCAGAAACAGTAAATAAATGCAAATAAATTATGTAAACTTTTTCTGAGTACAGAGTGAAGTACTACTGTACTAAAGAGTGGGTATATGGACGTATTATCTTGGAATCTCATCATTATGATAGATTTTTACAGTGAAAAGTAATGGAATCCTGTATAAATCAGAACCAATTCACTTCCTTCATGACTGCAAAGCCTCTTGTTACTTTTACTGTCAGAAAAGAGAATCACTTCATAGGAAATGGTAGAACCAGCTACACATGTTCAGCATTGGAACACAGAAATCACATTATAAGATTACTATTGAGTTCTTTGAACTCAGACAAAGCCCTCTTGTTAGCAAATACTTTGTATTTGGCCACGATTTGTAAAAGCAGATAATATTTTCCATTTGTATCATAAATTTCATCACTGGATATGAAAGCCAGTGGCTATTGGCTGCTTATGTATAATAAGATTCTTGAGAGATTGTCTGGGTTTTTGGGTGCAGAGATGGAAGCACCAAATGAACTGATATAATAACCTCAAGGCCTGTAGAAGAACAGGATAGGAAAGCCAGTCTGCCTGGATCTCAGTTCCTGTGCCTTCACTACCAGAACACCTTTCCTAACTTTAGGCACCCTTGTTACAATTTTTCAGATGAAAAGGACAGGGAGGAAAAATTAAAAACAGAGTTAAAAAGAGAGGTCATACATTAGTCAAAGTATTAAATAAGCCAATTTTGAATGAGTGTTGATTTAATTCTGTCTTTCCTAATTTTCCAGAGTATATTTGAAAAAATAAAAGGAAAATCATCATCATGATTGTCTTTGGCAGCTGGGTCTGCTTCAACAAAATACACCTATCTGTAGGACGAAGAATTAGAAGTCAGCTGCATTATTTTGCACAAGTCCTACATCAACGAAGTGGGTTTGGAAGAGAATATGAAACATCAAACATCCATCCTCTGGCCTCAAATAACTCTGTTCCAGTAATTTTTAAGACTTTCATAAATTCTAGAAAACAAAGCTGAATCTCAATTAAGGACTGCTGAAGGGAGAATAGTATCCTGTAACACTGACATCTGGACTACTGCTAGCACATGTAATGTATATCTGTCACTGACAGCTTATCAGGTTATATATCATTCTGAATCATTAGTCCTGTCTTTCTCAGCAAGCACAGGAATCTGCAAAACCAACACAGACATAGAAGAAGTACCTCTGAGAGGACAAACTCACTTACATGTAGCAATCTTAGAAGGGAATCATAAGCCATTAATATAATGCAGACCATAAATGTCAATACAAATAGTCAAGTGTATGTCAATAAGCCGGGTATGGACATGACTGACCTAAACAATCAACTTATGGCAAATGATAGCTTTGTAAATACCCCCAGCTATGGATGCACATTTAATCTCCATGTGCTAAAGATCCGATAGGAAAAAATTCAAAGTAATTTCATAAGTGGGGGGGGAGGGAATCTGTTCCTATTTCCATAGCCCTGTAAAAGGGCTTCTGAAAAACGTCCAAGAGGAATGTAGTGTGCCCCAACACAAACTTATTCAAGATGTAACTAGCAGATAAAACCCTACACATGACACCAACTGGTTAAACAGAGGCAGGCTCCGCATGCCTTGTCATCTGATCATGATAGAGATTGATCATTCCTGTTACTGGACTAGACTGTAATGAAAAGCTTCATGAATGTGTTAAGGCCATTTTAAGAGCTCACTAGAGACCCAAGTGTGGAAAGAGCATGCCTAAGCCAAGTTCTACATGCAGTCCATACACCATCATGAATAATGAAGTGTTTCAGGCAAGAAAGAAGGTATTACAATAAGAATTTTTTTCTGTCACAGAGTTTTTGGAGGAATTCTACTGACTTGATAGGGTGTTTTTGGACTGGGGAATACATTTAACCATTTCGTTGAATCCATAAACTGAAGAGTAACTTAGTGGAAGAGGCAGGGGTTTATATAGCATTAGGACAAAAAAAATATGAAAGAGCCTTATAAAAAACTTCTGTGAAGGGCTGCTGTTTGCAAATACTTAACTAGCACAGCTATTAATTCCTTCTAAAACATGGCAGGTTTGTTTGCCTGTTAAAACACAGCAAAACTGCTGTTGGGAAATGTACAGCACACAGGCTTTCCCTGCATGTTGGGAGCATGACAGATATCCCTAAGTTTAGGATAATATTAAAAGACACATTTAAAAAACAGTAACATTTATTTTCATAAGAAACTTTAGTCCTAAATGCATTCATTTAATTATTAACATTTCCTGTTAGCATCTGAACACTCAAGTTTTAGAAAATACATACAATTTCAGGAGGCTGTAGTTCTGCTTTAAAATTTCACTTCAGAAATATATGCATTATAAAATAGAGGAAAAGAGTTTATCAGAAGAATTAGACCTCCCAGACTCTCTTCTCTCAGTGTCATTATCAGGCCGTGCCCATGTTCTTCAGTTCTGCCAGAAGTGACAGTCTCATTATCATAGTAGAATAATGACAAAAATTAGACAATGTAGGGACCACTTAAAATTCTGAAAAATAAAAAATTGTTTCAGTGTGAGTTTAATTGTTTCAGTGTTTTATTTAAGTGTTCAGAATGTGATAGTTAATCCTTTATTAAACAAAATTAAGTGTTGAAAAGGAATTTGAAATGTAAGTAAAAATATTTTAAACAAAAATACTTTTTATACATTTGAAATGGACCATTGTATGAAAATAAACATGATTTTATTAAATATTTAGTTGTAGCCAAAACTATTTTTTACTGGAAATGCTAGAGTTGTAAAGTGTTGTCCCACTCTATTGTTATACAGGAGGAAAAGTGGTAAATGTACAGGGAATACAAATCTTGTGGTGCATGTGCAAAAGGGATCTGTTCCCCAGAATCAACCAGATTCATAGTATCACATTTTTGTAACACAAAGTGCTCTAATTGATGGCTTTAAAGAACTGACCCATTTTGATTAATGATCCTTATCACACTGTCGCACATCTGATCTAAGGCAGCGTGCTATATTTGCTGATAGTATTCAGAACTGAGATTATAATTTAATTATGATCTGAGATCTTTCCATTTTGCCTAGAACATGAACTGCAGTGACAGAAATCTTAAAGGAAAAAAATAGCATATGGCTAATTGACTGGCTGAATAAACAACTGCCCTTTCCTTTAAAGGGCCTTCTACCAAATATTCAATTGATGCCTACTAGCAGCAGGAATTCACCGAGTCTCTGCTCACAGCATCAAAGAGAATGCAGGAAACACATGTTAACACTTGCCTTGATGCAGGGGAAGTGCCATTCTCTTAAAGGCATCCCATAATACCATGTGGATTAAAAGAAAACTGAATAAGTTTTCATATCCAATGAATAGAGTCTAAACCAGAAACAGAGATGTGGGAGTTGGGCCAGTCCCCTTTGGTGAGGAACGTCTTAGAAATGGCCAGCTAGAGCAAAGTAAACAGCTTGAGAGTGGGTTCTCCCCAGCCAGCAGGAATCATTCATTAAGGGCCTTCAAGAGATAAGGAAAACACTGACATGGCTGGGGATAGCAGCTAAAATTACACACTCACTCTGCACTCCTTGGACATTTGTCACCATGAGATATAAACATTTATGTCAGTGATAACAAACCACTTACCTTATATGACTATTTTGAACACCAGTGGAATTTAAGGAATATCATAGGAGTGTGATATGTTTCTGCTAGAGAAAAACAATATCACAACTGCAGTGGTTTTAGATGCTATAAATCAAATTGTACAATCTTTCATGACAAAAGTGCGAGACTCACAACTACTACAAAAATATTCTTGATCAGTACAGTGTAATAAGGCGACTATAACACAGTAATTAACTTTCTATACAGTGTGCATGTGACAGAAAATTCAGTATTTTCACCTTAAAGCCAGCAGGAGCTGGTGATCAGCACTTTAGTTGTGTCTCCTCATTGTTAACTTTTGAATAATTCCTAATACTAATTCAAATTTTCACACTTGCCTGCAAAAAAAAATCAACACATAAGAAATTTAGCACACTGCAGCTTAAGCCAGAAACTTTGTCTAAAACTGAGTAAAGTAAAAGCATATTTGAGTGATGAGGTTTAAAATTAGAATCATAGCATTTGACTTCTCACATTTCCGAAAGGATTTCACCTATGAACACCAAACAGGATTTTTAGCCTTGCAGGATATATAACAAACATTTGTTGAGGAAGTTCATCTTTCAAATTCTTACCTATAAAGCAAGTTTGTTATCACTGTGGGGACTTGTATTTACAAGAAGAAAATATAGTTCACTTTCAAAAAATCCTTTCAATTCAAAAATAAATAATGTGAACACTAAGTGTCTGTATGGTCTGGAGATGCTCTATGCCTTTAGTATTTGGGTGACATTTCCTGTGTATTTGCTTACTCGAAAGTATATTTGAATGATGGAGCTTCTACAGTGTTCTCTTAAAATGCCACTACTCTGAAAAGTGATTTCAAAAGATAGGATTGTTTGATGTTTGTTGTCTCTTAGTGATTTTGGTGCCAAATATATTTCAGTTCAAAGTCCAAAAGATTACTTTCCGATTGTTAGATCTGCAAATTGATCCTAGTTCCAAAGAGTCAAGAGGCTCCTATTGCTAAAATTCCCATAGGATTTCCATGGTGTCTATTTTGTTGCAATTATATTAATTGAGATGCCAGTGTTGTTCAAGGAATGAGCAGTCTATCCATATTATTTCTTGATGATGCAACATAAAGAATAGCCTCTTCTCTATGCTTTAAAAATATTTTTTAAAAATAGAGTCTATCTATTCTTGAGCAGCCAGATGAAATTTTTTGCAGTATGATCTGTGAAGTGAAAAAACCCACCAAACTTTGAAGTAACTAAGTGATGCAGCTACTAATTTTAGGGATCTTTTTGGAACCAGTCTTAGGCAAATACAGCATAATATTAAGACAAAGTTTCTTACGCTGTTGGTTTGTGGATTAGACAGAGGGATCTTGAACACACAAGCCAATTAACGGGTAAGGGGGGATCCCACAGTGACACAGAATATTTTTTCTTTACATTTGCTTTGAGGCTGCCCCATGCTTTTCCAACCACATCTGATTCCTCAGGGCTAAAGTGGAATACACTTCATTACAAAACATTTTTACTGTACTTGGAGAGAAGCTTTTCAAACACAGTAAAATTCTGCCTGTACAAAGGAAACAAAGTTTGACTCATATTTTTCAGCTTGTAACTTTGATTATTGAAAACTGAAAGAAAATTTATCAAGACTGTTGGTGGGGCAGCATATCACTAGGGTAGTGCATTTCATCATTTGGCATAGTAACAAGGAAAATAGTGCCAACTGAATTTACACTGTAAATGACTCTAGATCTGTCCTTGATAACTACACCTTATCTATCATTAATGATCTGTTTACTATTTGAACAAAGCTAAAGTCCTCCATTTACATATATAGTAAACATCTCTCCCCTTAGCAAACAGATTTGACTCAGTCTGTCCTAGACCACACTAGACTCCTTAGTTTACACAAGTCTCAATTTTCTCTTCAAAAGAAGGTTATTCTCTAAAGTCGATATTTTTGGTACAAAAAATACCCCACTGCTCTTTTAAGAACTTAAGTATCTCAATCTCTTACATATTCTCAGAGTCATTCTCAATATTTATTATTTGGACTCTTACGAAAGAAAAAGCAACCCAATTTCTATTCAAAACTCATATTAATAACACACTGCTTAGCAGAGTTCTGTGTCAGAACTCATAAACAGACATTCAAACTAAAATACTGTTTAGTGATTAATTTTTCTCTCGCAGCACCTCTAGAGTCCTGTTAACTTTGCTCAAATTGCTGTGGCAAGGGTGAAGGTAATTCTTTGACCCTTTCCTGTAAACAGTTAACCCAATAATCATTTCTCCTCCTTGTAGGCTGTTTTTTAAATTTTGGTGTCTAGAAGTTATTAGATTTCTCAGGTACACCACTTCCAGGGTGACTGGATGATTTTTAGATGTTTTCCACTTAATTATGCAGGGATTTACACTCTTTCTTTTGAATGCCAGATATCCAAGGACATCAAGAATTCTATACAAGAGAGAAGTCAGTACAAGGCAGGTATAGTCAGACACAAGTAAACCTTCCCCTACAAAGTATAAAAAATTGGTGAGATAAGTCAAGGCAGTTTATCAGCAATTTAAAGACAGAAGTGCTTATAAACAGTTGAATCTAGAGAAAATAGTCTTGCAGGCCAAAAATTGCGGAGTTAAACTTAACCTGTATCAGTATTCCCATCATCTGAGCATCGTTTATCATTGTCATGTACTTGAAATTAAAATGCTAAAGGCAAATCTTAGAATGCAAAGCATTTTCCAGAAGATAAATCCAAAAGGAGTGAGAAGAATTAAATCAACAGGTGAGTTACATTCATTATTGCTGGCACAGTTACAGGCTGCACAGCGTCCTCGAGAGGATAAGAGTGGATGGCAAGAATACGTAGTTTCTCAGTGAGCCAGCATTTCCTGTAGGGTTTCTCTTATCCTATCCATTAAAACCCATGCCCACAAAATTCAGATTATGGTGAATTAGAATTATATTCAATCCTTTCTTACTTTATGAACATGGGTTCAGTTTCTTTGTTAATGTACACTGTAGTATTGCTACTGACTTCAGTGGTGCTATAGAAGCTCACTTCAGCTTAGGCTGGCTAAGTAAGCAATAAAATTCTGTTGGTTTTAATTCATTATTAGTCTAGAGGTTTCCCCACATTCCCTTTTCATCTATTAATTGAGATAATTTTTATTAGCTATTTTTCTCTCTAAAAAACGACTCAGTACCTTTTTCATTCCCAACCAATTAACATTTTATTGTTGTGAATGTTGACACAGAGCATATTTCTAATTGTTCAAAAAATACCATGGCATACAAAAAAACCAGAACAGGTAACTTCTGGGAAAGTAAAAGACTATGAGTCCTTTATGGAATCTCATTTAAAATGGACCACAGCATCCTATTGTATCCTGTTACAATATCAAAGGCATTATGCTTCAATTAAAAAACAGAAATAAGGGAAACCATCCAGACAAATGAAAATACTTGCTCAGGGGAATAGCTTTATTCTAATCCTGAAATTGTATCTATATATTGAAAATCTTCTCTATCAAATAAAATCCTAGATGTTGTGACAAGGCTTACTCTAGTAATCCACAACTGAAATGATTTCTGGTAGTCCTCTGGGTTAAAAAAAGCCCCTTGGCCAATTTATGTCATAGCAGTATGATCCAGAAAGAAAAAAAGACTTCGAGGATTTGAGGATTCACACTACTTTAGTATCTGTACTTTTAGCTTTGTTTTCCACGTCATTAGCTTCAAGAGACTAAGATTCATTACCCTCTGTTCCTTTATTAACTGTGCTATCAAAGGCTTATGATCCCTGCATGGCTTCAAGATCTCACTTCAGCTTGGTTCAAGATCGATTCCACTTTTTGTCAATATTATTCAGACTCTGGATGTGCATCTCATCTTTTATTTAAGGCATCTATGTATTTAGTCATGCCATGATAAGTACAGGTCTGATAAAAGCAGGTACAGTTCTACTAACTTCAGCTGAACTGAATCTCTTGAAACTAGAACTGAACATGATCAATTGCTATTTGAATAAAAGTCCACCCATATGGGTAAAATCCATGTTTATCCTATTGTCATCTTCAAATAATATGCCATCAAGTATATTTTTAATAGAAAATTCTATGCTATGAATAATTATAAGGTGTGATCCTAAAACACCTTAAGAATTTAAGTTAATAATCCTTAATGATTGGTGAATCCAATTAATTCATGATCTTCTATATCTACTAGCTGACTACAAATAAATCAAAATATCTACCAACCTGTTTTAATCAGCAGTTTCAAATCCTTATTGATGTTGACTGTATGCATACGAACTTTGTTTCATATACAAAATAAAAATCAGCCAAGAGGATTTTGACTAAATATACCGCTCACACTAGATTTTAGTTGTCTGATTACAGAGCCTCAGAGTGAAATTCCATGTGCCCACATTCCCAATTGTAACATCATCCTCAGTGTTCTCTTCAAACTGGCCACTTCCAGTGGTAAATTATGCCCCAAAATAAAAGTAGCAAGTATGTCAAAATAACAATAAAAAAGTAGAATGAAATCACCTCAAAAAATCAAGTAGCACTGTCTTGTAGCATTTGCTCAATTCTAGCAACTGACTCTGAGGATCACACCCAAGAACAATGTGCTCTGAAGCCTTAACAGAGGGATTAAATAACACAGCTACTTAGATAGGAATGAGCCCCTCAAATCTTCCTAGCAGGCTGTTGTTAATTTAATAGGTTTAATTCTCCATCAGCCTGATTCTGGTCTATCTCACCTCAATGCTGGGATAACAGAAGGTGTGAGGTAGAGAGCTGAACATCCACACTAGAGACTTCTGCAGCCATCCCCTCTCTGCTCACTCCCACACGAGCCTCTTCCCTTCACCACGCAGTTGAAGCACATCCAGGACTGTACACACAGTCTTAGCAGTTGTCCTGGACCCTCATCTCTCCCTTTGTGCTGAGAAACAAACCACCAACTTAACGAAATCATTGATGGCATTTCAAAGGTTAAAACAGCAGTGCAAGTATTCCCTCTTACTTTCTCTCATCTCTCTAGAGAAGACACCACTAGTTCTTTGAAACAGTAAATAAACCTTAAACCTTTATGTGTTCAAAGGAAATGCTGGCTTGTCTCAGAGAGCATTCCTTTTGACACAGCCTCCAAAAGCCTGTTCCCTGGCAAGTTCATCCTGTTCCTCAGGCAAGACCTGGGTATTCCCTGCTGTGACAGAGCAAGCCCTTCTTCCCCGTCTCCCTCAGTGGAAAGTACATCTTCTTTCTAGCCAGGCTAACCTTTGACTTTGTCTAGAGCGTAACAATATTCTCTCTTTTGAAAGCTTCCTGGAGGACTTCTTCCTTTAAAGCACAGAATTGCCCTAATTGGACCTCCAAGAACGACTGTCATCTTTTTTTCATATTACTTTACAAACCCACTATGCTCCCCATCTCTCTACTCTGTGGTGTTAGATTTTGTTAGGTTTCAGATTAAAATAAATTAAAGGCAATTGCACGAGGTTAAAGGCACTTTAGGGTTTAAACCACTGTTATTGCAGTAGCTCTCTCTCTACCGTGGCACTATCGTGCATCCATCACATTGTCAGTTCTCTTTTCAGTGTACAATTGACAGAGAACAAGATGGAAACAGTCCATCAATCTGGTGTCACAGCTGTAATAAAAGCCTGCACAAAACCTGTAAAACTGCTTACACTCAGCTAGAGCACCAGTGTGCTGGCTGGTGTAAAGTATTCAACAGAGCTGCAAAGAGGTAGCGTGTCAGATGGAAAAACTGCCATTGGAGGCATTTTGCAAGTACTGAGTGCTTGCAGATACCTCCCTGTCACAACAGGAGAGAATGAGAACTGCATAAACAAAGAAACACTTCTGCAGTTCCCACACTGAAGCACAGATAATTCAGCTATGCTTTCATCTGTGTTCCTGCATCTATTATACTCATTACTATGCAAAGGGACAGTCACCCAAGCCACAAAACACTTCTCTAAGTAAACAACTAATTCACAGAGATTAAACATACAACTCTTCTCCATGAACAGATAATTTGCTATGTGTTTTTTCATGTACACAATATATCTGCCACACTGGGAAAATTATAGACAACACACCTGAGGTGGATTTCTTGTACAAAAATTGTACTGAAAGCCACAGTAAAGAGAGGATCGCAAGCTTTCAGAATAAAGAACACATAAGGTGTACATCCGTACTTACAGTTCACAATGTACAAACATTCCATGGAAAACATGTCTTAGATACTCTGCTCGTAAAATGAAAGATTTCATGTACAAGAAATGTGAGACAAACCCTACTATCTACCATTATTCACATTCCTGGGAACAAATAGGTAAGTGAAGAGGTAAAATCATCAAGAGGGTGTGTATGTAGGAGGCAAATAGAGAAGCATAAGAAACCAAATACACAAACAATATAAGGAGGAGACTGTCTCTTAGGAAAAATACATGGAATAAATTCTACTTCAGAATACAGCAGATTTCTAGAAATACATATGCATGTTATGCTGATTTTTTTTTAATTAAACCTGATAGGAATTACATTTAAAAAACCACTTTTATTTTAAAGAGGATCAGGAAATACCTCCGTCATCCTATTCACTCACAAGAAGAAAGCAGACAGTATATTAAATTGCTGCTTTGCAAAGTGAAAACTAATCACAAGGTATCTTTACAGACATTCTAACAGATTACTTTTACTAATAAAATAGAGACTCACTCTTTAAATTGTTTCTTATTTAAGTGATTGGCTCTTCTTCAGTACCATAACCTACCACAAAAAAGATGGTTACAAAGCAGCTAAATTCCACAGTGTTGTCCAGCGTTCTTCATAGCCTCTTTGTCAAAAACTCACTGGAGGAATGGTTTTGTTTATCAAATTATAATCAGATGTTTGCAGGGTGATCCAGAATGTGAGCAGTGGCAGATGTGTCTCAGACTTTGTGTCACAAGATAATGATTTGAGTTAACAAAAATTATTTTGATGAGGTCACGGATCTTTCTACCATCAAATAAGAGTTCAGCAATCTGGGTAATGAGGAGCAGCAAGAAAAGCAAATGAGAGAATAGAATGAAAAATAAGATTTTTACTCTTTTTGATTCATTGAGAATAAGCCTTTTAACTGTTGTAAGAAATTAGATTTTTCTTCTCAATTTTAAATAGTAGTTCCACTTCATCCTTTATGTGGACACAGAAAAACCTGCTGTAACAGCAAAAACAGAGAACTGCTAAAATCTGGGATTTAGAATAATTTTTACCACATTGGAAATTGATCACTTTCTGATAAATGTGAAGGCTTTTCTCACACAGGATAGCCAAGAAAGACAATGGGGAAGGTGAGCAGACTTTTATCATCCCAGCAAACACAGTGGTTACATGTTAAAAGACCCTCAAAGCAAAGAAACCCTCTGCAACACAAAGCTCACACTTGCATTATGGAGCTGACTTCTACACATAACCCTCTTCCACCAGAGCCACACTGGAGGCTGTGTCCATGGTTGGTTTGCACTGTTCATCACTCTTTGGGTATTTTGCCCCTGCCCACACGGGAGGGGACATGGAAATGGAAGTTTCTCCTCCTCCCTTCTCCTCTCCCCATTATCAAAATCTCTCAAGTGCTGCAAAATCAGCTTTATGTCACAACTCCAGCAATCTAAATAAGCACGAATTTTATGGAGCAATGGAATTTGAAAGGAATTTCAATTGTTTCATATCCCATTATGTTAGATCTTGTGAATACACAGCTGTGCAGGACCCTACTTTGAATAAGGGTGGAATTCACCCTACCTGATAAAAAAGATGCAGTGAAAGAGAGAGTAGTAAGGTTGGAACACCACCTTGTTAATAAAGATAACTAAAAGAGTCCACTAGGTTATTGCTTCCAGAGGTGAAAGAATACCTACATGGCTCCAAAATTATGGTTTTGCAAAAGCAATGCACGTTTTCTCTCATACTGCTGCTTAATGAGACCATGAAAGCAGGGCCTTCCCAGGTGCAGGAGGAATTACCATATCAGGGCTTGCAGAGCCTCTGCCCAACTAAATACCCTGTGGGTGTCTAAGTTTGGGACCTGGCACTACAGTGCTGTGCTCTTTGAAGTCCTCCTGCCTCAGCACTGTGTCTGGCCCCATCCTCTCCAGCACAAGAGATCCCTTTCTATTTTAAGTTCCGAGGATCACTCCTGATCTCCAAGATGTTGTATGATCTTAAGAAAAGATTTTCTGAGAAAATCAGTACCAAGAAGTACCATCCTGCTTTTCTACACCTCTCAGAGCTGCACCACATCCAGACGTACACGTGCCTTTCACAGGTTCTTCATTCCAATACTTTTTCTCATATAGCAAAAATAACCTTACCCCTGAACATGTGGCATCACTAACAGTTAAAAAGAAATATTAGCCCTGGAAGTGGTGACTGTCCTTATAGGAAGTCATTTTTCATTAAATCAAATATAGAGGAGAATTAACAGCAATTAGTGGATATTGCAGATTGTGTACACACATTTTGTATTATTTGGGGATTTTAATTGTTAAGTCTCACCCAAACAGGATTTTGAAATTAGTCTTTTATCTATTTGATGCATTCTCAGCACAGTGTTAGGAAGGACAGCTTTGGATAAAGAATGTTCAGATGTTTGTCTTAGATTAAGTAGGAGGGTGTTAATTGGCAAAATAGTTCATGATTTTCATATTAAATATGAGTACATGTGGCATATTTTCAAGTAAGGAAGTGGCAACTAAGTTCTGCATGCTGTGTTTTCTTTGCTGGTCTTGAAATGAATGGTGTATGTTCCTGCTAGTATACAGATGGTCATTCATTTCCATGCCAAAGTAATAGTAGTTTTTTTGCCTAGATTTTAACATCTGCCCTAAATTTATCTCTTGTTGTGATACACTTGGCTTTCTTAATTAGAGAGAGTGAGTGTAATTTGAAGGTTGTTTTGGGATACATTTTTGAAACTACCCCATAGAGTCTGAGTCTTCCTGACTCGAGAAATCCCAAAATCCTGATGTTATTTTGGCAGCTCCCATTTTCTGAGTTTCCTTCTTTTTTTCAGCAGATGTCTTCCTCCAGGTCTCCCATACGGACAGTAAGCAGAATGCTAACGTCCTGTATGGCTGCTAAATTCTAGTTCATTCAGTTCATGGATACTCTCTTGTTTCCACCTGTTTTCAATGGTGTCTGTGACAGTTCTTACTTCAGGACCAGCTCATTAAATAGAATTGTCAGCGATCTCCTCAGTCCATTATCTTGAAGATTTAAATCCTATGCTTGTTGGATTATAAAGATGTCTTTTGCTATTTCTAGATTTTCTACTTCAGTTGTTATTTTTTTTAATGGAGTTTATTAATTCTCCCTATTATCCCCTTTAGCACATTGCCTGGTACCTTCCTGAAAGCTTATGCTGAATTACAGCTCCACACTGCTGTAAAAAGCACCCTGTGAGGACACATTGTTCGGTTATTCATGGAGATCTGCATTCTGCAGATTGTTCAGTCCTGATCTTTCGCAAAGGTTTCATAAATTAGAACTGTATTAGAAAGCTCACTCTCCACCGCAGCAGATGATTTAATGCAACTTATCAAGACATTCTGCATCATTTCTACAAAATATTTAGGGAAAAGAAAAGTAATATCTTTCCATACAGCTTATAAAACTTTGGAAGGTCTACTCAGAAGTGCAAGAGATTTCTTGTAAAGCCTTGACACCAAAAAATTTTGATCACACATTCCTGTTCATGTCAGAATCTTAAAGGAAGGGATTTTAATCTTTGCAAAGCCAGTCCACTCTGAATTACCTTAGAAATACTAAAAACATTCATCATATGTGTCCATCTGCTATTGTTATTTATTATTTTATTTAGGTTTCTTTAAAGTGCTCATCCATAGCTCTGTTACTTATTTTGCTGTTCATTTGCCTTAACCAGAACATTCAGTAAACAGTGTTGCTATAGCAATACTGCAACTTTTCATATGACCAGATTCTTGTCTACTGCAGTCTATGCAAAATAATTTAAAATATTACTATTAATAGCTGAAGTGGTTGAGAGGTGCACCTAAAAAGTCACCTCTCATTCCAAGAGCTGGCTTGCATGCTGGTATTGATTAAGGGCACACACAGGATATACTTTACTATTCACATCGATATATGATTAATTAAATGGAGGGCTAAGCATGAAAGGGGTTTCTCCACCTTTATGCACCACAGAGGAGGTTTCTCATTCTCAGGTCTTCAAGGACCAACGTAGCCCAGTGCTAAAGGCTAGAAATAGGTCAGAGATTCTCCATTAAATATGTAGTGACCCAAATTTCTATGCAAGTGGCACAATGTAACAGTCCCTGCTAGTCCAGTCTAGCAAGTAATGCAGAAATGCCACTCTTTGGACCTAGGTTCACAGGGTAGAAATTGTTTCCCCGTTTTCCTTGTGCTTGACCCACATAAAGTCCTCTCAGTAAAGATTGAGTACTTGAATTAAATTCACCGATCCACAGTAGTATTTCTCCAGTGTGATTTACGCTGACATAAAATGAAGTGACGAATAAGGCCCTGAGGGCTTTAGGAATGATGGGGCCTTTTGCAGGCCTTTTGGCGTGGGATGAGTTTTTGCCCACAGTGAATACATAAAATAACTAGCTAACTCTCCTACTTTGAATATCAGTTACAAGACCAAGGAGTCTTCATTACTCTACTGGCTGGGGATTGAAAGTTCCAAAATTAGAAATCTACTCAAGAAAAAAAAAAATCTGGGCATGCTATAATTGAACTGGTTATGAAAAGAGCTGTGAAGAGACTGTACAAGTGAGGCAGCAAATGTACTGCTCAACAGAACAGCAGCAGCAAGAGGAATAGACACTGCAAGCCATTTCTAGGCCAACGAGGCACAGAGGGAGATAGCAGCCAAAATAATGAGAACAAAGGAGAATTAAAAGTGCTTTACCAAAAGATTAATTTCAAATGTCTATAATAAAGTTACACAAATACTTCAGTTAATTTATTCTTAAAATAAAGCAAATTAATCATACTTTAATTTGAGACTAAATGCTCTCTTGTAAAGTCTGTCAGTGTCTTTTCAATAGATTTATCTTATTGAGATAAGCAGAGACTCATATTAGGGTTTTTTACCTGTGCCCATTTCTTCTAGTTAAAAAAGTTGTACTTCCTGTAGCTGCCATGTAGCTCACTGATCCTCTGTGATTAACCAGGAAAGGGAAGGAACTGGAAAGACATAAACCTTTTTGTTCATACTTTGTTTGTTGAAAAAATAATTTTAAAAACTGAGTCTAAATAAGGAAAATGTACAGCAATGTACACATCAGAGGCAGATGATGACAGTCCAGTCACACACATTTCACGTCCTGTTCATAATTCAAGTGATACAGGCATCTTCCCCAGCTGGTTTTACTGACATAGCATTTCTGGAGGTTGTTCCAGCAGCTTAGGAACTGGTATTATTTTCTATTAAAAGAAAAATATATATATTAGGTATGTCTGTGCTCCCTTAACCTTGCTATCATTAACTATTGCATCATTGGAATTCAAAATACCATCTCTTTTCTTGGATTAATTTCATAGAGATATCAAAAGGTGGGTGGTGTGCATGTACTTCTGCCAAGGTACTTGTCTTAGCCCAGAGTAACTCAGTTGCAGAGCAGGAGTCTTTCTCACTCAACCCTCCTACTTCTTCCCAGCTGAGTATTTTCTTCTGTGCAATACTTTGCTTTTTTCCTCTGCATCACCTGTTTGCTATTCTCTGGGGTTGGCTTAAAAGGCAAGAACACATTAATCAAGTCAGGATTTTCTATAATAAGAATCCCAAAACCTGTTCTTTTCTAGGTTTTAATTCCATTACCAGTGGGTCTACATACAACATCTACTGCATATGCTCTTCTTAGCAACAAGGACACATGCAAGAGCCTAAGTCACCAATTTCAGAGGCATTTTTATATCAACTTTACCTGCCAAAGTATGTGAGGGAATGTGTCCGTGCTATTCATGACAGCCCATGTATGATGATTTTTCTATTTTTCTTTTACCTGTCTGTATCCTAGAAGCAGTGATGAAAACTTTATTGGTGATACACAGGATATAGAGCAACACACACACTAGTGCAATCTGGGACTTAGATTCTGTTTCTCTTTGGGATTTTTGTATGTCAAATTTCATTGGTACTGAATCCTCTAACAGACACTCCACTTACTTGCTTCTCAACGCCATGTACATATTTACAATGCACAAGCAGAGCAGCATCTGAGCACAACACAACTGGCATAAGGAATGAATCTTTTGTAAAATGTGAGGCCAGCAATCGGCACAGAAGAACAAACTAATTATGAAGCATAAGTGTAAAGCTAATCCTACAGAGACACACTAAGAGATGTTACATCTATCAGTATGCGTACAAATAGACAAATATCCCATTATGGTGCATCTACATTCATATTAAATAGTTCTCTTTCTTCTTATCAGTTAAATGAATACCTCTTTCATTTTTCTGAAACAAAGTATTACATATCTCTGTAGTTGGTACTCAGCCTAATTTTATGAAAATCTGACAAAATAACTTAATATTCACAATGTACTGCATTGAACCAAGACTTTGGGCTATATTTAGAATGGCAACCCTCCCCCAGCCCCATTGATACACTAATCTGTTTTCCATAAATCTCATTGTATAAATAATGTAATTTCATTATAAATATAACTAATAATGAATCCAGCTCCAAAGATATGAACAAACTATGGTCTGGAGTTTTTCCAGTTTCTAAAGAATAAGAATTTTGTCTGAGAAACAGCTGAAGAACCAACCATTTAGACGTGACAAAGAAACTTAATATTGTAATACGAAATTTCTAAAATCAATATAATAGACAGCCTCTGCTGGATGCAGAGTTAAACGACTGTGTCACTGAAGCATTCAGAGACAGGAGATGGTTGGAAGCCCAGCATGTGCTTGCTGTAGTACTCTGCTGAAATGAAGCTTTTATTAAGCCACATATCTTACAGAAAGTTTCTTTATAGCACTTACTTTTTCTTTGTCCTAACTCTGTTTTCCAGAAGAACATATCCTCGAATTTCAGAGGCTGAGACAGACTATCAGGTAGGGAAACAGGGAGAGCCTTATAAGTCCCTTGAGAGATAACAAATGAAACTTTGTAGTAGGGAATTTTTTTCAAAATTTAATTATGAAGTGGAGATTTGTCTATTTATGTTTAAAACACCTAATTTTGTGGGTGCCTATGTTATCTTGCAATGAATAAAAACAAGGCAGATGATTTTGAGAGTTGGGTTAGCAAGTAACAAGCACAAAGTTTGCAGGTCTAGCTCAAAAGTTTTTCCTTTCCCTTCATTCAGAATTTAATAATTACAGAACTTGCAAATAGTTTATTCTGAACTACTACAGTTAATAAGAGATTCTACTAGTATTAGTATTCGTGGACATCAAACAAAAAACTGGCTGAGGATGGCATATTTCCCTTCTAACAGGGAAATTGTTGTGTGAAACCGTACATAGTTCAAACAACTTCAAAAATAATGTTTAATATTTAAAGAAAAGTACTAGTCAAGGGTTCCATAACTTCAGTAGATTTTATCATGTATTATTTACCTATTGGAGACTCTGAAATCTGTTCTATAACAAAAATGTAAAGATGGGAGCTGAAGTAGCCCTTCTAATTTTGCGAGAACACTTAAAGGAGGGGTTTGAGTTTATGATACCTTGATAGAAAGTAAGTGGTGGATTATGTTAGCAAAGAAAATATTTTATGGCATTATTATATCTTTTATTCAGTTAGATTTAATTATTTGCAGTCACACCAGTCTGAGTTAGGTACTTCCGAACTGAAGCCTAAAGAGCAGAGGAAAGAAAAAATTGTCCCTCCTTAGTGCCTGGGTATGGTTCTGCTCTCAGCCCTGCCTAGCCACTATTCTGGCAGACTGAAACAGAAGCCAAATTATACTGCATCATGTGGATAACTCTAGGTGTTAAAAAAAATCAACATATGTGGAATTAAAATTGATTTTAAACTCGCATACAAAATTCTCCAATGAATAGTACTGTATTTTAGAGGGAACAATACAACAGAATTTCCAAACCCTCTGGCCAGAGCTGCCATAAAAAAAATTCAAATGGGGCAGAGGTACACATTCTCAAGCGAGCAGCAAAAGACCGGTAAGTTCAAACTTTTCTGTGTAGCATTACAAAGGCATGGCCTGCACACATTTTCTGTGAACAAGTCTCAAGGTACAAGGGCCAAAAGACACATCTGAAATAAACAGTCTTCTTTCTCTGCTATTTCACCACTGTTTTTCTCCCACAGCCTGGGTGTCCCTGGCAGGTCCCAGGAGCTGCCCCAGCAGATGTCTTGCACACACAGCCCAGAGCAGGCAGCCCTGTTCAGCCTTGGCAGGGCAGGCAATGCCAGGGTAGAAGGCAGGGGCATTCCCTGACACTCAGGCTGTTTTTTCTGCTGGTGAAGCACTCCTGGGCAGCTGGTTTAGCTGCTGTAGGAGCATGAGGGATACCGTAAACAACACATAGGTACAATAATCCCACCTGAATTGAAATGTTATACTTTGTCTGAAGGAGAATCAATAACACACATTTCACTTGCAACTAATCTTCAGTACAACATCAATAAAGAATAGGAAGCATTAAGAAAGGAATGGATTTGCTAGTCTTAAAATTATTCAGAAAATATCAAATAAAGACTAACTTTAAATACTCTGCTATTTGTTCATGGTCATCCTTTAAGCAGAAAGATTTATTCAGCATTTATTCATTGAGTAAACTGCTGTGATTATTTTCTCAGTCATCAATCTCTTTTGCTCAAAGAGACATTCAAAGAGCATGTACAGCGAACATTTTATGAGTCGCTTTTTATATGGCCAGGAAGTCAGACAAGAGGAAGATGACCTTGCCTGACACAATTTTTTCATGAGACCATCTTCTCATTGATCTATGGCTCCACCGAGTAGAATTACGGTTTCATTGCTGCCCTTGGAACATGGGTCAAGTCATGTCACGAACATACATTCTTCCCTGTCAAACATTTAACTGATCCCATGGTTTGCAGAGCCAGTGCTATTACTTCCAAATTTGATTTGAATGTTTTCAGCAAAGGGGTGCCTATGCCTATACATGATAAGTAGCAGCACCTGCCTTCAATTTGCTCTACTACATCTAATTTCCTAAGTGAACAGTTCAAATACTATAAGATGACAATCAAAAACTAGCAAGACTTCAGAAGCAAAGGTAAGGATTGGATTACCCTCAGCTTTCAACCTGTGTTTCCCTGGCCTTGTCCAATTTCTTGACTAAAAGTGGAAAATAAAGACTCAGCTCCACTAAATATAGTTGTCATCTGTTCACTGGGAAGCTGCAGGGTAGACAAATGTTTTATCAAGACATGATGCTTTATTCTGGTAACTCTGAGCTTTATGACCATTGTTTTAAAACTGACAGAGAATTTATTCTAACTTATAAATACAGGAGTCTACAGTTAATTTGTATTTTTGGGAATCCCAGAAAATATGTCTGCTGTTTTAGTTTTAACCATTTTTTTGTGTTCGTGGTTATAAACAAACTTAAGAGAAATAAAGCTTTGATACCTTTTGTGCAGTTCATGTTTAATACTTGATTCAATCACTATTGTCTGTTTGGCAGGACACATTTGAGTCCCAGTTGAGGGCAATTTCAATCATCAGGATGAACATACCTCAAAGGATCAAGACACCACGACACACTCCATGCTGGTACGTTAAGCTTAGTCTTCTGAGGGCAAAAATTTACTTATGTCCATTGCTTGTGATTGGAGTATTAAATCAGACATGTATGTGATTTCAGAAAATTTGAAAAAAAAATCCTAAATTGTACTTGTAATTCAATATCAAATTATTCCAATGGAAACTGAAAGTTCAATAGAGCTTATGAATATATAGAAATCATTTTTCTCTCAATATTTTGCTGTTGCATCTATGAATTGCTATATAAATGATACGCTCTTCATTGTAAAAAAAAATTCACTCTGAAATAGTCTAAAAGATAATATATAGAGAACAAAAGCCACAACTAGCAACATGCAGAGTCCATAAATAGAGGGCCAAATATAATTTCCTATTCTTTTATATTAATATATTTATACTCTTTTTTTCCATTACAGTATTAACTTATCCCGCACTTTCCCAATTTTCATAATGTATTTATGCAGGCCTGAGCCTGTTTTTCTACCTATTTTTCAAATCCTCCATTCTGCCACTCCATAAAAAAAAAAAAAAGGATAACAATATATTTTGGTGCTACTGAAAAGTAAGGTAAAGGTTGTTAAATCAGACAGGAAAAGATAAAATTTGGAAAAAAGAAATTAGATAATTTATCTAATATGATTAGATATAACACCTGGTAAAAATCTTCTGAAAAACGTAGGACTGCAAAGAAGAGAGAGAACATTTAATACAATTTTGTCAACAGAATATTAAAAATCTTATTAGCTGTAAGTAATTATTTGATTCACTTAGCTTCATTTGATTTACATTTGCTTGGGCTTAATATTCACCACGTAGAGAAGTGACAGACAGTATGTCTGAATAGATGGAGATACTGTTCTCATGAGCATATCAGCTTTTCAAGACCATGCTACCATTTCCAAGCTCATGCTAGCCATTTGTTCCCCTCAAGCTGGATTGCAATATGCAATGCTTCTCCCTTAGAACATCTCATGTCTCCTACAATATCACTTCCAAACTTACAGCTGAAGTCATTTTCGGAGTATGGTCCCTAATGCTGATAAATGGACTCTCCTAGAAAATAGTTCTTTAAAGACACATAATGCATGATTGGACAGCATTATCTTTAGGGGCCTCATGAGTTGTCCAAGTTAAAAGAGCATAGAAAAAAAACTTTATTGTTAAATAAAGTCAGAGTGGCAGAATAAATTTACTATCTACTAAACTAATAGTTTTAGTAGTAATATGATTCATTTATTTATTTCTACTATCAGAACTGCACAATGGTTGAATATGTTGCTGACAGTGTTTTTGATGTGAAAAACTTACAAGTTCCATCATCAGATACCCCCGATGACAGAAGTTCAGTACCTAAGATTTCCTTGCACGTTTAAAAGAAAAAATATACTTTAGCACTAGGGTAAGCTGAAATAAGAGTGGAGAGCCCACTGACCCAAACTGGTCCTAATATGAGTACTTAAAGAAACAATCCCACCTGGTAATTGTTTGCTAAGCCCACAAAAAGTTATTTGCTAGTTTCAATAGAATCATCATCACCAAAAACCGGCGGTAATTTTTTTATCTCAGGAGAGAAAGTGAACCAGATAGAAAGAAACAGCAAACTCTAACCAGAGCAAACCTGCAATGGGCTGCGTGTTGAATGCAGGCTCCACTTCACTTTAGCAACACAATACATGTTCCAATAAAAAAATAAGGAGTAAGATGCATTTCAGGAACCGGCCCAAACCCTGGTGGTTCAGGCTTTTGTTTCTAATTAAAACTTCATAAAAATATATTGATATTGCTTTATTAGCAATTTCTTTTGGCCCACTATTTTCTCAAATGTCAGTTGCTTGAAAGGGACAAACTTTACACATTATCAGCTCTTTCAACAAATTAGAAAAACAAATATGAACATAGTATACCATATTCCTATATAATGAAAAATTGATTATAAGCAAAGAATTGCATACTGTGCTAGTGTTGTAAATTACTTCCTCTGTGGCTTTTACAACATTGCCTATGAACATAATTGAATGTCACTAGTTTATGTTTGCAAATATAATCCCAATGACATTGCACCTGGGAGCGTGCACGCACAGTCATCTGTTAGAGAAGGATCTAAACATATGGCCTGTTGATTAGGGTCTGGCCCCAAAGCTATCGCAAACTCCTCCAGCCAGTTTTCTGCCAGACTAACCCGTTACAATAATTCAGCTCTATCAAATAGGAGCTTCTCAACACCAATGGAGAAGTACAGCATTCGAAACAGCCACTTCAGAACTGAACACTAAACATTTGAGCAAGCAAAGGTCAGAGACACTCCTCCTACTGAGAGAAAAGTATATTGGGTCCTATCCTACATTGTTATTCACCTTACTAGGCTGGCCTGTTAAGGTACAGGCTTTACTTTCTGCTTCAATTTTCCAGTAACATCCTTCTAGAGCAAAAATGTAACAATGACATTATGTTTTTGAGTATATGGGTAGCACTTGTATGTTCAAAGTTAAGCTGATTCTTTAAACATAATTGGACCTCATGTGCATGGTTCCCATCAGCTGTTTTGGGCAAGTCTTCTGTGGCTCAGAGATGCAATGCACATGCAATCACTGCAAAGGCAAAACATGCCTCTTGTCTTCACTTCTGCACGTGTTTTCTGAATAGGATAGTAATTAAAATACCACAGAAATTAAACTGCTTGTGAAAATGAGCATGCATTCCTGGGAATTCAAACAGGATAAGATATTTAAACTTTAAGTCAACAGCTGTGGAAAAAATATTTTCTACTGCTAAATACAGGAGTTTGATGTGTTTGAAATGAGATACAGCTTTTGACAATCACTAAGGTTTACTGCAGGGTTCCACACTTTAAAAATAAAGGTCTACTTGTACAGTTTTTGGAAGAAACAGCAATCAGACTAAGAACTAAGCACCTGTTGGCAATGCTAGAATCCATAAATTAGGGCAGTGTCTGTTGGTGTCTGTTACTACATTTGAATTTGAAACATCTACCCAAAGTAAATTGCAGCATTTGGGCTGTTACCTTTGTCATACCTTCCAGTAAAAGCTGGCTTAGTTTGATCCTGAAATGCTTTTAAATTGATAACTGTAAGTTAATGTGTGCAATGGCCATGCTCATGCAATTTTACTTTGTATAAAATAAAATAGTCAAACTTGGTACCGTGATAGCCTGCTGTTAGAACATATTGAAAGGAGAAAGACATTCTTTCTAATGAACCCTTAAAGTGAAATGTTCTGGAGGACAAAAATATTCAAGTTACTAGCTGACCTTTAGAGTCATATAGGAGAGGATGTGCATAATGCATTATTCTGTCAGATATGCATTACTTATTATAAAATAATGGAGGCTTCAGTACTTTACATGTGACCATTAGAAAGATCAGAACATAACCCAGCCTTCGTAATATAATTGAGTGCTGCAAAAATATCTCTAATGATTAATATACCAGACATTATGCAATGGTCCTACAAGGTAATTTTGTCCTGACACAGAATAATGATTGTTACAGAACTTCTGCAGTTTAAGACACATTAGACCTCTGGGCTACACAGCCAGTTGTAGAGCTGTACGTGGGTGGAGAAATTTCTCATTAACATCTGAGTATCTCCATGTGTTTACATTAAGCCAACAAAAATTTTTAAAACTCCTCAACACAGAACTGCACAATTCTCCCTTCAGTGTGCAAGAGGAAGAGTCTCCAAAGCCAAGAACAAACATCCTCTTTCACACAGTGCCACTCACACACAGCCAAGGCCCTGGCCTGACACAAGTAGGGTAGCAGGCACAAGGTCTGTTTCCACCTTACTATATCGCTGGGAAAGGACAGGAAGAATCCAATAGTTTATAACATCTGCTTCAGCTTAGGCAGGGCCAAGTTACTGGTAGGGATGAGTGATGAGGGACTGCACATCGCCCTGGTAGCGCTGCCTTGTCACCAGCTTAGGCAGAAGGAGAGCTGGGGCACAGCCCCTCACCTCCCCTCTCCCTCCACAGCACCACTCTCAGCTCTTCAGCTCCTGCCACCCTCCACACTCTGTCCACAGTGAAAGGGCAGGTACAAAAAGAGAAAGCAAAGGGCTGATGTGAAACAACTGCAGATGGAGAAATGCAGAAATGTCTTCTTTATGTTAAACAATTTGAGAAGCAACAAAACAATCTGATATCCAAATCTGTCACCCAGCTGAATTGTTTTGCTGTTTGTTTTGACACAGAATGAATTCTTACAGTTCATATGAGGACAGCTTTTCATGAACAGCAGTTTGATACTTGTTCCATGGTTTGAGTATCTTTTTCTGGGGTGCCACATTGGCTTATCACTTGTTTGCAATTTGGATGGTAAGCATTTGCAGGGCACACATGGCAATCTGCTGTGAGTGGCTGGAAGCGATGGCAACGTTTATGAAGGCGGCCCTCTGAAACTATTCAGAACAACCAAAACCACTAATTATTATAGCAATAAAATTTGAGCTGATATTACTTCAAAACAAGATTAGAGACCATTTCATGTGACAAAATTAAATGTTTTTATTTATAAGCACCCAAAACTTGGGAATTTTTTTTTTGCACTCGTACGCTGTATTATAATTAATGTTTCATTTGATTCTAGCTAGTATGAAAAAGATTGCTATTACTTCAGAAATTAAGTATATACCATCTACTCATTCATTTTCAGAGATAAAATCTGAAAGAAAAAGACAGCCATTATTTGTGCAAGCACAGGAGCTTCAATAAACCAAAGCAAATTTTCTTACTAAAACATACAGCAACACAGGACAGAGAAAAAGTAAAATTATGAGAAAGGAGTTGAGAATAGATACCCTCAGACAGTCCTTGGAACTGAATCCTGAAATCAGAAAAGAGACAAGTAATAACTAAGATATTCTTTCCAATGATAACTAAGAGATTTAAATATGTTACAAATTTAAATTAAATTGCCCAATTTACCCCTTCATTCCTAAAGTAATATATTTTTTCAGCAGAAGACATGTTTCTTTTCATACCTTGATTCACAGTGAAGACAGAAAAGCTGTGTAATTTAATCTAGCTTCCTCTAGAAACCATAGTTGGAGGGAATTGTTCAGAAACAGCTCAACTTTTTTACATTCTCCACTCCCATACTTTGGTATGAGCTAGCAGGCACGAACATCAGATAATAAAATGAAAGGACAATGTGTTTCCTAATACCAGCCAGGCAGAAATCAGAAATTTAACAACATGTTGTTAAATAGGAAAATATTATCAAAACCAAAATACTTTATTTTGGAAAAACTTTACAAGACCCTTTGACCAGTCAGGGGTTTTAATTATTATTTTGAAAATCAATGGAGTGGAAGAAATCCTTCAAAAGGAATGAGAAAACTTTTTTTTTCCTCTAAATATAAAACCTCTGTTCTTAGCCACCAAGGCTGTACGGTATTCCCAATGATCAGACCCAGTAATCAAACGAAGGAAAAGAGAGCAGCCCTCCATAACCTAGCACTTCATAGCTGGATCAGCAGCACTGTGTAGCAGATTTTCCAGTAGTTGGATTAAATCTGTAGATCCAGAAATATTGCATTTTGGGTATGCATTTACAGATTGTGAAATGAGCAAAAAACTTATAACTAAAAGCAAAAAAATAGAAAAAGAAAAAAAATTATTTCATTTCTCTTTTTCTGGAACAAATTAACAACATACTGAAATATTGCAGTTTGGGGACAAAAAAGTCAAATAGCTGAGAGGCAGCTGACACATTGCAGTTTTAGTGTCTGTGATGGCATTGTTCTGTGAAATTAATTCACTCCTAAATTTCTTGTGGCAGTAGCCTTTGACTAGATTTTTAACCATGTCTAATGGAGATCCTTTATACTGAAGTTGTAAAAATGCCAACCCAAGAAAAATGAAAAGATACTGAATGAACTCCACTCACCTTCTTCCTGGCTGATGGGAAAGTGTGCTTAAATTTTAACATATTTCAGCATAGGAAAGTCCATTTAGAGAACTTTCTGATGTGACTTCTCTTTCTTGTTTTTCATTTGAAGATTTTATCCACTTTTTCCTTTTTCTTGGCATAATGATGTAGATGGAGTCTTTCAACTCTATCTTTTCATGGGCTTAAATCACCCAAAGAAGCATCAACCGTTATGGATAGAAGTGCAAAGGAAAATGTGCAAGTGATTCAAGAACAGAAAAATTAAGATAATTACAAAATTCTGTTTTTACAGAAGCCACCTATGGCAAGCAGAAATAGCTTGGGGACGTTCTGCATAGCTCTGCTTTTGTGTGCTTCTAGTATGGACACAGATTTATTACAACACATTTGACCTTTTCTTCATTATCAACAATTCACAATGCCATGGCTGCTGATTTTTTTGAGATTTATAAATAAAACAAAGATTTCAAAATTTAGCATATTAGTAAATTAAATTTTAAGTGTGCATTTTAAAATACTGTTTGCTTGCATAACTAATGCAGAAGATGCTATTAGCATTTGCTTTTCAAGTCTGCAGTTGTTACCACATAAATAGTGACTATAGTGTACTCCCTTCTTTCATTAGCTTATTCATAGCTTCCTGTGAAAAAGCTGATGCATCTCTGCTTCTTCAAGTAAATATTTTATAGTATCAGAGTCCTAAATTCAACTCCAGTATTGATTACAAGGCATATTACCTTTTAGTTCTGTATGCATAGAATAAAACCAAAAATCTCAAAGTATCAGAGTAAGCTTTAAACCAAGAGATTAAGCTCTAATACGGTGACGGGGATGCAGGCACTAGAATGCACTGGGAATAGACACCAGTTTTATAAGAATTTTACTGTGCACTATTTACAGATTAATCCATCTAGGTATGCTCACCTGTTGTCTCCAGCCTATACCTTGCCCAAACCAGCTCACAATGGAAATGTATGGAGAAAATAGGATGATATATTTACATATGTATTTTCATCTAAAGCAAAAGAATTCTGAAAATAAATCAGATTAGTAAATTTATTTGCAAAGAAATCACATTAGTAAAACTTGGACTACAGTTGTCATTGCTGTTGCAGTGCTTAAATCACCATAGTCCCTTCACAGAAGAGAGCTTCACCATGATATAATTTTCAGTCAGAACAACTGACAGGGCTGACTTTTATTTTATGCTATCAATGTGCCCTTTCCTGGACAGAAATGCTAAAGAATATATGGAGAATGGAGAAAGGAAACACAAGACTAGGTAATGTTTACCAGGTCTTGAAAAGCAGGAGTGCCGGAGAGGGGCTTTGGGGTGAAGCAAAATAACCAACAGAATGCAATGATGCTTTAGCTAATGCACAGCACAGGGAATCTGACATGCACAGCCAGATGGATACAGAAGCTCCAAAAATCACCGAGTCATGTATCACCTTCTAAGAAAACCAGTATTTGTGTTACCACATCTTTGTTTCTCACTTAGCACTACACACTGTAGAACTTCCACAGTTTCAATGGAGTGTTTCTAGACTTCATAGTCAAATAAGTGCCAGGGAGACTTAATATAACTAAAGCTTGTCAAACCCCAAGATCTCGACTTCTATTACTTCTATTACTTCTACTACTTCTGTTACTTCTGGTAAAACAAAACAAAAAAAGAAAAAGACAAATGAAAACCTAACCAAACAAACAAACAAAAACAAATAAACAAAAAAGACTTTGCAACATTTGGAAGAAAACAAAACAGACCACAAAAACCAGAAAACAGGCAGAGAAAGATAACAGAAGACAGCCAAATATCTTACTAAGTTGGGTCACTCAACATTTTACAGGACTCAATTACGTAGCTAATCCCTATGCTGCTGTTTGTTATTTCTGGATCACAGAAAACCTCCCAGTGGAAAATTCAGATAAACAAGGATATGCTAAAATTATAAGTTACAGTTTTGATCAATATTATAATAACTATAATAATAATAATAATGTCTTTTGTGCTATTTAAAAATATTTAAATATATCAGAAAGGTACTGAGGTGTTATGCTGAAATATTTTCAGTAGATTGCCTTATTTATCTAGGCTAAACTTGATATTCCTGCTAACTCATCTAGGTAATTGCTGAATATGAGCCAGACTTTACTGTATTTAGGTGTCTACAAATTTAAAGCAGAGACATAAAAATATTCATTATTTTAGTGTTTTAGAAACATACATATGCCAGTTCTACACTCTGGAAAGAATGTGTATATAGATAATTATGAGGAGACTAAACTCCCTAGACTAAAACAATTGCAGCAGAATGAAAACACTGGTCATAAGAGCTTAAAATTCAGCCTAAGCAGCATATGTGCATACTGTACCACCAAACACCATATTCTAAATTTACAGAAGAAATTACTGAACAAAAGAGAAAGCTAACATTTTAAGCGAAATTTAATAGAGAAAAATGTCACGGGGCAAAATCATTATTCAAAGTAACTCCAAAGTGGAAAAAGAGCAATTCAGCTGATGTGAATACTTTATGCTAGCTCATAAAGCACTACTGTTCAGTAGCGTCTTACTATTGCTTAGCAGATGGCTGAGACCGTATTAGAGCTCCAGAACATTAGACTGAATGCTGAGTACCCCAAATAACAAACCAAATGTATTTATTTACTATTTTCCAGTCTCTGCCACAGTATTGCCACAGTGCAGATATTAAGTCATCCTTGGTGGAGTCACAGGCAGACGAGATCAGGAATTGACTGCCACATGCATTTAGCTACCACAGAAGCTCAGCTCTTTGGTGAGTATGACACCAATAGTACAACTAAACTTTACCAAGCAGGTGTTTGAGATTAAGAGGTAATAGCAGTTAGTAACCTTCTCCTGAGAGAGCAAAGAAGGAAAGAATACAAATTCCACTGAAAGTCTGCTTCTGTTGCTTTATTTCTTCAGGCTTTACATGGAGTGGCAAACTCCACCAACAGTATTCCATTCCACCTGAACAAATGTTGTCACATCAGAACAAACATTGCAATATTACAAAGTTAGCTGTAACACCGCTTGGAACATTAGGAAAATATGCTTTTACTTATATTTGTGAAGATAAATAATGATACTACTTCTCGAGGCTGCAGTTGCTGCTTTGAGTTACTCTGAGTTACTATATGTTCATCTCTTTTTACCTGCAGGCTGCTCAAATGTCCTAGCTTTCCAGTGCACCCCTTCATCTCCTTACATGCACTGCTTTTATTACAAAAAGAACCAAAATCATCTTGATTTTATTCAATGTCACCTAGCCGCAGTGGTCCCTCAGATGTTTTGATGGCTTAAGACAGCTTGCAGTAAGTGCATCTCATGGATCCTACTGCCAAACCATCAAATTAGGGGATAAAACTATGTTGCCCCACTGAGTTTAATGAAGATGTAACAACATGTTACAAGAATTAGTGAAGAGCAGAAACAGAGTGATTTTCAAGTCTTGTAACAGTGCCTCTGTTTTCAGAGAGTATCTCCAAGTTTTGGAGAGAAGAGAGGAAAGTGATTTTAAAAGGAAGAACATGTCAAACTTTCAACAATCAGAAATGGGGAAAAGCAAAGTCAAGATTTTTAAGAACCATCATAACTGTCAGGGCACTGGAAAACTCATTTGTTCAGCCCCTTCAGAGCACCACCAATAATAGTTTAGGGAAGAGTATGAGTGAAATACAGATTTTGTGAAGCTCCCTATGTACATGAATTTAGCTTCACTGATGTTCTCAGCATAGAGTTCAGTCGCATTTACTGCTTATGAAACTAGTCTGATGAATTCAATTACTGAAGGAAGTCTGGTTTTAATTCTTAGAACTACTACTTTTTTCAATTTAAATTGATTAATAATAAAAGTTACAGCATTTCAGAGGAACAGCATATAAATTAATTATAAATTGAAGCTCTAGCCCATGGCAATAAGATACAAAGCTCTCCTTCATGTCAGCTCAGATGCAGCTTTCAAGTATATTCTAAAGGTACTTCTTCTGGATAAATATTTTACGTTATAGATATAAATTACAGTTTATTGCCAGCTGTTTAAAATATCTATGATTTGGTAAGATGAGTCTTGCTAACCCCCAGCTGTCTCCCATTTAGTTGAATTGGAAAAACACTGGGTAAATTGCTGCCCATGGAGCACAAACACAAGCAACTGAAGTACCCATAATTTGTTTGAGTTTTAGATCATCCTAATTTAGATATTTTTCAAAAGATATAATGTAAAGTAGACTCTACTTAATCGCCACTCTGATAAATAGCTCTTCTGGGAAGATAATACAGTTAGTAAAAGGGTAAATTAAAAGCAAACTGTAGGAGCTGCGCTGCATCCATGACATACCCGATGTGTTTGGAATGAAGCCGTTTGATGCACTGGTCGTAGCAATGTACAGTGAACTGCCACCATACACGGCTCAGCTGTTTGTTATCTTCAGGGGACTGCCTCACGCTCTTGAATTGATATTTACAAGCTGCATTGATATAATTAAAGAAAAACTAGAAAGTTTCTTAATTCACTGGGGTCTTGGGTAACACTATAAACACAGCATGGCATGTGCTCTCAGTGGGGCACTTAAATATCTTTTTTCACAGGTTTTATGGTTCGAAAAACTACAATAAGTGGGGATGCAGTCAAGAGATGTACCTGAGTTACATGCCAAGGTAGCAGCAAGAAGGGAACCTCGAGAGAAAAGAACTGACAGTACAGAAGAATCTCTTACATCTCAGCAAGTCTGTATCAATGCCTAATTATTTTTGATATTTTTTGTGATTCTTCTATATGTTAAGCAGAGAAAACATATGGGGTGAATACTGGTTCATACTACACTCCCTGTCAAAGGCAGCTTTAGACTGCTAGATGCTGTCACCAATAAGCAAAAATTGCAAGCTCAAGAACTGAGAAATACATAGATTTTCAGTGTTACATACAGAGCCAAGTATTTTATTCTCCAAAAAAAAAAAAAAAAATTAGTATTTCCTTTTGAAGTCTATTTATAACCACAAATGCAATTTTGTCCTCTCTGAGTAGTTAAAACCTTAATCTCTGGCTTTCTCATTCAGAAGAGTGATTTTTAACTGCTACAGTCCCTTTCTGTGACTCTTAACTGGGGCTGAGCCTTTCCCCTTTTTACTGGGTGCAGTGATGTCCCGATTAGGAGAGAAACAGAAGGCAGTGGTGGCAAGAGAGAAGCAAAGGAGGGAAAAAATGCAAGGAAAGGAGACAGAACTGCAGAAGGTAGAAGTGTGGCTGACAGCCCTAGAATCCCCCAGGACCACAGTCAGCAGTGAAGAGAATTACCTTGCAGAAAAGACACAGCTGGCAGGAAAGATGTCAACCGCAGGAGGTAAAGAAAAATGCAGGCAGGAGGAGAAACTAGTGAGCCACTCTGTGGACAGGAGAGCCTTGGGAATAACACAATGGGGGTAAAATGGCCGATGACTTACAAATGTGCACGCAGCCCACAAATTAAAGTAACATTTGATTACCCCTATCAATCCAAAATGGTTTCCTTGGACACCAGTCCAAGAGAACATGGAAATTACCTCTTCACTCACTGACAGGCATGGTTCAAGAGCAAATACCTTCCACCCTCACGCCCAAGGGTATTAACCAGTCATTACCTCACATTTTCTTGTTTCCCTAATGGGGCCCCGTTTCATCTCCCTGGGTAGTGAGAGCTGCTTCACAGCACATCTACGGCAGCAATCTGTAACAGTGCACTTAGCCAGGCAGCAGGGGTACTGAATAATGAGACCATCTGTACCGTCCTTCCAACCCTGTCCTAAAAGCATCGGTAAGCTCCAGAAGTAATATTCTCCAGGTACCTCCATCTAACCAAATTTCCAAGTAGCAAAGGATTACTCTTATTGTTATGGTACTTCTTATACAGTATATATAATTAGGTGGTTTTTTCTTTACTGCTTAAGTAATGAAAATATTTCACTCTTTTTGTGTTGGCAGACAGCTAATAATAAAATATCTACTCAGAATAACACCATTATGAAAAGGAAGCTTTCCTCTTCCATATTATGTCACAGGACATACCCAATTAATGGCAAAATGCTTGATAATCCCTATGATCACCCTCAGATTAGAACAAAAAGATGAAATAACAATTTGGTGGAAAGCATTTTAATATAGGCATCCAAGAGTAAGAACATTCGGAGTTCTGCAATGAAAACAAAAAACTCTTCTCCTGCTCTGTTCCTGTAAAAGAAAATGCAATTCTTGTTCATGCAGGAGTAACTGAAACTTTAAACAAATGAAATGCTTGGGAGTGGTCTATCTTTTATTCTGAATCAAGACATGGGTCAAGCAGATTTCTGATCAATGGGAAACGATAACTACAACCATATTTTCACTTGCCTCAGTTCCTTCTAGGATCAAAGCCGAGGCTGTCAACCTTAATTTATGTTTCGATATTTAAAATATTTCCAGTATAATTCTGGATTTTTAAGGAGTTGTCTCTGAGCAACACCTGAAACTGTCTCACGGTACTAAACTAGGCAGCATTTTTTCCCTTCAGGTACTAGTTCAGCAATCCTCTTCATGCCTAATTCTCTGACAGCAATTCAGTTTTAGATGGCTTATAAAAGGCTCTGCCTGAATTCTGCCAAGATTGAATTGTTATTGATTGGTACGAGGCAATGGTGTAGAAGGGTGCATTTCCACAGCTTGTATTTGGATGGGTCAGATCTTTCGACAGCTGATTTTGTTAGAAAACCTGGGGTCACTGTGGGCACTGATTATTACACACCCTTGCATTTTTTCCACGACTGCAAGCTCAGCTTCTTACTCTAAAAAAAATCACATGAAATTTTCCTTCTAAGGTCTAGATAGAGTTCCTTTCATGTAGGAAAGCACATTATAATCAGTTCATTATAATTTGTACATAACAATTATAATTGTTATGTCCATACAATTGTAACAACGCAAGATGCCAAGTGTCAGTTTCCTACCTGAGCACAGCCTACCAACCTGCAGGAAGCTTCCTTGTAAGCCTATTTTTCCCCATCACTACAAGCTCAGCTTCTCACTCTGTAGAAGATGTTGCAGATCTTGACACTGCTGTGTAAGACAAACCCATTCATGTTCCATTTCTACACTTATAAATGCCAAAATACACCAAGTCAACAAAAATTTATGTATTTGACTTCAGAAGATGAAATTATGCAATTAGTAACATTACACTGATTTTATTACTGTTTCTTTGATTTAAATTGTTAGTGGTTTAAACATCTTAATTTCAGAGTGAATTATATAACTGTTTTTTGTTGCTTGTTTATCCATTTTTTGTATAATTAGTATGCAGTAATTTACTTTTTATCTCTTTAGCTTAATTGAGTTAATAGTATCTGCTGAGAAGCATAGTCACACTTCCAGCTACTTGGCTGGAAAACTCAGGAAAGAGCTTTCACTGGACGTAAGAATTTCAAAGGGCAGCTTTTCTTTTAGACCTGTAACTCTGCAAAAGTTAGTTTTGTTCAAATTACATGGCTGCTTCCATATTTTTGTTCTTCTTTTACTGCTCTTGGGATAGATCATATTAAAAAATCTTTCTTGACATGGCATGGTTCTCCCTGATGATATTGTTATCACAAAACACTATCTAGTGTATCAATAACAGCAAACAGGAGCAACGACAGTCTGCATTGAAAAAGAAAACCATAGCTTTCAGTTAGTGTCTAATAGCTGAAATTGCCTCCCTTGAACTCTATCAATGCAGCCAGTATAGCACATCCATCTCCGCTTTATCCACCCTTCATCTTTTCATGAGCCAGCCTGTCTGGAAAGGACTCCATCTCCATCCACCTGGACCATGTCAGGCAGGACAGGCTTACCTGCTGTCTGGGTCCCACAGTAATGCAGAATGTCTTTGGCACCAGGCTGCAGATGAGAAGGACACATTTGCCAGGTGCTGCATGACAGGTCAGCATCTCATCCAAACTGAAATCCCATTTGGCATGCACCACTGGTCAAAAGACCACAAGAAGGCAGCTGCAGCCATGGGCCACACAGTATCTCAGACACAATGAATAGGATTTGACTGGTCTGGTGTCATTGTCATAATGTTATTATGGAAAATCATAGAAATTGCGTATGTTGGGATAAATTATCCCAGTGACAGTCAAACAGCATCTACATTAGAGATAGTGCCACAAAAAATTCATCTGAAAAACAGAACCATAAGTACAGTAACTATAAAAATTGGACAGCCTTAAGGCCTAAATCTTGGCTTCCTCTAGAAGTTAAATCCCAGGAATAAAGATCACCACTATTAATTCCTAGAATCTGTGGAGGTACTCACAAGGAACTTAGAGAACTACAAAAAAAATCCACATCTGTTAAAAAACACATACCTAATGCTGGCTCCTGAATGCTCAGTGCATGTATAACCCCCTCTACCCCCAAATTTTTGATAAATATTAACTTGCTGATCTTCATATATCTCATAGAGGGAAAGTTATGTAAGTGCCATTTTCCAGCTGTAAAAATGGAGATGTTAAAAATAAGACAATAATGAAGGAAAATGCACCAACCACCAGTGTAGCCATTGAGTACTATTCATAAAACTGCCTGTGACAATAAAAGGAAGCACCACATGGTAAAAATGCAATATTATCATCTTAGCTGGGAAACACAGAAGTAAAAATGTTAATTTGTAGATGGACCAATTCATAAATGAAAAGTCAGGTGAAAAAAATGAAGCTACATGAGGTGAAGAAAGAAGTTCAGTACAATTTCTGCCATGCCAACACAGAACCATGCTCAGAGCACCTCAGACATTGGTCATCAGATAACACATCCACTCTGCACCTACAACCCACAGCACTCCCTGCTGACTGACTCACCAGCATGGGACACCCAGGCCCAGTGCTGTCTGCGTTCAGAGCAGGTACAGACAACACTGCACGGCTGCTGGTAAGAATGCCAAAGGATCCAAGTAAGTGTAGCTAAGGTAGTTGTTTTAGAAGATGACTGATGCTAGCACAAACAGTTTTGAGGCTCAGAAATAGAGAGTGCCCAAGCAGAAACAGGACTGAGGAAACTGGGGAAAAAAAAGGACAAAAGTCTGTAACAGGTAAATGAGGGTACTCAGAGCAGAGCAGCCTTAATCTAGACCAACCTGTTGTAGAAAGGGCCAAGCAGTTTTACCCCTGAAGGAGCCTTGGCTTTTGAAACTTAACATGACCACAGTCTGAGGCTGAGATATGTCCATTAAATGCAAGTGAGTACTCAAGTCCTGTATTCTGACTCACTGCAGTTTTAATTTTGAAAGATCCTGTACAATTTAACCTTCCAGTGCCACAGCCAGCAGCAAGACTTCCTAAATTAGCAGAAGTAATAAACAGGAGCCTCATTAAATCTTCCTCTTCCCTGATTTTTTTATCCTTCTAATGAAGCTCTCTGTCCTGTAACTCCCCTCATTTCCCTAATTCTCTCTTCATCACTGATTTCTTTATCCTTTGATATGACGGAGTGTCGTGTCATAAGTAAAGGTAGAGCTACCTTTTCAAGACTGCAGAGCATGAAAAGGACAGGAAGGCATGTTGTTCTCAAAACTGCATCCCAGCAAGGCAGATGGCTCATTAATGTACCAGTCTTGTCCTCTCAGCAAGGAAAAAACACACACACTTACACAGAGGGGTCAGCCTGTGAGCCATGCTCCCTCTGCCAGCTTGAGTCTATCTGCTTCTGTTCAAGCTGTCTTCTGTACTACTTAGGTTCACCTTTATGCAGCAATGAAGTGAAAGGCTCTTTAAAAGATGTTGAGACAGCTCTTGATACACTCCTTATAGCTTTGAGTCTCTAGTTTGAAACTCTTGAGAGCCCCTTGAGAGCAGCAAAAAAACCCCAACTCCTCGGTATCATGTTCCTTTGCAGACATCATTACCTCAATTAAACAAAACAGAAATAAAGTAATTTACTGAGTGCTAATTACACTAAAAAAAAGAGTTTTACACAAGCAAACAACAAAAAGATAATATAATTCACTCTGAAATTAAGATTTTTTACAAACACCCCCGGCTTCTGTCAAAGCAAGTAACAAAATCAGTGTATTGTTACTAATCACAGCAGTTCATCTCCTAAAGTGAAATACATACAACTGTGATGACCTTATTTATTTTGACAAACGAAACTCGAAAGAACAAACACAGCTCATCAGTTCAGCTTCCCCAACAAGGAAACAGGGTCAAGGCTACAGGCATATAGCTTTCCCTGCTTTTCTAACTTTAAAGAAAGTGTCAAAAGCACATTGACAAAGTCTGACAACCACAGATGATTCCAGGAAAGACTTGGCCAGTTTCTTTTTCTTCTTATTGTCATTTGAAGAATTGAAATAAAATTCTGTTATGCCACGGACTGCCCTGTCAGGACTCCATTGACTATTTGCTAATGGAAAGTGCATTGCTCCCTGCACAGCTGTCCCTGAGCTCTTGTTCTGCAGTGCCTTGGAAACAGGCAAAATAATTCCACACTCTAATACCACCACACAGAAGTTTTTCCCTAAATAATGAGCTTTATTTGAGGTGAGCTCCTACTGCAGTCACTCTCCTACCTCTGTACACAGTAGGTACTTCAAACCTATTTCAGCAATGATGAGGACGTAATGGCAAATTGATCTATCCCTGCAAATCTAAGGAGCACATTACAAGGGAAAGCAGAGGAAATCTGAGGAGAAGAAAATCTCAAAGACTTCTTCCATTTGAAGTAAACTCCTTGATCCCAAAATTTCCATTGGGTTCCCCAGCATACCCAGACCCTCATCACAACTGTGATGCATTAGCGCTCTGTTTACTACCCCAGACACTGTTAATTACTGTCATGCATCCTGGTTCACAATATCTTTTAATACCAATGTTTTTCCAGATTCTGTATATCTTTCAAATATTCTACTTTTCACAAATTCAACTTCTATTGCATTTCAACTGAAGACAAATTCTTATTTGTTGTGTAGGCTTCAGCAGTCATGGCAGTTCAATAAATGAAGCTTTTGCAAATGTCTCAAAAATTGAGATCTCGCTGAGACTTCTCTGTGATTCTGAGGCCTTTAAAAATAGAAAGAATCATTCTAGTTTCTAATGAGAAATTCTTCTGAAGCCATAATGAGAAAGGAAAAGAAGATATCAAGGTATGTATGGCCTATATTTCTTACATGCCTTTTTACAGATCCCTTATCTGTGGGCCTGATCTCAAGGGGCAATGCTCAGGATAACCTGAGTTTCACAGAAACTGTGAAGGTTCCAGCATTTTTCAGAAAAGGCTTCTTGTTTTTCTATTTATTTTTAAAGCAGCTCAGCTGACCAATAAAACCTATCCTGTCTACTGCAGATCAGAATCCAGACTTGTTGGTAGGGCACTGGTGAGGGGGGAAAAAGAGAAAAATGGAAGTGATCCTTCCTCTAGGGTCACACAGGTCCTGTGGTCAGTGGATCCCTGCTGAGACCCCCCTTCCTAATTGATTGCCCAGCAGGAGCCTAAAGACTCTCCAGGAGCTAAAGAAATGGGAGCTGCACTTTCCAGCAGTAGTAAGTGCCATTAACAAGGCAATTCTGCCAAGAGGGTTGAAGGCATCTGTTATTTTGTAAAATATTTCGATGGATTATATATGCACTGTACCTGTTGGAGTATGTGCTCTATTTTGGATGCAATATATCAAAGCAGCAAAATTACTAGGCAGAATTCTTGAGCAACAAGAAAACTGATCTTATTCTACTCTGAGTTAAGCATAGTTGACTCTGTCTATTAGTGTAGCTTTTGATATTGTAGCGTAATTAAATTCGAACCCAATACACCCAACTTCTGTAACAAATGATACATATTTCTCTTTCTTCTCTTTGTGTTGAAAATATATCCTAGCTAACTGGAATCACTGTGGCAAGCTGTAAATGATGTATGAAATGAAAAATCCCTGCTCACTGCAAGGAGAGGATATAGACAGGGCTCAGCAATTGCTGCTGGGCTATGCTATTTGCTGAAATATTCAGCTCAAATGCAGTCACAGAAGCTTGTCAGTGCTGACACTGGGCAGTAAGCTGCATATATCATTTTTCAATCTTATTCAGGACTAAATGACTAAGTGATAGATGGTATGATAAATTCAGAAAAAAATTTACAAAGATCCTGAAACAATTTCAGTTGTTGGGCTATTTTTTTTTTTTTTTTTACTCAAATGACTGATGTTCAACTGCTTTTGTCTCACCAATGATCTGAACTTCAGAAACGCATAAAATGGCACAAAGAACAGCTAGACTGGAAAATTATTAAACAACAAATGGTTTCACAACTCTGGAAACATTTGTAGACAATATTTAAGATATACTGAATGACTGCCATGATTATTATAGGCTGCACCATGATCAGGAGGGTCCTTTGAACATCTTTGACCAAAGTCTAAGGCAAAGACTCTCTCTGTGCTTTTGTATACAGACACAGAAATACATTTGTGCAATTCAGCACAATAAACCTATTTGCATTCCTGCACAGGACTGGCGGTACATCAGAGATATTTCTATTAACTGTTGGGACCGAGGCTATAATTTAACAATACACAAACTTTTGCAGATTATGGAGTTCCTGCTAACCCCACACCCCACATTTGTTGTCATTCCACAGCTCACAGTTTCCCCTATTTCACCCAAGCAACAGAAACGCAGCCACGTTATGAACTAAATCAGGAATCTCGCCTGAGTTTAACAAACTATGTATAAAAAAAGGAAAGGAAAGGAGTATTTTTGGTAAGCCAGACAAGTTCTCCCTAAACATAGGAAAGGACGAGATGAAATGTGAGACCCTACACAAGATTAACTTCAGGCAAGGCTGGGGCTCATTCTGTCATTAGAAGCATCCAGGGTGGATACCCTAAAAATACCACAAACTGTTTGGAAGAGCTGTCAGTTACAAACCTCAGAGCTGGAAAGGGGAAGAGAAAGACAAGGCAGCTGAGAAGAGGGGTGACTGTGTTGGCAGTAAATCTGTGACTTCTGTCTCCCGTGGCAATTGTAAGCCTGACTGACAAAATGCAGATCATGTAGCACCTATGGGGTTCTCTTTAAAAGTTTTTACTCTTGAAGCCCTTCAAAGATCACACAACAAGATGAAATTTGAGATTTCTTTCTGCCTGTGTGTTATTCCTTCCCTCTCTTCCATTGAGATGGCTGCAAAGGTTAGAAACTTGTCTCACCTCCCCTAAAGGCAACCAGCAAAAGGGAACCTCAAAAAAGGCTTTAAAATTCACATACTTTAAAATACTTTAAAATGTATTAACTATTAAGCTTTGGGTTTGTTCAGACATTTTTTACATACACATTTTCATGCATTATGGAAATTTGGAAGTCTAGCTTTACATACTTAATGTTTAACGTTCCAGGCACATTTTTGACTTCTTACCCCCTCTAAGTGGGTGTTAATTCAAACTAGTCAAGAGGGCACGAGCTTGAACAGAAGATCTCCTTTCCAATGTTATTTTCTCCAGACCTTTCAAAGATAAGGTTAGATATATGTGTCTGATCCAAATGTGGTGCAAGCAGTTAGTGGCCCTCAGAGCACTGGTATAGCACCTTGGGGCCAGAGTTGATGAACTGAAGGAGCAGGGAAATATGGATGTCTCTACAGAAACAGCAAAGCAGTCCTACATCAGAGCTGCCTATCTTCAACATGCAGCAGGGAACACGGCACATATACGGGGAGTTGCGGGGAAGGTCACTATTTTAAACATATAGAATATAACACAGAGAGAAGACAACCCAGTAAAATCTATTTAGATCAATTATACCTGTACGGATACAAGCCCAAATAACAGAAAACAAAGATGTTAGAAGCATCATTGTGTTAATCATCTCTTGATCAGGGAATGTGTGTTTAAACAGTGACTAGTACAATGACAGCATGGTCTGCAAATAAGGCTGCTGCGCATTACTAGTCTGAATATTTTCCCTGCACATTATTTACTCAGAGCACTGTTCTAGCATTCACAATCCCCAGTCATGGGGCAGGACCCCACTGAGAAAACAAAGTCTAATAAAACAGCAGTAGCAGGCAACTTCAGCCCTCTGTATATAAATTAGATTACTTAATACTGTTACAGCCTGAAGAGCAGCAGAAATCCATCTGTGCATGGCTTTCCGTGTGTGTGTGTGGCCAGGTGCTTAACGCCCGAGCCACCCCTTGCTGCCTTCCTGCAGCAGCCAGGGCCAGCTGGGAGTTCCCACTGCAACTTCAATGCAGCTTACAGGGGAGATCTAAAATCCAGGATGCAGCCTCTGTGGTTACCAGTTTTGGACAAATCCAACTGAATGTTCTGAGAGGTTAGGAAAGTTTAGAAGAGGAGTTTTTGAACTGACTGCTGTGGGGACATTATAGCGTTTATTTAGGGCCAGCAAAAGAGCAAAAAGAAAACAGCTGATACAGAAAGATGGATCCAAGGAAATTAAGATCAAATTTCAATATTGAAAGTAAAATATGCAAAATAAAATCAAGTAAAATAAAAATACTAAAACATTTAGTTTTAAGACTCAACAAGACTAGGAGACTGATACATTAGAATACTAAAACATAAAATGCATCAGAAATGGACAGAAGGTAAGTCCTAAACAACTGAATTACTTTTGGCAGGAGACTCTGCACTGAGGCAGTACCTGGCCCAGTTACCTCTCCATAGAGTACCTGAAGCAAGGTGCACCTAATGTGGGAATGTAAGAGGTATGTCTTTGGCTGTGAACCGTCTCTCTCCTTTACTTCTCCTGCAAGAGCAGGCATTTGGCTACACAACCCTTTCTTGACAGGAAAGATTCCCAATAGTTCCATGAACTATTTCAGATTTTCTCCCTCCCTGGAGATGAGAGCACTTCAAGTTTGCAACTTACACTTTGATTAAACTTATAAAAAAAAAAAAAAAATTGTTGTAAAACAAAGAAGAAATTTCTTACCTATCTCATGATCAGACTGTTAGCTATAGTACTGGATACAAAAGGTCACAAGTAAAAGCCAATTTTAGACTAATCTTGCTTCAATTAAAGTTTTACATTTACCGATGGAATGTTTTTTAATTGTTTACTCTCGATACATGGGATTTCAAGATGTATTTGACACACTGGAGGCAAAGGTTAAAGTTAACAAACATAACCTGTCTCCTGAATGTCACTGCCACTGATCAGCAATTTTACCCTGACCCAAGAGTATGCTCACTTTGAATTTACATCTGAGATTCAAATACAAAAGTTCTTGCTGGCTCTGCTGACTGACTGTCTTGAGTATCACCTCCACTCTGTTACACCTATCAGTCAGAAGATATATGGGCTCTCAGAAACCGGTGAGTGGCTTCTTCCTGATCATTCTGGGGGTAACAGAGTTATTCCCTCCACACACCTGCCAACTGTCTATCCTCAGTCTGATCTGTTCATTAAGTACAGGTTATTGATTCATTCCTGTTAAGTATCATGAGTTTTATGATACATCCTGTCTGTTTCATGACTTATTTCACTAGCTTCTTCTACTGGTATACATGACATTCACAGAAGGTTTTTCTGAAGTGCAGGACAAATGCATTCTGCACTGAGACCTGTAGTCCTGGTCCTCATGTTCCTCACAAATTTCCCACCTACAGGAAGATGCATGTCTACTCTCATCATGCATCTAGGACAAGTCAGCTAACGTTCTGCATCCTCTCAGAAGTAGCCATTTCCACAGATTTGGCCTGGTTACAAGAGGAAATACATATTACGTATTATACATATGTGCAATAACACATAGAGACAAACTAATCTTCATGCAGATATCCTAAAGGAACTTCAGAATGAAATGACTGAGTAGCACGTCAAAAAAGTTATCAGCCTAAAATTATCTTCTACTGCAGGGGACTTGGGGGCATTTTAATTTGTGTCTATCCTTCAGAAAGGTATTGGAGTGATTATGGAAGCCAGGCATTAGTAAGGTTTTAAAAAAAAGTGCTGAAACAACTGCAACAAGAATAAATCACACATGTAGGGACAAGCAAGCACAGTTCCTACAAAAGAAGATATGTCACTGCCATCTATTTAGCACTTTGGGGACTGTAAACAAAACTGAATGAGGAAGAAACAGCAAATATTTATATGGGCTTCTAAAGCTTTTGAGAAAAAGAAACTAGATCTTGAAGTCAAACAATGTCATAGCTAAGATACTGACTTGAAGACAAGAAACTATAAACAAATGAACAGTTTTTAGTATGATAACTAGATGAAATTCACCTACTGGTTAATAACCTACTGGTTATTGTGTTAGTGGTTTTCTTAATTTATCTTGTAAAATCGTCAAATTAGGAATACTATTCTAAAGCACCTGACTAAAAACACCTCCTTCTTGACATGTTCACACGAGTGAAATTTAAATAACTATCTTCAACCTAAGATTCCACAGATACTGAATTTTTGTGCTGGCAAGGAGAGATCTCCTCTAGCTATGAAAGTCAAGTTTCTCTTTTTGGAAGTACAGAGATGATACATCTTACGAGCAGCAGGCTGGAGAGTGTAAGAAGTACTGCCAGTTAAAACCCAAATGAATATTGAAAAACAAATTTCTAGGTTTATTCTAAGCCCTGAATATTAGTGAGGAGAAAAACATCTAGGTAAAAGCGATGCTAGAGACATCACAATTTGACCGAATTTTTTTTAGACTACTTTGCTAATCTGATGATTTTTAGTTTTTCAGATTGTCTTAGGTGTTTAAACATAGATTGTGCAATGGAATTTGTGAAGAAGGAAGTAACGGATACTTTTCTGAGGAAAGAGCAGAAACTTTCCCCTTGCTGTTGTAATCATCCCCACTTTTAAACATGGACCGTGAGAACGCAGTGACAAAAAGCCATGGGCCAGTACTACCAGTCTCTGATTATGTACTAGGCCTTTTATGATAATTGATCATTTTGGTCCCTTCAGGTTTACCATTTATCAATTCATCTGCATAAACAATAAAAACTTAAAAGTCTTAAAAGATTTTTTAAAAATCGAAGAAACTTGTGCCAAAACATAATAAATCCCAAGCTAATAATCCTAATGAAGTCTTCTGTATCTCAAGCAGAGCACACAGAAAAAGCTATTCACCGAACAAAAAGAGCAGGGGAATCCAAGAACTGCACAGAAACTGCAAAGGCAAATGAAGAGTAAACCAGATCAAGCAGCAGAACTGGCATCTGAATGAAGGAGAAAAATGATAGGGATGCTCCAGTGCCATTACCATTTATGCAGCAAAGAGAAGATCTATGTTGTATCTTTTACTACAAGAACTATTTAATCAGCATGCCTGAAACTTTCACACCAGCCATATGACCATGGTGCAATTATTCAGAATGTGCACTGCTTTACAAGAGAAGTCTAAAACAGTCAGAAGTATATTTTGCTTCTCTGTTTACACAACATCAAACATTTCTTTAGAGCACAGTCTCTTACTCAGTAAGACAACCCTCAAGACACACTACAACCATACTCCCAAAACAGGCAAAATGTGGAAAAACTGGCAAGCTCTTTTCTGCATCAATATTTTGGCTTGTCAGCTCTGTCAGCAATTGACAGTGACTTTTGAGAAGAAGCTAACTGTTCATTACACCTCTGGGCTTTACAAAGATCACATATCAGAGCTTCATGACCAAATTAACGTACGGTCTATCTCCTTCCCTAAGGCCCCTTCCCTGGTATTGTTATTGCTGGTAATATTGTAAGTGTAGTGTGAAATGGCCAATTCACACATACCATGTTTTACACATTGCCTGAATCTGCTGGAACATGATTTTCATAAGAATGATGAGAGTAATAAACATCTTCTGGCAGAGACTTGCAAAATCTGCACACAGTTTACTCATGCAGTAATGGGCCATAGAACTGCAGGAGAAAAGCAATGTACATACACATGAATAAATTAAAAGAAGAAATGTGAACCCAATGGAATGCTTCTCTTTTAGATATTTAGAAAAAGCACATATAGTGTGAAAAAGCTGCATACATACTCAGCAGCACTCACAATAGTCAGAGAAATTAGAACATATTAGTTTCTAAACCAAGACTTTATGAGCGAGCTTTCAGTGATCCAGTCTCAGCAGCTGCCTCAACTCCATCCTAGGTTTGAGCTCCACATGGGCCGTAGGCAGAAAAAGGCCTTTAAAAGTATTCTCTCCTACTAACCTATGACATGGGTTACTTCTAATCAGAAGAATAATAAAAATGTCATGGATTTTCTAAAGCTGAGAGAAGAAATTCAGCTTTTATGCTTGACGAATTCCACCAGCAAATCAGGAAGGTAATTTTTGTGTAGAACACAAACAAAAGTTGGGGAAAGACTTAAGATTTTTTGAAGTGAAAATCTGATCACCTCTCTCAATTATTCAGATTACTTATTTGCATTGTCAGTGCAGCGGGGCAAGTTTTTCCTTACGAAGGAACCAATTTGAAGCCTGAAATTGTAAAGTAATTGACATTCTGCATTCTGCTGCTGCTTCAAAGAGACTGGGGGACTTCAGCTCCTGGTGTTGCCAGCAGCGTGTAGCAAGTATTTCCTGCATCTGCTGAGATACTGAACATGCGGAGAAACTGGATGACGGCTTAGGTAACTGCTGTAAAAAGCACAGTTTTTTCATGAAGTTAGTGAGACCAGAGTCTTAAGTGCACAGGAAAACCAGTTGGGTTTTTTTGCTTTTCATTTTAGGAAATTTACTCAGATCATGAAAGTAACACTTAAACAGGATGAGCTCTGAATCAAAAACAATAAATTCATGGGAGGAAAAAAACTGAGAAAAAACACATTTTTGGCATTGGCAATCAACAGGGCTTAACAAAAGGATACGCCCTGTTGCCCCATTCTCCTGTTGTGTGATAGAGATGTGGTTCAGCCACAGCTTTCCTTCATTGCTTCTGAACAGCTTCTAGTCCTTGCTGTTTCTGATTGAATTTTGCTTCAAGAGTTTTTATCTCCTAGTGACTTGTGTCAGGTCAACTAAGTGACTAATTCTTGGTGACTAAACAATCCGAACATGTCTTCTTCAATGAAAAGTCAGGTAGGACAGAAAAAGGCTTTGACGTGTTTTGTCTTGTCCCTCCTTGAATGTCAACTACATTAAAGTTCCATACCAAGTTTCACACTAGAAACTGCTAGATGAAGTTTCCTCCACTCATTTTCCAAAGTTCCTCCAGCTGCCCAGTGACAGGTGTGCCATGGGCTCTCACAAACTGCCAGGTACCAACGAGAATTAGATATTTCATTGTACTTTTGCTGAGACTTACTGTACTTGGTTTCAATTTGTTTGCTCTTTCCCTTGTACTAAAATAGAGGGCCATGCCATGTAGCAGCAGTGACACAATTCATTCCTGATTGACACTAGTGTGACCCTGAAACATGGGTTCTTTCATGTCCATATGAACTGATCGTGTCTTTTATTTCTCTATTACTTAACAGCATTTAAAGGAGTTCAGTTATGACAACTGTGAAATATTTTCTTTAGATCTGTGAAATGTGGGGGTAGATTTTGTCTTTCAGCGTTTTTTCAATATTATTCTTGGAGTAAAATTGGATTAACATATGCTTTCTTAGAGTCCAATACATCCTCCTTTAGCTTCTCTTCAAGGGTTTGTCTTAGTTCAAGATGGTATTACAATGAAGAAATTGCAACTGAAAGAACTGCAACATCTTTCCAATCATTCCAACAACCTGGATCAGCTTCTTTTCAGTACTTTGACTAAAAGGACAGTATTTCATTATTCTAATAAATATTTCCAGTCCCTTACTTTCCTGAGATGTTCTGGAACTTAGCAATGATAAAATTATCTCAGAAAGTAAAAATTTTCCCACTGAAAAGTCATCATCTACACTTTTCCACAGTTTTATCTTTTTATTGCATCTTAAAAAATCAACCAAACAAACAAAACCCTACTGGAAACCAATATCAGTTGAAAAGCAGAAATGTTGGCAACAGTCCTCCAAAGAACACAGGTTATCCTCTACAGGACAGAACAGCTCTGTAGTTTATGAGTTTTGCATGTTCAGAAATCAATTCCTCAGAAGCTTCTGTATCCTTCCCTACACAAACAGAATACTTTTGGGGGTGCTGTGATAGGTAGTGCCACACACAAGAGTTTCCCAATAATATAATCATGATCAAAAGTTATCTAAAGGTAAAAAATAACAAAAATCAACCAGGTTTGGAGATTTAGAAGAGAGAATTACTTGGTTATGACTACAAATATACCTGATCATTAACTATGATATCANTTAGCAATGATAAAATTATCTCAGAAAGTAAAAATTTTCCCACTGAAAAGTCATCATCTACACTTTTCCACAGTTTTATCTTTTTATTGCATCTTAAAAAATCAACCAAACAAACAAAACCCTACTGGAAACCAATATCAGTTGAAAAGCAGAAATGTTGGCAACAGTCCTCCAAAGAACACAGGTTATCCTCTACAGGACAGAACAGCTCTGTAGTTTATGAGTTTTGCATGTTCAGAAATCAATTCCTCAGAAGCTTCTGTATCATTCCCTACACAAACAGAATACTTTTGGGGGTGCTGTGATAGGTAGTGCCACACACAAGAGTTTCCCAATAATATAATCATGATCAAAAGTTATCTAAAGGTAAAAAATAACAAAAATCAACCAGGTTTGGAGATTTAGAAGAGAGAATTACTTGGTTATNGGTAAAAAAATAACAAAAATCAACCAGGTTTGGAGATTTAGAAGAGAGAATTACTTGGTTATGACTACAAATATACCTGATCATTAACTATGATATCAGCATAAGGAAGAAACACACTGACAATAAAAAAAAAGAAAAAACCCTCATTTTTTTCAGCATACTTTTTCCTATTTCTTTTGCTACTCTATTAATATTTAATAATAATAATAATTACCATATTAATCATACACAGAGAGACTATTCTGAACTTCAGGAAAAGTGAGGGGTTTGGTACTCATACTCTGAGCTTCTCAGTTTCTTGGCCTTTCTACTCCAAAGTACTCTGCCTCTGAGTCTCACATTCCATTTTGTAACACAAGAAAGTTCTGTCTAATGGAATTTCCAAAAGAAAGGCACATATTATTTACATCTGTAGCTATATAGCTACCATTAAAAAAATAGTGGTTTTTTTTTTCCTGGTGTCTTTTTCTTCAATATTTTCGGTGCAAAGTTTCATGAGTAAGTACACACTACGAAAAAGACCCCTACCAGGAAATACCACAAGAAAGCAAGAAGGTCTTTTCATGTTAACTAACTGTTAAG
>VZTE01000745.1:174428-299284 GCA_013397775.1 Eulacestoma nigropectus
AAAAAAAAAAAAAAAAAGAAAAAAGAAAAAAAAGCCCACAGGAATGCTTTTTGTTGTGGCATTCATTAAGAACAAAGGCATAAGCCAGTCTCTCAGGCAGCCCGTTTTGACAGATTTGAAACCCATGCAGTTTCATTAACCCCAGCTCTCGTGAATTTCCCAGAGCAGTAATACATACTGCAGTTAGAGACTATCCATCAAAATGATATGTTGAAAACTGGATCAAAATTTCTTTAGATTAAGAGGTTCCTTTTTATTTCAAAGTGTTCCAAAAATCCAAATGTGAAGTTCCAAAATCCAAAATGTGAAGTACTTCTGCAAGTGGATTTGTTCTCAAGTGCTTTTAAGTATACACTTTAATTGCTATTCCTGCTTTATCTAATCATCATCAGAATTACCGACTCTCAACACATTCGATAAAATTAAGCCTTGTGGTAATGAACCTGTGTAATTTTTCATCTAAGTCAGAAAGCTTGTCAAAGGGCAGTATATTTAATCATTAATTTAACTATAGGGAAGTTAAAATATTTTCCATATTTGCTTGTGCGAAAATAAATTTAAAAAAATAACTTTTAGATATGCAGGGTGAACCACTCAGTAAAAGTGTCTTTTATTAATTTCTACAGAGGTACTGCAACAATGATACTGTCGCCCTGGTTTTTCTACTGTTCTGTGTTTTTACTTTTGTAGTAGAATTTCTCACGCACTTTCTGTAAACATGGTCATGTTTTCTTAACTGTACTTTATTGTTTTCATTCCATTCTCCTAGGCGGAGACATTTGAAGGATTTTTCCTTTGACCAGTGTGATTGAGGGGTGGTAATTTCTCCCTCCAATCCACAGTGGTTCTTAAGAACATATAAAATAAAGTTCGGGGTTTTCCCCCGCTCTCTCTTTTTCTTGCTTCCCACCTGGCCAGGTCTGCATGGCTTTTTCGTGTCTGAGTGCGACATCTGGACTACAAAAGTAAAAACACAGAACAGTAGAAAAACCAGGCCGACATGATACTTTGAATCCATACCCATAAATGCTAAAATAAAGTTGTCTAGCTACTGATTGAACACTAAAATTGAGCCAGCTGCAAACTTTATGCACAGGTGTCAAAAGTCCAAGAAGTGGCATTGACTAACCCAACATACTATTGCTCTGTTCAACAATGCAGGTTGAACTGAAAACCTTTGAGTGCCCTAAACTATGTGACATCACTGAAGTTATACCAGTGGCTGTGTAGGATCAAGCCCTTAATGCTGTGAAACGGTAATTTCATCTCACAAAGCAAGAAATACTGTCTCCTCAGAATTGCTGGGAAGGGGAATATCGGGTCTCCATTACGTATGTAATATAGAAAGGCCTGTAGTCACATGGCCTAAATTCCTTTTAAGTCATTGTGTCTAGTATTTCCCATGGGCTCAGCACCTTTTATGGTCTAGATAAGAGCCAATAGGTAATGTAAGGCACAGGGACAAAGTGAAATTTAAACGGTGTGAATGTAGGCACTATTGAAAACAGGTGATATTATTATCTTCTTTTCACCTGTGTAATAGAAACATTTTCTATAGCTTGTTGTTTGACATAATGGATAACATGTATGAGAAAGCCCACTCCATCTGTTCGAGAGTTTTTTTGTTATTTGTCCCAGAGGTAAGAACTGAAAGCTACAGCATTTACTCATTACAACTGCACTGACTGGAGCACAGGAAAGTGTAAAATAGAGATTTAAGAACAGACTCCTAAAAAAGAGATATAATGGATCTAAAATACAATATGACCTAATTCTAACACTGTTGAGTAAAAGATTTTTCTTGCCATGAGATAAATAAATAGAACTATACACAGGCACAAAATCAGCCCATTTTGAAACATATGTCAAGTATTTTCTTAAGCTTACAAACTCTGTAAATTTCTAAATACGCCTGAGGAAAAATAAAATTTACCATACATCATTTCTTCCATAGTAAATTTGCAAGCCACTACTTTTTATAAATTGAGATGTTTTTCTCCAAACACAATTGTTTAAGTTTTATGCCTGTATACTAGTTCCTGAGAGATGTAGGGAATACTTGAACTTACTTCTGGAAAGGACCACCCTAGGTTCTTATAAGTACTATTTACTGTAAACAGGTAGCATGGTTTTATTTTAGGTTTTTTTGCAAAACATCAATAAGATTTTTTTTTCAAAGAAAATATTAATTATTTGCAAACTTTTTCTGAATATGAAAACAGATCCCAGACTACAATGATGAACATTTGCTTTATGGCATTGCTGCTTGTATGAGCAAAAACGCATTTTGGATGGGACTAAAGATATAATTAAAACATAATCACAAAAAAACTTTAATGAATGTATGAGTATCTGATCAAATCCACAAAAGTGAAACAACATCAGCTGCCAGATTTTCTCTGGCAAATCACTGATGTGAAGACAACAGCCTGAAGTAGCTTTATGAACCTTAGCTGTCATACTAGCAAATCAGAAAAACACTACGCTAATTTGCTGTGAATGCCTTCCAATTCACAAGGGAAAACACATAGTCCCTAGTAAAGGATAGTGTCTTACTCTTTAAACCCTTTGATTATTACAAAAAAAAAGCCTAAAACTTCCACTGTAACTACTAAAATCTTTCAGTATTCGTCTGCATTGCCTCCCATGTCTATGTATTATTTCCTTAACATGTAATTTTCATTTCATTTTTAATGTTATTTTTATTTTAAGCACTATTTCTATGGCTGTACATTTTTCTATGTGTTGGTTAAAGCATTAGCAGGTGATTGATTCCCATCATCATGGGACTCACTCTAAATACATTTGATATTTAAATAGGAACTAGCCATTGACTCCGTAATCCTTTGTGCCACACTTGTCCTGTGAAAGTACAACGACAAAAGGCAAGTACAGTATTTGTCAGGATACCCTCACTGTCTCCTCTATTCCCACAGGCAGTGACTGCAAATGTCTGTGACTTCAGGTTGGTGTTGTGATATTACTGTGCACATTCCCAGAGGGACCTCTGAGAGAGGACATTTGCATTCAAGTTAAGACAGAGAACTCAGCTGCCTACCACAGGCACTGACTGCCCACGACAAAATGACTGACTGCTACATGGAGAGAGTGCTGAAGGACATAAACATGCTGCCGTATGTTTGGTCAAAGATTAAGGCTCTTTTCACAAAGGATTCAACAAAACAAATAAGCAAAGTAAGAGATGCGTGTGCTCAGGCCTCATTGCTCACGCAAATGCAGATGCAGCGTTTCAAAACTTGCCAAATGCACACCCTTTGTTTTCTTTTTTTTTTTTAAATCATAGAATCTCATAAAGGAGTTTAAATGTGGGGTTATAGACCACTGATCTTGATACTGATGAAATTATGGGTTACTGTGGTCGCAGGCATAGGCGCTATTCTCTTTGCCTCCAGAGAGCAGTTTGGTAGCTGAGCTGTACATGAGGACACATTTGACTTTGCAAGGCTGATCACACAGGAGGATCAACTCCAGGGTCTCTGGACTGTCCTCTTCAGGGTCACAGGTAGATGAGGGCTCCAGCAGAGCAGGATGCAGGGAATAAGGCTGTTTTAGCAAGACAACTTCTGTATATAATCAAGGCCTAAACATCTTAATTTTTAATATCTATGAAATCTGAATAAACACTTTATTGAGGTTTTTTTTTTAATCACATACAAAAAAAACCCAAACAAGCAACCACCTAGTTGACGAATGACAGAAAAAAACTAACACATACATTCACCTAAAATCACACACCCAAACACCCCCTAGTACCCCACTGTGTGGAAATACCAATATGTTAAAATATCACAGCCATATTCAGTTTCGATCCTGTAAATGCTTACAAATCTATTTTTATTTTATATATAAAAATTTGAAGGAAAACATCCTTCTTACTAAAGTTGCAAGTACATAGAGCCAGTAATGATTTTCATGATCATTTGATATTTGTTTGTTATTAAGAATTATATCAGTATCTGCCTTGAATTCTGACTCACTATTTAGCAAGATTCCATTTTATTTCCCTATAGAACAGAAAGGCTGATGAGAAATTGCTTGAAAGACCATGTCCCTCACTAACCAATTCCAGACAGCTTGTATGACACTTCCCTGGGAATGTAAAGGAAAAACTGAGAAAGAGAATAAATTCACTTGGGGCCTCTCCTTCAAGCTATGAGCAAATGAATCCTTGTTTGTGGTTCTGCTGCAGGCTTGGAATATGTTAAAGTTGTGGTATTAGCAGAAATCAGACATTCCTGTCTCTGAAATGAAAACTTTACTTACTATATTCAGAAGAAGAAGAAGATGCAAGTCAAAAAAGTTATGAAAAATACCATTCTGTAATTTAAATCTGTCTGGTATGGGTCTAAATATACAGTTCTGGCCACTTCCAAAGAATGCCAGAATGGGTTTTTACCATGAGCACATCTGCATAAGATTATACGCAGACAGAACATCTTTCTTAACTAAAAAGTGTTATTTTTGTATTTTAGATATATTTTTGCTCTATATTAAATGAATGCAACAAAGTATTTATGAAAGCTTAATAAACATCCACACTTTTGATATAGACAAAAAGTATTTTATGAATTAATATATTTACAACTGCCTGTGGAAAAAAAAATATTGCTTTGGAAACAGTTTTCTGAAGGACAATCAGTAAGTCACTACTTTTAAACCCCAAAAAGTACTGTTAATACCATATACAATTGAATACTGAATGGCACAAATGACACTACAGAGAACAAACAGTAGCATAAAAAGCAGCATTTACCAATTAGTCAGTCTACATAAAAGTGTACACTGTGATATGGCAATTACAGACGTACTTCTGGAGTGCAAGGCATGCAATAGGGAAAAAACTAACTGAGAATGCAGCACTGGAAAGTATGAGAAAAACATTTTAATGTGTACACCTACAGAGAGTAAAATATAAACCAGAAGTATGTAATCAAACACTATTTCCTTGAGACAACATGCTGAACAGACCAAGGAAGAAAAAAACCAGGAACTAGTGTGTGTAATCTGACTATACAATAAACACAATGACTAGTGTATTTGAGATTTACTGTTATTATCTCTAATTTGCTAGCCAGACTGTCTTTTCTCTAACACATTCAGTATGTGACACTGCACTGGAAGTATGCAATATTGCAAATCCTTTTAATGGACTTCTTGGAAGATTCTTACAAAATCAGAAACAGGGAACTTGGGTTTTAATTAATTTAGCATAGGTGTCATACCTTTCCCACAGATTCAAGCACTGATAGGAAATTTAAGAAGACATCTAGTTAACTTGGATTTTTTCCAGTTCAAGCTCTGTATCACTGAAAATGTTTGGGTCACAGAAGCCTCTTTTTTCTGGACAGCAGAGAATTTCATTCAAAAAATTATTTTTAATTTCTTCCAAATAGTTGCAGCTAAGAGAAAACATGTTTTGGCCATGGCTTTCAGCAAGCTAAGCCATTTTGAATTCTGCAGGCTTGGTATGTCATTGCAAAGACACATGAGATTTGATTATGTTGTCGTGTTGCATCCCTCAGCAGTTCATTGACACACTGCAAGTTCTTGATCCAGTTTTTGTGCTTCTTTCTAAGTTTCTCTCTGAAAGCTCTAGGGCCAAAGAACTGTGGATACTGACAGCATTCATTTTCACACGACCACGCTTCACTTTAACTGGTTATGTGGAAGACATAGGACAGGAAGAACCAGCCCAACAGCACCACACAACAGTTACATTATTCAGTTGTGCCAGTATTTGTTTACATCAATTCTCAATACAAAAAGTCAGATATTAAATGTTGAGGGTGAACCCCATATCTCAGTTAAACCAGCAGTATAAGAAACTACTTCAGCTAAGGATTTTCATTGTGACTTTAATTGCTGTCTACAGAAATCAACCCTCCAATATGCCTGTGTAGGCTATTTTAAATACTTTTGAAGTTGCAGTCAGTTTATGGGCAATTAATTTTCCGATGCCTTCATGTGAAGCCAGTGGGGATCATCTAAACATCCACACTGATGTCTAAGAGACATCACTCCAACTGTGATCACAGAGGGCCTCTTACCTTGTCCCATTTGAGTTATATGACAAAAAAAGCAACATACCTAGATTTCAAAATTAATTTTAGCACAGTCAGGGCATAGAGTCAAAATGTTGCACGGTCCTGGCATGGGTAAGACTATTTTAGCCATGCCCCAAACACAAGTATATTAAAATTTTAAGACACAATTTACTCCAAAGTAATGTCTCAGAAGCTGTTCAATACAAATCAAGGACTGATACCTTCCCTATGTTCCTTTTGTTACTGGGGAATATAGCTGATACATCAGCTACATCAATACTATTTTTAAGATCATTCCACAGGAAAATATGTTGTATATCTCCCAAAGATCTTTCTATTATAATATAAAGGAAGTAAGAGATCAAACATCTCTAGTTTTCCCTTAGATTTTAAGGTCATTAAATGAGTGTGGGATCTTCATACAACTTCCTCTATTGATTAGTAACAGGTCCTAGGGAGATTTTCTTGAAAGGCACTTTCAGCTTTCCTCCCATGCCTGAGATTTACTCAGAATCTAAAGATATAAAAGCGTAAATGCCGCAATTGAGCCCCCGCTATATGGCCTTAATATCTGTCACTTTAGCTAAGCAACGTTATCACATTTACGTTACCATTTACACTTAGGCAACAGGATATTGCTTTGTGTCTGTTATGGTCTGGATATTATTTGTGTCTGTTAAAAATAATTTTGCCAAAATTTATGTTAAATTTCAAAACTTCTGTTTTTCTCTTCTTCTAGATGACCATTTCAGATCTTAAGATGCAAACATTAATGTTCAAGAGAGACATGGACCACAGTATTCTGCCAGAGTTCAGTATTACTGCAGAAATCTCCTTCTTTTTTTTGCTTTTTTATTTTTGTTTTTTATTTTCATTTTTAGGGCAGGTCAGCATATTAAAACTGATTCCCAACATTGTGTCCTTGGACAACTCTGTACTCAACCGAAGTTAAAGTACTGAATGAGGCTGGAAGTGCAACAGTATGTTATCTCCAGAAATTATTTAGAAGTCTCTTCTGTTATTAAGCAGTTCTAAATTGCTTAATAGATATTAAATTAATAAACAGGGAGGGAAATTACAAGTAGAAACAATTCTGAAAATACTGTCTTGACAAAACTCATTTCTTCTGCCAGAAGTTTGGGGCTCAATGTGTCAATTTAACTAAGCGAGCCATCCAATTCATTCCATTAGGATACAACATCTGCTCTTCTTTATTTAGGAATCTCCTGTATGACTTCTCCAGCTCACCACTATACAGACTACGACTACACTCTCATACAATTTAGGTCTGAACGCGTGAATGCAGGGAGTCTGAATATATTTGAATTCATCTCAGAGAAATTGGCTTGGAATTGTGAATTCATTTGGGTAAATCACTGTTTTCTCTCTGACATACATTTCTATTTCCATTAGTAGTTATTTCACAGTACTCGCTACAACCTGGGTTCTTATCCTTCTGCTCTCCATATACTATGGCAATACAAATGAAAACAAGCATAGCTAATGATTTTGAAGGTTAAAACATGTAGCATCCACTGATGGTAATGAAATCCACTTTAGAAATCACGTATATACATACACATATATATGTGTGTAGGTATGTGTGTATTTGTGGAGAGAGAGATGTATGTATACATATATTGCCCAGTATAAATACTGAGCTGGTAAATCATATGTCTCAGATCCCTTCTACCTTATGCAATGTAAGGAGAGGATTTGAAATACTTAGTGCTTTGCAAGTCCTGACAAAAAACAAGAAAACATGTTTTCTTCCTGCTTCATTAGAGACACTAGTAGTTAATGTTTGTAGAATATCAATAATGCAGTTTGCAGTTCTGCATAATTAAAGACACTCTATGTTAATATAATAACTCAGAAAAAGATGCAAAACACAAAACATAAATCCTCTAACGCCTTTGGCCTAAACTTAGATCTAAGTTTAATTACAGTGATGTTGCTGTACTGGACCCTACAAAAATTTTTTTTTTGTCACTTAAACCTGTCAAAGTATACACCCATTTATGACATTTGTGAAGAAGAGCAAACAATATAACGGCCCACAAGTGGATACTTAAAGTTTATGGATTACTAGAATACACATTTGCAGTAGAAGCTCATGAAAAGGGAGGAAGCTTTCTGACAGAAAAAGCTAAAATCCCTTATTTTAAGGATCTTCTGATAAATGAAAGAAGCCAGTGTGCTGCTGCTGTGGAGATTAATTGAATGTAGCTTTCTGGATCACGAATTTAATTATAGTTGGGCAGCTCAGTGTTGGCTTGGGGGTTTTTTGAGGAAGGGGGAAAAAAAGCAGGACAACAGAGATGGTTTCTGGTCTGAACCCCTCTCTGCTTCTCTTAAAAGGAATGAAAAAAATCTCCACAAATAGTGCATCTGAAAGCCAGTACATATAGGCTATACTTTGTTCATGTAGGTTTCAGTGTACAGTCTACATAAGTCACTTAAAAATAATCAAATTTCACTGAGAAAGTGGAAGCCAATTCTAGTGGGAGGTGTCCTTGCCTACATTAGGAGTTGGAACCAGATGATCTTTAAGATCCCTTCCAACCCAAATGGTTCTGTGGATGGATACTATGCAAATGGAAGAGGCAGAGATGACAGAATCACTGTTTCAGGTCAATGTGAAATTGTAAGTTTTGCCAAACAAAAGGTTTTGAATCAGTCTGTCTATTTAACTTGAAAAAACTGGAGACTACATTGATTGTTCATTACCAGACAGTTTAAATGTCAGGTGCATTTCCTCTTACATGTAGGTCAGTTGTGATATACTTCCCCACTTTCCTTACTAAATGTCTGTTCTCCCCATATTCTCCTACCTTCCCTACCCCTAGTCCTGGCCACTCCCTTGGGTTTTTCCTATTGGTTCCGGTACCCAACTCCGCCCATGTACTGCCCCCATGCCCGGAGCCCATTCTCTCCGCCCCCCCTCCTCCCCATATAGAAAACTAAGCTGCGACCACGTGGTTTTGCTCTCTGCATGGGGATCCGGTGTGGCACCATGTGAGGTTAAAGCTCTCATGTCCCCCATGTGGAAGCCTCTTCTCTGCCTCCTTTACCGCCGCTGTGTTGCAGAGCTGACAGCTCGCTGGAGCGAGGACGCGGGGCCGCCTAAAGGCTGCGGGAAGCGGCTGCCGCTCTCCCTGCCGCAGCCCCGCTGCGCTCTCCGGGAAGGTTGCAGCGTGCCATACCAACGCAATAACAACAAACTGCAACAGTCAGTCTTGAAAAGGTGTTACTTTTGGAAGGAAAAACCTATACATTTACTAGAAAAATAATAATACAAAACTTTATCATTTCCCCCATTTGCAATTTCCTGAAGCAATAGATGAATTTGGGTCATATTTAACACTAGGTGTATCTCCCTAAAACTCTATTTTAATTATCCTTTTACAATTTAATACCCGCTGAGGAAGAAAATTCACAACTGTACTTATGAATGGGCAAAGAAGTTATGTCTTCCATCATTAATCCACCTTCCTCATCTGCTTACTACTCATAGATACCCTTGCTTTCCAAGAAGATACACAATTATGACGGAATACCAAGTTCAGATTAATTAACCTTCTATACCATAGGTAGAGCTACACAACTTTTCCTGGTGATTTCCCCACAAAACCAAGCTAAAGTGATTAGAGGTTTGACAGTGAGAAGAGCAGCCTCTAATTTGGACTGTTGCTCCTGGCTGCTTCAGCCAAAACTTACACACGGCTTTAAGAGCTATTCCTGAACTATATCCAGCTCCATCCCATGGCTCTGTCTGTCTACAAGAATGAAGCTGCTCTGCTCCGTCTTAGATGGCTTCATCTAAAAACTCTCTTTGGTGTATGGAGACATCAAGCTGGATATAGAGTTTATAAAATACCCCATTCCAGGAAGGAAAGGGTTATACATCAATTAGTGTTAAGCTTGTACTTTCACCTTCAGTGAAAATTTAGTATAACAGCTTTTTCTGTCCACAGCATCCACCTAGGCTAAACTGCTTCTGGACTTTGTCTTAAGCTTTGGAAAAGAAAATGCCCAAAACAGCATTAAACACTCTTAGTGTCTGACAAATACTGATAATATTTGTCAAAGTGTTTCCATGTTCACAGAGTACCTATGGGAAACATAACTATTCCCCAACACACACACTGATGAAAAATTATTTGCTGACTTGAGGTTTCAACTGAGTGAAATTACATAATGTTGTGGAAATGTAATATATTAAAAGAAAACATCCCTCCCCTTCATTATATATCTATTTCAAAATCAATTTTTACCAGCACTAGAAGAAATCTCTGAAATTATAATATAATATAATATAATATAAGTAATTTCTCATATTATAATTTAGCGCTTCAGGGTTTTTTCTCTATTACATCTCTTGGTATTTTTTTCCACAGCAAAATTCATTTGCATAAAACATAGTGCTAGGGAATGTATCCCTTCCTGACATTAGAAGTACCAGTAGCAGTGGTGTTAAAACTGAAGTTAAGGACAACTGCATTCTTGACAGGTGGGAAAAGTGACCTTTTAAATGTTTGAGCAGCCTTATTTTCACTGAGAGCATCTATGTAAACACAGGAAGGGATTAGGAAGTTACTTTTCCTTAAATAAAAAGAGAAAGAGGCAGTCTAAAGTAGCCTATGTCAGTCTAATACTAAGCTATCATACCATTTTTTCTATTGATTGAAGGAAAATTTCAAATTTAGCTCCACTGAACTGTGTACACTGCACTAAAAGGGTATGATGCATAGATCAAAATACACACAATAGCATGTAAAAATCAGTGGAATATTCCTGTTACTGCAGTGGTCTTTGTATTGCTCCTACAAAGTCTCCTGCAAGTAATACAACAGTCTGCCGTAAACCCACCAGGATAAAAATGCAGACTTAGAATCCTGACCTAGGATTTTCTCAAGGGTGAATCCCCCTTGTCATTTAAGCACTGCATTAGATGAAAGCTTAGCCCTGTGCTGATCTAAATAATCAATGTGGTATTATTTGGAGTTCTGTCACAAATCTGTATAATTCTTTGCCAATTCTTGTTCTTCTCCATGCATGGCATGTCAGGCTGATGAAGGAAGGCTTGTATACTGGGAAAAGATTTTAATTAATTGCAAGATTAAAGTATTGTCATGAAACAGATGAATAGCTCTCATGAGTCCTCACAAGGCTTCCAAAGCAGCAGTGTCAAGCAGAATCTTTCGCATCTTCAGTGCTTCTGCTCAACTTCCCAGAAAATATGACCCAGCAGGACATCCTACTAGTACTGGCACCAGCCAGCATCCTGCAAAAACCACCAGGCAGGCTGCAAGGAGAATCATAGCCTCGACCTTCTCTCCATGCTTTATGACAAGAAACAGTACAGTATTTTTCATTTAAATGTATAGTACACTTAAAAAATACAAATTTGGTACAGGCAGTACCAAAATACAAGTTTGATCCAGACATCTTGTATTACAGTAAGCTTGCTCTAGCTACACTGATATAGTTCCCAGAAAAGCTTTTTTTTGATTTGCACTATCTTCCTGGATATGTGCCCTCTTCTGTAACGTATGGATTTTTGCCATTTTTTTTAAATCCACCTATTTTATGTGTTTTATGTGTTTTACTAGATGAATAACTCAATTTGATGGAAAAGGAGAGAGAAGAGCATTTATTCCAAAAAAATGGAATCTTTTACATCAACTGTGTGACACAAGACATTGATGAGAAGGAAGGAGTTTCTGCAGTTGGATGGAAAACAGCAGAGCTGTTACTTTACTACTTGATATTTTTGTCAGGAATGTGGTAAAGGTTGCATCAGCACCTTCTTTAATATTTTGAGCACAAGGAGAAGGATATTAAATTAATAGCAAAAAAATTAATTCATCAATTCTTCCCTACAATGGATAAGCTTAACAAAAATAACAAAATAAATGGTATCAATTGAACCTATATTTTCTTTCCTTGTAATTATCTCTAAAAAGATCAGAGAAGCTCTTGGGTTGGCTATTTCTGCCTGATCTATCAGCTGTGAAACAGTCAACAACAATGCTTTCATTAGGCTCCCTCAGTGGCAGCACCCAGGATGAAGAGGGCAGCACATGGTATCATTTTCTTGAAGCTACTGTTTCAGCTCTCTGCAGATGCAGACAGAAATCAAGGCAACTGCTTAGGTTCATTTGACATTTTGAAGGTTATCTTTGTAACCGTAAGCAGAGGAAGCTTAATTACTTCTTCAGTGAAAGCTCAGATTCTGAAGCACTATTATATGGCACATTCAAAATGAACTATAATTTTGTGGCAATTTAAGTGACTGTATAATTACATTATACACTGGCCCCTTACAAGATTCTAAATGTATTTCTAAGGTTGTAGAAAAAAATGGGTGGTGCCTTTACATGCAGGTGTGTGCAGGCCCCCTCCTCACACATTGAAATAGCAAAGGACCATAGAGCTAAACATGCTGCATTTTGCATTTTTACATAAAAGTGCGCAGAGCTAAACTTCCAAATCAGGACATCTCCTACGTATTTTAATGTGAAAGCTAAACTTTCTATGATTGCAGCATTTCCTACAGTACTTAACAGAAACTACTTCTGAGACTTGTTCTTTGGAAACCTGGCAAGGCTCAAGAGGACTCTTAAGTGTTTCATGACAATACTGTAATTGTGCAATTAATTAAAATCCTCTCCTCAAAATAAAACATCTTCAGCATGTTTCCAGCCGCTGCGTTTCCAAAGTATATTGGAAGGCTTTCCTCAGCCTGTCTGCTGGACCCTCAAACCTTCAGAATTTTTCTCACCTCTTCCTATGAAGACCTTTGGGTGCCAAGCAACAGTTTAGTATCAGTCAAGCACTAAGGAATGGGGATCCCGTTTCAGCAACCTGTGCATCTGTTCCCTAGCAATCTCCTCCTAGGACATGTATCCTAGGCATTCACAAAACTACTCCTGTGACATACCATCTCCATGGCTGAGCAGAGGAGTAGTATGATCAGACTGTATACAGCATTGGGAAGTCAACTAGAGTTTTCCACAGTCCTCAGGTGACTCTGCAATCTACTCTGTGATGGGAGCCAAAGCACAGTAAGTGGGCATAATCCAGAAGTTCCATTCAAAAACACACCAAAACTGAAATCTTACCCAAATTGAAATGCTAATATAGGTGCACCCATTTAGAGGCTGAAGTCTGGAGCCAGTTTGAGGTCCTCTCCCTACATAACACTTAGTGTATTTTTTCCCAAGCACAACAGTACCAGTAAAAAGAGGAACAGAGACCAACTGAGATTTGCTGTATGACAAAAGCAGACATTGCTTGCCAATCAGTAAAGAATACAGTTTATTCCAAATTGTAGACTTAAACTTTTGTTCTGGCAATACTTTTTATATTTTTTTTTTTATCAGTATTGATTGTGACCTAATGTACAGATATTTGGTTTATGAATTCATCAAAATTTAAAAGTAAAAATGTTAACAATTTCTACAGAAATTAAGAAGGACATAGAGCGGAAACTGTCATACAGTCTTACTCTAAACAGTTCCTAGTGCTCTTGGTAGAAGAGGAAACACTATCGATTTTGAAAGCTATCATCATATTCCCTTAGCATCACTCTAAATGTTCCGTAAGGAATTAGGCCTGATGCTAACAAGCCACACTTCCTGATTGTGCTAAATGGGTTACCAAGTTCAGCCACAGGTTTCTCAGATAAGCCCATGGTCTTTCCTCTTTATTTCATTTTCATATTAAGGCAATGATTTCTAAAATTAATACCCACAACCTATCACGTCTTGAAAAATCCTAAAACAAGATGAAACAACTTGAGTTGAAATAGAAGAAAGTATGGGGCAAGGGATGCTAGTTCTTTTAATTTTTATATGCACTATTTTGCTTTATACAAAGAAGTTTCAGTCCTACATTTTTTATGCAGCAGTCATAAAATTACCATGTTCATTTACAGTATTTTAGTAAGTAGTAGTTTTCAGTCTATTCTTTTAACTAATGAAATTATAAATTACATTAAATTTACAAGTTACTATAATAAAGTGAACAGCAATCTCCTTCTTAAAATGGATATATTTTTAAACTTTGAATTTTCATTTAGTCATAAAAATTAATACCTAAAGAGATGGTGATATAAACTGCTATTTGTCAAAACATTGTGTAAAGTTCAATTCTCTTAAGGTGTATAAACTGTTTAATTTAAGTGAATTGTTACACAGACTTAAAAAATTACGGTTATATATAAAATTAAACAGATGTTCAAATTTTTCCAAGTTGCCACATCTTGACTGGACTTTGACTGACTCTTTCATTCTGCTACAATGTTAGCAGAACAATTATAATAGCACAAGAAAGCCATGTAAAAGACTGAGAAGAAGATCAAAGGAGGCTCGTATGTAAAATAAGATGGAAAGTGTCTAAGGTTTTGTGTGCTCTGATCATTCAACAGTATTCATAAATTCTTTAACATTTTTTCAGGTCTTTTTGATTTTGTGTATTCTATTAATTTCAAAAAAATGTGCTCTAAACACTTCATAGGCATTAGGAGGGAGTAGAAGTACTGAGCCTGAAGCATCTGCAGGGAGAGGAACATTTCCCCAGGATGTTCAGAGTGCAGGTGTAGAACTACCATTTCTCTGTGGTGCAAAATGCTACTTTGTTTGATCTTCAGCTTTGTTATAGGCGAAATAAGATGAAAGAATTAAATACTAACCTTCTGCCTTTCAGAGAGCATCATTTTTCTGTTGTGGTCAAAGACAGGCCTTAAGAGATAAACATAGGGTAAAAATAATTGACTGTGTATTTGGCCAGCTATGATATTAGGATTATTTAATGTACCTGTAGATGCAACCATCCTTATGGGGGGGTTGCCCTGTGATTTTGTTCTCAGTCCATACTTCCCTTCAGACCTTCCATTTCAGTTAGCTTAAACATCCTGCTGACTCTGGGGCTCAAATTTCCATTACCTCTGTTCATTTTTACAGTATATCTGTTCATCACCTTCCCCACTACTGGTTCAAGAGCCCAGATTCCTCAACCAATTCCTCATGTCCTTTAGAAGAGCCCCACATGCCCTCTTATGGCAAAATTCTGTGAGATGCTGAGAGCTTCCTGCAAAATGCTAGATGCCTTCACAATATTTTGAAGGAAGAAATTCCCTATTATTGAGGTTTGTGTATTATATACTTTATTACAGAGAAGGACTTCTGTTCTGAAGGACAGGGAACACCTTTTTTATTCATAGATTGCCCTATTAATGACATATGATTTTATTCCCCATTTTAATCCTTGAATGAGAGAAATTCTGGACACAAGTTCTCATACTTCATGAAATCCAACACAGCAGTTTCTCAGACTATGGTTCATTACCAGCAATGGCTCAAGAGAGTTATTGGGAAAAGTAAGAAAAATCACAAGATTTCAGCTTGACAAGAATCCTTTAAGTCATATTTATTTTAACATAAAATCACTACATTTGTGTTAAAGAAAAAAAAAATTAAAAATAACCAAAACCCTGGTGACTTCTAAGCAGACTCTTAGATTATGGAATTTATTTTCTTCTACATGGAGGCGGAAGTAAGCATTGTTTTTCATGCTTCCACCGTAGAATAACTAAACCCTAATGTGACCTAAGGAGCAGGCACAAAGAAAGGCCTAAAAAAAAATTTTGTCTTTCAGGAAAAATTCCACAAGCCTGAAAAAGAGGCAAATAAATGTCCTAGACAGGCTTCATACAGGTTATCTGTGTGTTTTAGAGATGTAGCTGCATCTCACTCTGGTCCTATTCTATAGCCAAAAAGGTAAAGGACACCTATTACTTATTTTCTTTACTCCACAAAATCCTATGTATTAGAACTCCACAATGCCAGGAAATGGAGCTGGTAAAAAAAAAAAAAACTAGGTATACTCTGTGATTCCCAGGTGATATACTGGCCACTGCAGTGGGTGGCAGTCTAATCCAAGAAAACATTTTGCACTTCTGCTGAATGAAACCTTAGACATCCATGTTTAAAGAGCATAACGATAAAGTATGATCTGATCATACCAAGTAAATTCCTTGGATACACTAACATCAGTAGAAAGAAAATTGAAACAGCAGGATGCGCTAGAGAAGACTCGACTTTAATTACAATGAATGTAATACATGGGAATCCTAAATTACTACATTATTACAAACTTTAACACAACCTGCTATCTGACTACATAGCCTTCACACTGATAATTTTTAAGCCTTCAAGGAAACAATAAAACCCATTTCCAGAAAATTGTGATTAGAAAGTACTTTAGCAAAAAATTCTGGCAATGGGCTACTTATTAGAACATGAAATTATACAGATCTAAGGACTTGAATTATGGCCTAAGACACTCTCGAATCACTTTAGAGGGAGGTTCTATGAAGAACATCTCCTCAACTCCTGTAAGTTTTAGAACTGCTGCTTAACAAGGTGCCATAACAATATACAGCAGCGAACGCAGTACGAGCAGTTGAGACCATTCAGTGTGGCAAGAAGAAAAGGAGAACGGGGAGGCAGCTGTACTAGTGGTGGAAAAATTCTTGTAAAACTTTTTGAAGGCAAGAGAGGTAGGTATCAATTAGCCTTTGTGAGGAATGTAGAGCGCTGTTACAGATCTAATGAAAGCACCAACTACTTAAAAGAGAGAACAGACCAACAAAACCAATTACCTATGCAGTACCAGGATGGAATTGATGTTGCTCTTATGAAGTTACTTTCTTTTCCACCTAGCAATGCAGGCTTTTACCAGCACTAACGTCTGAACATTTGAAGAATATGATCTCTTCTGATACCCATCTGGAATATGAGATGAAGGAAAGCTGCCTTTGGATGCAAGATGATCACCTTATCTTAGGATATCCAGTATCAGTCTTGGTCTTAGAAGGTAAATCAAGAACTTTAAGCCCTGCTACTGAAACAGTTTTGTTCAGGCAGAAGCTATACTGATAACATTGGCAATGTCTTGTCTGGTCTTTCACAGCAGCCTGGAAATGGGAGGAACTGATATCAGCATGTAATAGAGCCAAGGACCAGTGAATAAAGAAAGCTCCTGCTGATGCTTCTGGGTCTTGAAGGAAATTCAAGGCAGTAAAAACATAGGAAACAAAGACACTGTGAAACCTAGTGTGAAATGGAGCACAGTCACCCACTTTTTCCTTGAATCTTATCAGCTGCCTCCGCTCTAAATACGGGCTTTGCCCTTTGGACTGCAGGTTGAAGGCAAAAAGAGAGTTGAAGATCACAAGGAATGTCCTTTATAACTGCTACAGCAGCTTTCCCTACATAAGCCATGCAAATTGCGCAACATCTGCAGGACTCCAGAGGATGAAAAGGCAGGAAACCCGTACTACCTCTGACAATTCATGAATTAAATATTACAGTTTTTGTGGAAACAGTTACACTGGATCTGTTTTACAGCAGGGTAAATTTCTGAAAGGACTTCCTAAAACTAAAATTTACAGTCAAGGTAACAGCAATCACAAATGTTTTCTAAGTAATGGCTTTTAATTCCCTGAAAATTTAGAATGTAAAGATTTACTATGTGTCCAACTCAAACTTTGATTTTCACAAATATTTACTCGTTTCATTTTTTTAAATTCCTTATCATGCAGTCTGTGGATCTTTGGAGTAACTAAAACATGCCACCATCCAGAAATAAAGCTTGAGTGCTTCACCTGAGGTTGCTCTGTATAAAACCCCTTTTTTTTCTGCACTAACGTGACTTTTTTTCATTAGTTAAAAGGCCAGCAAACATACAGGATACTCTGTCCAGTGACACTAAACAACACAAACATACCAGAATTGATTCGTAAAGTGTCTCATTTACCAATGTTCAGCGAACCAGAAACATCATTTGTTAAGTGATGGATATTGGCAACTCCACAAATGGCCATGACGATGTAGTTTCATAAGAGCCCACATGCGCAGGGCATTACTCACTCCGGAACAGCCCTTTGCCTCTTCCCCTCAGCGAGCTGTAAATCATGTCATTAAACAAGTGCTTCCAAAGCACAGCGATCTGTCATGATCCAGTGAAGATACCAGTTATAATGTGGGCACTTAATCTGTCAGAGCTTGTGGTGATGCATTTGAGAGTGAGGATCCCCATGTTTAGCAGCGCGCCCGTAAGTGTTCAGTGACAGAAGTTAAATGGCAACATGAATTAATTCCTTCATCGTGTGGATATATGGGACCATTACCGGCATTATTCTGAAAAAAACAGGGGGTTGTTCTCAAAGTTACTTTCCTCCTTCACCACCATATTTAATTTTTCTTTTAAAATTATAAATCCATCACTTCATGTGTTCAGATTAGAATAATTGTTTTATCACTGTGATCAATACAGATTCCTTAAAAATAGTAATATCTGGATTTATATTTGTAACGTTATATGCAGGCTTACAACTGACAAATCAGATGTTTTTCATGCATAAGTTTGGTGGTATGAGGGCATTAGGCAATTCATTTGAAATAAAGAAAACTCTGCCAGCAGTAATCTTCCGAAGACTTTTGTAACCATGTCAAACTCCTGCATCTCAAGTCCTGATGAAGAGGGGAAGGAAACTTGTCAAAGCATCAGTTCAGATGAAGCTCCCATTTAGATGGGACCACACGAGGGATGAATAGGAGAAGCATCATTAAACGCTCCTTGATTCTCATCCCCTGCTACCCCATTAAGTTTTGTCAAGCTCACCCATTTCAGTTAAAAAAAAATAAATTAAATGCCAGAAAAAACCATAAAATGTTTCTGCTCTGTATAACAATCTTATTGTGTCATGAAAATGGAAACTGATGTTAGGTTACAGTGTACCCACTGACACTATTTTTACTACTGTTATACTTTTACTCTGTACTCAGAAGAAGGGACATTCTGCTCTGAAACATGTAGAGCTGTTTTTTATCATGAACCCAGCTGAAAGACAAAATAACAGAATTTGGATTTATAAGCATTAATATACACACAAATATGGTGCAGAAAAAGCATTTCTGTTCAAATTATATTTGGTATAATGCAAAAAAGAAGGTGTACCAAGTATAAGAGGAAATCAGAATTCGAGGAGATGTAAGAAGTATTAAATGATATTCAAGTAATTTGATTTTCAGAATCGTAGATCTTTAAATTCTTGTGTTCTGTGCAATGCAATTGTAAATCACAGAATCACAGAACAGTCAGGGCTGGAAGGGACCTCTGGAGATCATCTATCCAAACCCCAAATAATATATAGTTGCTACAGATTATGGGATCCTGCTAGGATTAATCAATCCATAGTATTCCTTTCAAGTAATACTATAAAAACATACTAAGAATTATTATAAAATTATTTTGAATAATTAGGATTACTATGAAGTGCAAATAAGCATTACAGACAGATCTTTTATGCCATAGTGACTAAAACTGTGATTACTGAAGAATCTATTTTGGCATAGAGAAAAAGTAATTCCATTTTAAAATATCGTCTTCTTTAATTTGGATGTGCAATAAATTATTCTGTAGGGACACTAAAAAATTTTTTTCCAGACATTCTTCAGGTGAAATATAAACATACATTGTTATGTTTGGAGCTAGAACTTCTCATCAAATTAATTTGGGCAAGGATTTAATCATTGTAAAGTCAGGACTATACTTCACTATGAATTTCCCATAAATTCTTACTAAAGATATTTGAACTATTTTTTAGTTTTCATTTTCATTTTAAAGGATAATTCTTTCATTTTCATTTGAATGTTTCACTATATCTAAACTGTATTTTCTAAGAAGGAATTCCCACAGAATTAAATCTGGGATTGAAATTGCTTGTAGACAGTGCTGAATTTGGCAAAATTTTTTGACTGAAGTCAAAAATAATCCCAGAAATAAAATATCTTTATTTTTCTATTTTTAAGAGGAAGTGTTTCATTTGCAAAATAAATATTGTAAACATTTAATTCATTTTTATTAAATCTGAGTATACATAAGAAGCCAGAAGAAAGCAAAGAAAAAAGTTCAATTAGTCATTCAAATGAAAATGAAAAACTGGAGTTTCTGCATAGATGAAAAATTCTACCTACTTTTAAGATGACCACAAGGAAACTTACTTTAAAGTTCTTAATTCAGCTAGGAAACTAAAATTTAACCACTTGTATTATTCAAGTTGGGAGGCTTAGTTACTGATTTAAACAATTTTTTAATTCCCTAACGGTTATGAAATTCAGTGCAGGAGCTTTTCCAAGTCATATTTTCAGTCTCATTGTGTTCTATGAGAGTCAATCAAATTGAGAGAAGACAAAAGATCAAAATTATTCTTCAGATTCTAATTCCAGCCTATGTTTGGGATTTTCCAGGTTTTTACCCCAGCTCACTCTCCCATGCAAAGATCAAAAAAATTGTTCAGAATAGTTGTTAGTGGTTTTTTCAGGAGTGCTATAAATACTTCAAGCACATAGTACATGGCTTTTACATTAACTCGTCCATCTGACTGAACTGGAGGGGCAGTCTTCCCATTTTGAAACCTATCAACACATTTTGAAACCTCTTCTGCCGAAGTGAGATGTGTGACACACAGTTGATGTGCGGTGCTGTCCGCTTTGGCACAGACTTACGAGGCTACACCAGCCCCAGTGAAAGGGAAGCATCCACTCTAAGCAAGTCACTTTCACATATTTCGTCCGTGAAAACATGGAGAAAGCAAGCGCCTCTGGAGGAGCAAGTAGACAATAAAAAAAGATCAGGAGAAGGACCCTCTCTCCGTTGACCACAAAAGGTGCCTTGGTGACAAATTTTAAGTGCTGCCTTTTGATGGCTAAAGACAGGTAAGGTGAACCTGAGTGTCTGAATCAAATCCAATACAGTTTGGAAAGGTAACTGCAGAAGTTAAAGCACAGCTTCAAAGCAGTTGGCATTCTCCTGAACCTTTTATAATGTTTCTGCTTTTTTCATTCTGCCCATCCATAAATCAATAGTTATAATATATTTTAGAACATTTTAATAAATATTTCAAAGCCTGCATGGTTTTTATTATATAGAATCAAAGACATTTCACCATTAGAAAAGTTCAGCTATATCATAATTGCCATGGCCATAGATTTCTTTTCAACAAACAGGGCTTTGCCTTGTGTGAATCATTGGCATAGTGTACTTGAAATCTGCAACAAGCATCCACACATGCTCTTGATTTAGATAAAAGAAACCCACTGGCACAGTGTGGATGACTGCTAAGCAATATGTACCTCACGTGATGTCCTTTAGTAGAAAGAGCACTCCACAGTACATAGGCACAGAGCAGGTATAAAATTAGAGACAGACTGGGGCTGAAACACTAGACTGTAATCAGAGTTCACACAACTCCAGACATCAAACCCCAACTTCCGAGACCCCACAGTTTTCTCCAGTTCTCCATATATTTGTCCTGACAACCCTTACTCAGTTATCAGAGAATCTACGCAGTGACTGCAAGAACTTATGATGACAATACAGCTTTGGGATTTGATATATATTCTCATACATCTCAGTAAACAGCACATCTGAACAAATCTCTTCTCTGTGGTTTACCTTGTTCTCATTCTCTAATTTCTAGACAAACTACTTTTATTTTATTTTGGATGAACCGCAGCCAGACAGTATCAGAAGACTTGCACAAGAACTTGGTCTATGAGCCAATAAAACAAATTCAGGTACAATCAAAGGAATCATAAATATTTAGTCAGAAAAAAAACAGACTAACCATTGGAATTTTTAACTCAGATATGTCCTGTCTTCTACAGAAAAATTTGTCTTGAATTCTGACAAGAAAGTCTGGTGCCATGCCTGAGAGATGAGAACCACGTTGAAACCTCAGCCTGACTACTATAATTGGGCAGGGGATGCAACAGTTAGAAGGTGGGTTATACAATTCACTTTCTACCTGTATTAGCTGCAGCATGACATGAGATTAGAATTTAAGAGTTAAGGAATGTCTGTTTCAGAGAAAATGGCAAGAATTCGCTTTGTCACATACTAGTAAAGGACATCCTTGAGTTTCTCCAGTTCATTCCAAACAAAATAACTATTCAGAGGGAATGTAGAAAAAGCATTCATTAGCTATCACTGCTGTGCCTGGGGCAGCTCATAAGTGAAGACCTCATGAAATCAAAGTGTCCATACATAATGTTTTTGCATATGATATACTTATCTAATTAACAAGGAGAGAAAGTTCTTTTTGCTACTTAAACCAGTTCTGTAACATAAAAGTGAAATTACAAAGAATATTGTTGTTAGGGAGTTTGCTCTGTTTGAAAGCAATTTTCAAAGTCAAGTTTTCAAGAAAAATCTACCCTTCATTTCTTCCAGATGCAACCATTTGCTCTTCAGGCTCCTACTGTCAGTTTTTCCTGCCTCTGTCTTTCAGCTACCCAGTTGGGGTCTCTCAATTCCTTCAAATATGCCCCTGAGAGTATTTTGTTACATGTGTTAGGTTGTCCTAATACTTTCTCAAAAATATTTTATATACTTCATGTTTTCCAGTCACCAGACAGCTGTCTTTCCCTTATCATACATCTATGTTGACCATTCTTAGTACTTACTTGGAGTTCACCTTGGTGGTGGTTCACAGATACATCTCCTGTGTTTTGGATAACACAAAGATTCTGTAAGCTTTGCAGATGAGTATCTCCTTTACTCACACTTGTATTATTTCTGCCTCTTGTCTTTGTCTAATAGGCTCCTCTTATGTGACCCTCTTTTACTCTGGGTAATTTGGGATTTTGGTCTGTCCTTCTAAGGGCACTGGCTCTTATTGCAAAACTAATTTTTTTTTTCCCCACTCTGAGATTTTGTGTTTAATAACACTTTTTTCTATCCTTTTTCTTCACTTTTCTTCTATAGATTTTTCTTCTTTTAGGACTCCCTTTTCTCATTCTGTTCTTGAATTTAGTCTTAATACAGTTATTTTAATTTAGTCTTCCTTCTTTCTCAATTATCTCATAACTAAAAATAAAAATAATTTTAAAAAATAATCAGGAAGTCCTAACTATAAAATTTCTAATCTTAATCCAGCATGTCGGCTGACTGTGGGTTAATGATACAAAGAGCAGTATCATCTTATTAAACTCTGAGCTGACATAGCTTCATTTACCACATGGGGCTCATATAGCATTGGCTGCCCAACTGAGTTTTCTTTAAGAACCTTTTCACTCAAGAATTATGAAACAGCATATGTCAGGACAGAGGATTATATTCCCACATGAAGCAAGGACTGCAAAAATATTTAGGAACTAATCATCTCATGCACACCTGCGGATAGAAATTTCTCTCCCAGACGCATGTGCTTGGCTATTGGAACGCTTCTTTCTGAGTGAGCACATAAACAGATTTCAACTACACTCATTCTTTTGAAAAGTACTTTTTTTCCTGTGTGGTACAACATCTGACTTACAGATTTTTTGACATACAAAGGACCATTAGAAACAACCATTCTTTGTAAAAGTGGCCCACCTGTGGATTTTGTTTTGTGTTTTGTTGTAATACTTATGATTTTAGTCTAACTGCTGAGATAGTACATGCAATTTTTTCTACTCAGAATTACAAGATTCTATTATTTTGGGGAAGATAAAAGGTAAAGCCATATTTGGGCTCTCATTCTTTTCCTTTCAGCAATAGTTTGCACGGTAGCAAGTCCAGTGAACTCTCTGTGCCTCTTGTGAAGATACAATCTGTTAAGTACACATCACTCTTAGTCAACAAGCACCCAAATTACTTGTTCTATGTAATTTCCTCCTACCTTATAAGCACTGACATATTCTAAGTCTTTTTAAACTTAGGAACGATTGTCTAGAGAAGAGAGTCATTTCTGGTGTCGTTTCAGCTACTTGCAAACTAAACCTTAAGAGGTCCTTCTACCACTAGTGATAGGATAAACAATGTGACCTTGGAAACATTTTTGTCAAGAGAATCTTGATGGTTAGTTCATGAATCCTTAAGATCCAAGTTATTCTGATAAGCTTTTCAACATTTATTGCTATTTCAGGTCTCCGTTACAAGTGGGACATCCTAGTTTGTTATTCTGTCTTTTTTTATCTAGCATAAATAAATTACAGGGTTCTGCTTCTTATCACAGAAAACATTCCACTGATCATCTGGGGAACACAAAATATTTTTTTCAGTCTATAAATTATTCTTATAGAAACTCTCATAACTAGCAAGACAGTTGGTTTTGTTCTGAGTTTTGTGTGTGCCTCTTTTGACAGCATTTGTCTAAAATAATAACATGTGGTCTATCAAATCTTAGTTTTGTCATTAGAGCTGTCAGTCTTTCATAAAACATAATTTTAAACACATATGCACACACACAATAAACCCTTTGCAGTGTCTTAGCCAATGAGTGCGAATGACAAATACACCTGGCTGTTCTCCCATGGTGTTTTCTTACTGTTCATTGGCAGAAAAAGTGATTTCATGGTAGAAGGTTGGAAAACGACCTCTTGTAATGATGAAATTTGCATAAATAAATGCTGATTGCACAAAACTAATAATGTGCAGTGAGTATCATCACAATAAGTTGTCTCCTACTGACACAGAGTCTAAGTTAGAAGCGTACAATTATGCAAATCAAACTAATGCCAGTTTCTCATTACTGTCGTGGTGGAGGCAAACACATATCCTCCACAGACAGCTTGATGCTGGGACACAAGCCAAAATGTTTGGTTTTGCTGACACAGCAACTGAGTCAACAAAAATAGCATATAATAGTAATACATCAGAGGAATCCATATCAGGACAGACCTGAAACTTAATGGACTGTGAATCTTTTGTCTGCAGAGAGGCCTTCCACTGGTATTGACCCATAGTACGCCTGCTTCCACTTTTGCCAATTTTATAGAAATAGATTACAGAAGCAATTGCTTTTTGGAGCTGAAATGTCTGCAAAACAGTCTATTAGCTTTCCTTATAGCAGATGAGATGACATTTATAAATACTTAAATAATGTCATGTATCCCACGTTTAAAAACTTCCCAGAATAATTCACAGGCTGCTTGTGGTTGTTTGATCTAATGTTTATGTGAAGTTTTCTTATGACACCACTGGGATTTTTCAAACAATGCCACTTTTCTTGTGCCATCTTAAAAATATTCAGACAAAGATATCCTATTTTTCTTAAAAAAAAAAATGCAGCAGCAATTACCATTGCTATGAGGGACTGAATATAAAAAGAGGTTGATAGCTCCTCTCAGAGTGGTGCTAACCCTTGAGAACATGTACAGCATTGGTACTCTGAGCCACTGAAGAGGAATATAGTGCTCTATCACTTCAATTTCTCACCCTTCTTATTCAAGTAATTACTACTTGTTTAAACTCATCTGCATGTTTGCCTTCCATATATATGCTGGCATGCAATTCAGAAATATCAAGTTAAGACTGAGCTCACAGTTTGAAATTAACACCACCCAATGCGCACACAGTTCCAGTAAAGGGGTTTGCTGCTCAACAAAATTCAGGATTAGGGGACATTTCAGAAATATGACTTTGCTCAAAGACAAATTGGAAGGTACTCCACTTGACTTTAAACAAAGGGAAAAAAACCAAAAAACCAAAACAACAACACACAAAACCCCCACTAAAACCAACAGTCATTTTATAAAACAATTAGATCAGCTAACATCAACTGAAATACATTGTATTCTGTGAAAGCAGTCCCTGTGAGCTCTCGTCCTTGGAAGAATCACTCCAAAGTATCCAGCACGTACACAAATTTACCTTAAATTTCAGCTGCAGATAACCTCCTGAGACAGAGCAATTAACCATATCTGTAAGAACTGACAGTTTAAACACTTCTGAAAGTCTTCCTGAGGTAAGACGTCTGCATTCCTATTACCACTGCTGTTGCAGTCACAGGACCAGCAATTGAAAAAAGGTTTAATAGAGACAAAGGAGTCTCTTGCATGTAATTTCAGGGTACCTGTACAGGTTCTGCTACAAAAAGAAACAAAACAGGCCCTTCTTTTTATACCTCCTCCTTGCTAATGCATTACCACTTCCAGTAAAGCACACTTAAGAGTGTTGATGAAGCCAGAAGGTTGGCACAGCTCTGCATTGCTGCCTTTGGAGGCAAAGATGCCCTGCTGGACATCACTTTTTAAGAAATCAGTTAAGTGACAGGAGATTGGGATACTTCCTTGCTGATAAAAGTTTGGTCACTTCTGAAATGCTTTTCAAATTAGAGAAGTTACACATTGACCTTTAAAAATACTGTTGGTTTGCTTTGGGAATATCAAATTGCATTCAATAATGGGTATTTAAGAAAAAATCTGATGAAAGGAGAACATCTTTCAGAAGAAAAATAGAGACTATTTTAAACTCTCTTCATGCATCATGCTTCTTTGAACTCACTCAAAATTAACAACTGTGCTGTATTATCCAACTATGACTAAGGACAGGTTTTCTTCAGAGCAAATTATTTTTAGCAAGACGATTCACCATGCATTTATTGCTCTATTACTGATGCCTCATTTTATGGTTGCAATTCCAGAAAAGAAGAGCGGTAAGTGAAAATATATAAACATCCAGTTCCTCAGCCTTTCTTCAGCTGTGAGTCCACAGTTTTATGGGTGTCATTTCAAATTGAGAGTTAGAACATAGAGGGTAGAGTCCAAGTTAAAAATTGGTGACAAACCTGTGCAAAAATGGAAACTTGGTTTGATGAGGGACAATATTATACATATTAGCAACAGAATTTTATCATAGTAGGTGTGTATCTGTGTTCCCTGACAATCATTTTTCTAACTGCTGCCAATTTCAAGAAACTGACAAGGAATTTCCAAGAGATTTTCTAAATATTTCATTAAGCCAGGTTGCTAAGCAAGTACTCCTGTGAAGGAACCAATATTAAAGGAAACCTCCATATACATCCTAATTTCAGGAAAAGCTTCAAAGTTAATCCTACATTGTTCTGACCCTGAAGGTAATCAAAGTGTTCTAGGAGAACAGCCTTCATAGGCTGTGCCTGCAGCCCTGGGCAGGTGCAGCCTTTGGTGCACCTAGCAATCTGTTCCTGCCAGCACCAGGTCTCACAGACCCACAAAGCTTTCTCTCCTATCCAGATCAAAAAGCGGCCCCAGGGTATTTCTTTATTCTGTTGGACAGCTTCATAGGAGAGGTTTTATTATGGCAATTTCCACCTGTTCTCAGAAGTTTTGAAGTCTCCTCACAGAACCCATACTTTTCCTTATTTTCATGCTGTCAGTTTAAAACTGTGAAGTTTTACCTTGGGTTATAATAAAGTTTATAATAGAGCACGCATACTGCAATTTTCTCTTGTTAGGGTATGGACATGTCATCACTCCCATCTACTGCCTCGTTCTCACAGCAAGTTCTACTCTCCACTTTCGAACCTATTTTCCTCAATTAAATGACATTGAAGGGCCAGGAGGATCTCAAAATAAAGATGTTCAGGCAGTAAAGTTGGAGAGAAACTAAAAGGAAACTTGAGTTTACTTAACAGGAAAGTAGCATTTATGAGGCTTCTGGTGGATGCTATATCCTTTCTATCCCCCCAAAAATGCTTTCTGACATCTCAAGTTTATAACAGACATGTACAGCTAGCTGACCTTTATCTTGCTTGCGTCATATTGATCTATCAGTGAATCCATAATAAAAGATAGCAGTCTGAAACAGTAAAAAGTAACAGCCATTGAGATGGATAGCTGCAGCTAAAATGTAGTTTCATTGGGACACTCAGTGCAAAGAACTGCAGATTCATGTCAGGCAGGGCATAAGTACCCCCTTTAAAGCTCACTGCTGCAAACATCCGGTACACAGATGACCTGCCTTCAGAATATATGTTTCAGTATTGATTTTCATAGTTTCAGAACAACAGGAAAAGCCAAATGAAAGTTTCTTTACAGAACACTAAAAGTAATTTATGTTCTTCTTTTGATTCCATCTCTGTATTTTGCTTTATGGTTCACAGTACAAGTGCTTATTTTAAAAATTCATTCCCGACTCAGAAAGAAAGTGCAGAGTTGAAGATCTTTGGGAGTACAGAAGAAGAAATGAGCCACAAAATGAAATGAAACAAAACAAAAATGCATTAGGATTTAGTGGTAAGTCATTACACAGCAAAGTTTGTATTTTAAACACAGACACACACTTGTTCTGGTCGCTTATAATGCTATAAATCTAGCAGCAGTATAAAGAGGAAAATATGTTTTGAAGATACTCTTATTACAACATGATAGCATTGGCTTCTTTTGGCCTATGTTCCTGAAGTCTACCTAAAATAGTTTTCCTGTGTATAATAAAACCATTATTTTAAGATTCTTCAGGGTTATGACCAAAGGGCTTGTCTAAGTGGTACAAATGCTAACACCCTTCTCATGCAGCTCTATGCTTCCAGGACCATACTTCTATTCTGAGCACATAGTCTCCTTCTCTCTTTAAAAATGGAAATTATAACAGAAGTGGCATAGCAGTTACTCACTGTGAAATGCTTACAGGTATCAAAAGGTCCTGTCTGCCTCTGCCTCTTCACCAGGAAGTCACTGAAGTTCTGTGTTGGACAAAGGCAATCAAGTAATCGGACTTGGGAATTAAATCTGAGCTACCTGGTAAACAAACTTTTATTCAGGATTATTATTTCAAGCTATCTCAAGAGTCAGGCAAATACAACCTAATTTGTTATAGTTGCTTTCCAGTTTCAAACATTCCTTCATTCTCATGACACTTATTTTATTTGTATTTAATTGTGCTTTCAGTGCTTTGGGGTTTTTCTTTAATTTTTTTTTTTAATAAAAATATAAGACAATCTTTGGATGTCACCAGCTAGAAGAATAATGTCTCATGTCATGACAGCAATCTAGTCTCCCTTAAATGCTTACAATTACTCCAAGAGCTGAGACTCTATATACAAGCTTGTGTTTCCACTGCCTACCACCAGACACCTGATTTGTTGCAGTAACAGAGCCAGTTCTTTTTTATAGCCAATAGACTGGCTGACATCTCTGAGCAGAAAGATGGCTTTTTAAAAGACAACATTTGAGGAAAATTTTGCCTCCTAGTTCTCAAAACACTCTTCAGTGTGTTGATCTGTCAGCAGTTTCTGCCATGTGAACCTTATAGAACAAACCAAAAACTCCGGAAGAGTGAACATGCAATTCCTCTTGAAGCTGCTAAGGGATAGTGTTAACGAAACATTGTGTTTTAAGGTAAAAAAGTGGGGGATTTTCCCTCAGTTCCTGCTTGCAATGGCAGAGGATTGTATGTTAAGCTCCTTGTAGTCATCTGGAGCTAACATTTTTACAGCTTTTCTTTTTCTGATGGCTTAGTCAGTCTTTAGCACTCAGAAACACTCAAATTCATTACTCCCACTTCTGCACACCACTGAGATCTACAAAATACCTTCAGAAGATGTTCATAGAAACTGAAACTCATAACCTTATCACAGAGAGACACTTATCCAGGTGAAACACCGCTTATGGCTCACCACACTCTTCTCACACACCTCCTCCTGCTGACAGCCTCTCACTTCTCTGCTCCTCATCTCCTACTTCCCTTTTCTCTCTGGCTGTCCAGCTGGCCCATGTATCAAGGACTTGATGCCACAGACTATCCTGCACAGCCACAGAGCCCGATGAAATGCCTGAGCTGACCGACACCTGGGTCACCACTGAAGCTGTCCTGTTGTGCTGCTGCCCTGCTCCAGCCTCACTGCCCCCTCCTGTCACCCTTCCTGTCACTGCCTGCAGGGTTCACCCGACCATGCAGGGAGCCAAAGCAGCTCAACAAGACAGAACAAAACTAATTCATTAAACTATCTAAACAGTTTTCTGGCATTAGAGTAAGCTGCCTCAGCGCACTAAGGGATTCAGAGGAGCTGGGGAAAGAGGTAAGGACACACACCAGTGGAGGGCAGCAGGACCTGTCCGTGCCAGCACTGTTACACTGCTTCTGCCAAGAGTTGTGTCTCATAATACTTCACTGGGGAGTTTATTTCTTCTTTTTCAGACTTGATAAAAAGTTCAAATAAAACCTATTCATTTTCCTTAGAACTTTTATTTCTCTGGAGTACTCCAGAACACTTTTCCTTTTCTAATAGCATGCAATTGTTGGATTTCTATTTGGCCATTAGAGCAAATTCAGCATCTCAGAGCAGGATGAGGGAGAGTAAGCCCATGCCAAAAGCCTCTTGGAGCAGTTTTTGGATTTATAGACTTTTATGGCAAGCTGTGATGGTATGGGATGTTATTTTACCATCTAGTCAACTCTATACTGATGAGGACAGTGTCCTCATAGCAACCATTTAAAAAACCAATTCACATATTTTGTTCCAAACTAAATTAATATGATCAATAAAAGGAAAGAATACCGCTATTAGCAGAAAAACATTTTCACAAAATGGTCCCTCCCCAATGATCCTTCAGCCTTTACCCACACACGAGATTTACTGAATACCTTCCAGAGCTAATCCAGGAATTCAATAACTAATGGATACTAAAAATCATGGACTCAATAAAGACATTAGTTTTATGGCCCATTACAGTCCTCTTACTGTACATCCTACAGATCTCTCTCCACGTGCTGGTGCTAAATCGCAGTTTCTGTCTCCACTCCACAGGAATTCTCTCCAGCTAACACTCATCCACACAAAAACCCCTTTCTCTCAAGTTGTCAAATCAATTAACATAATTAAGTTACACTAAAAACAATTGTTTCTGTCATTAGCTGGGAGTTTACTGCTTCTACAGTCATACTTCCACAGCTACTTCAATTTAATCAAAAGGAATGGTGTACTGAAAAAAGATTTTTCATATTTTTTCTCCTCCTCCACAAACTCTTCTTTTTCTACTTGTACCACAAAATTCAGTTGCTTTGGAAAAAAGCTCCAGAAAAAGATGAGACAGTTCACAATAGCCCTGTTTGGCCAGGGAAAGATATGTGGAAACCAGACAGCTGGTCAGAGCAGCTAGAGAGCACCCTGAGCCAGGGAAGGGAAAGGAAGCTCAAAGCAGGCAAAACAGTGACCACAGCAGCAGCCCTCCCACTGCACTTGGAACGCTGAGGACATCACAACCCACACCACCCTCTTTGAATGCTTTCCCCGCTGCACTGGCTCAGAAATCAATGACACAAGTGCCCACTGAGAAGGAAATCAAGTGCCCACTGAGAAGGACTGTTTCACAGGCTTGGATACTTGAAGTAATGCCTTCTCTCTAAATGACAGACTTTCATAGATTTCGACGAAAGTTTATTATTCATATCTACTCAATTTGAATTTCAAGCTATTCTATATCAAATTCTCCCTTTACGATGCCTCTCAATCAAAACATTGTCCTGATTAAGATATTAACCCTCCAGTTTTTTCTGAGACTGGGAAGTGCATTGCTTAAGACCAGTTATAAATTATTCACAATATAGTCAATATATTGTCACTATGAGAATTAGCATCAACAGAGCTTTAAGGCTAGACTTGGTGCCACTCCACTTAAAAATATTTCTTTACTTCTCTGAAAGCCCCAAGAAGCATCCAAGCATATCTATCAACACCTATACCCAAAATGCTCTCAGAATATTACTGAGAGCACTGACTTCTTGACAACAACACTGAGAAGAGCAACATCAGAATGACCTTTTGTAAGATAGTGTATTACACCCTTCATCATCATACTTACTGCTGGGACTTCTCTCAGATGATGCATCAAAATAATGAGTCTGTGTCTCCACACATCCATGTTTTCAAACAAGTTAGTTAAATTATTTAAAAATGAATTTAAAATTTAGGAGAAAGAAAGACCAAGAATTGCATGTACCAAGAACTGCTCAAAGCACTAAACGTGCATATTTGTATGATGTGTAGTGCTTCATTATTTAAATCATTTCCTTGCTGGCCAAGCACTCTGAAGAGGTGGTGCTATAATTGGCATAATTCAAGCTGCTGTTAATGAAAGAAGCTTTACATGAGATACAAAATCCAAGCTGGGATCCTGAGATGGAGGGAAGAAGGAAACAGAGAGAAAGATAATCCTACAAATTTTTTTTTTCAAAATAAAACTGATTTGATCATATAGGTATAATTTTTGTCTTTTAAACTGCCCTGGTAATCAAACTATAGACTAAAGGACAATAACACAAACTAAGAGAAAAAGAATACCTCAGCCCTGTACTGCCTCTTCCTCCCTCAGTCCTTTCACTCCTCTCTCTACCAGCTTTCACAGTCATCTGAATTCTTCTTCCTGACTCATATGACCATGTGTTATTCAGTTTTCATTAAACTAACTTCTTTTTGCTATTCCCATGGTCCATTACTTTCTGTGTGGTTCCTGTGAAGTAATGATGAGTCAGTAAGGAAAGAGGAAATAAACAATCAAAATTAGAACTGCAGGCACATGATGAGCATCATTAACAGCTCACTTCTTCCTCTTGCTCTCCTGACAACTCTGTTACTTTCTCATGTTCTAATTCCACTGGATGACCAAGACAACACATATTTAGTTAGCACTCAGGCCACTGTAGTCCTGAAGATCCCTGATTCCATTCATTTCAGTCCTTCACAGAATTCATATTCATTTCACTCATTTCCCTGCACATTTTCCAAACCATCCCATTGTGATGAAGGCAGAAAAGGGAAAAAACAATCTCTGGCTCTTCTACAGTTGTTCCACATGCATAATGAAGAATTAAAGATCACTTACGCCAGAGCAAGGCCACAAGAAGGCGCATGGCCTCCCTCTGTTTATAATATTCATTTCATACTCTCAACTCTAGGAGCTGAGACACTACCCAGCAGTCTATGTTCCAGAAATTACATATATCTAACAAGTGTCACATAGCACTGTGACTGCCATGGAAGTGACTGAAACCAAGAGCTTCCTCTCTTCCTGGCAACATCCAAATCCCTAGGTTGCAGAGCTATGATCTCCTAGACTCCCTTTTATTCAGTCAGACTTTAACCCTTTTTTTTGTCATTTTGTTGGGTGGTTTCAGGGTTTGGGGTTTTCTACTTACTCTAAGAGCCTTGCTAGATATCTGTCTCTGGAATAGTGTGCAGTCTAAAAGTGTCGAGTTAAAGTTATGTAAAAAGTCAGATTCACACCCTGCATACGTGCATTAACCAGTTTATTATTCAAAAGGGAATAAGTGACCATCTAAAAAGGAAAATACATCTTAAAAGAAAAGCATAGTCATATATCTTAAAGCCAGTATTCCAAGCAGTGAAAACTTTGTGAAAAGTGTTTGATAGATATCCAGCATTAATCAACCCCCTTATTGGTAACTTTGCACGAGTTCTTGTTCCCTCTGCAACCCTATTAGGACCTGCCTTACTCCACAGAAATACAGAATTTGTGTATTTCTTAGAAGGCTCTAGCTAAGGGGCTCTAAATGGTTTATTGCATTTCAGCTTGAGTGTTTTGCTGCTGTCTCTTCATTGGTCTGCCTATACTTAAATTCTTTTGTGGTTTTATTGGTATTTAACAATCTGTACTTCTGGATGCCACTATGTCAGATGAAAGATGCTGAAGTCCTCGCCTCAATAAAATTATTGCAAATTCCACCAAGGAAGCTTGAAACAACAGCTGAGAAAATATGTCAAAAGGATAAACAAAGATTGTAAGGAAAATAAACTTGAGTTTGAGCCACAAATTTTAGTCCCACAGCTTAACACTGTGACTTGAGTGCAGTTCTTCTTGACCTCTAACAGTATAGAAAAGATCGGGATATCATCTTAAAAAGGTCTTTTGGGGCAATACTTTTAGGACCTGAAAGCATTTCAGGATTTTACCTCATTAACATCCATTCTAAAGAGAAGACCTTGGCAGTATGTCATAAATAGGAAATTACCTGTACTCATTGGTGTGTCTGTTTTTCAAAACAGCCTGACAGCTGCAGAGAGAATGCTGATCCATTTGACACACTGCATATTAAGTTGGTCAGCTAAATATGCGAACCATGAAACACTGATGCCTGCTAAAAGACGCAAGTGCTTCAAATTAATCAGCTGAAATCTGAAATATTGTACTTTATCGTATTAACACTTTATAAATAACAGCCATTATTTCTAGTCAATTCTTCCATGCAAATAGAAAATGTCATTAGCCATGTTTTGGCCGGGTTCTTTGTCTAATTTCTACAGCTAAGGTGGCAAAAAGGTTATTACAAGTAATAGCAAATTTAAAGTCTTATTAGCAGTAAACTGCAGAAGCTAATGGTGATGCCAACACTAGATAAAATCATTGTCACAGTTAATTTTGAACTCTTTATTTCAAACTTAATAATAGGAAACTCAATGGAGAGGATATTACACGGCCCATATCACTCATGAGTGCCCCAGGCCTGAGTAACTTGTTATTTTGCTCATGAGTAAAATAAAATGCAGATTATACTGCCTGCTATCAGGGACACTGCTTTAATTGAGGGTGCATGCATGGTGATGAAGGAGTACCAAGCAGGTTTCATTTTCTCAAATGTTAGAGGAATGATCTTTGTGGTTCTGTGACTTGTCAAATCACCTCTCCATTACTGTTGCATTTTTAAAGTTCTTTCTGTTCCTTCCTAGATCTTAAAGAGTTGTTAGGTATGTTTTTTTGCTTTTGTCAAGCATTACGTGAAACTGCTCCTGTAACATCCTGGTGCCTGTAAACCTCTGCTACACAAGGAGAAAACAATGGAGTACCTGCGTCTTAGTCAGAGCTAAGCATGTATGCCAGCCAACACAAACTACTTCTCCACCCTGAGACATTCTCACAATCAGAAATAAATAATACAAGATATAGTCCTCCTCCTTACCTTAGATTTATTCAGAAAATAGGTGTTTCCAAGAAGTGATATCACACAAGAATTTCTATTCTTTTCCTAAAGTAGATTTCTTTTCTATTCAACCATTTATTGTTCTAATGCACTGAATGCCACAAATCACAATGTTCCCTATCTGGATTTGGGAAAGTTTTCTTCATAATTATCTGAAAGCTAACTTTTCATTTTTATATACTGTACTACTAGCTAGGAGGGTCTGGCTTCTAATCAGATTGCATTTCTCCAATACTTGCTAAACCTTGCAACTTCTTTTCTTCAGCCAAAACTACCTCAGTAGTTACTCACCTACCACTGAAATCAACAGAAGGATTTTTAGTGATCTTAGCAGACTTTAGGTGAGGTCTTTAAATATAAAGGGCTGTAAATTTCCTTTTTATTTATGAATGTGCAATAGAAGATGATGTCCTACACCTTTTAATCAACCCTAGCCAGGGCTATCACTGTTGCACTCCTAGGCAATTGCTGATAGCATTCTTGCAAGATTACTAAAGATGTATTTACCAGCTTTCATTATCAAGCTCCATATCCAGCATAGAATTAACAAGGAGTAAAAGCAGCATTATGTATTTGACAAATTGAAATCCTGACAATAAGTAACTGTAAGCACAGTGCATTTCCATGTAAGATGCTCAGATGAGCTTTTTTCTCAGTAGTACAGCTAGATTAGTGTGGTGTTCCACTGAAGCTGATTTAGTAAACCAGAAAAGAGACAATAGCTGCAAATGTAACATTGTATTGCTCAGTATAGACATATTGTGAGGGATCATTTCTGATGTGCTGAGAGTGAAAAATTAGGTGCTGAGCTAATGAATTAGGTTTTTTTAGTTTCAGAGTTTTTACTGAAACTATTTCTCCAGTGCAACCAAAAGGAGAATTTAGTGATCAAATCTCACACAATACCAATACTGTAATAGCTACTTCCTACATCTCTGGGAGCATATGTTAAGCCACTAAGCAATTAAGTGCAATCAATCCTTGATAGCTAAATTAGTCCTAAAATTACAATTCAGATTTCTCCTGAAATAACTACTATAAAACTATTTTTACTGAGGAGACTATTTAAAGCCCTGTACTAAAGAGACCATTAAGGATTTTCTACAAACCAGCACATGTGCATTGACCCAGGCTGACCATCATCCTTCTAAATAAAATCTTAACATTTCTAATGGCACAAAGGACCATCTTTTGTAGCCATATCACGGTGACTCTCTGGCAAAGGCCTCAGACAGGATGGGTCTATGCTTATAACTCCATCTTTCTTAAAGAAAAGTCTTTCTCTCCCTATGGTGTGTAGGAAATGACAAAGAAGATGGCTCCTTTTCAAAATGTCTTTCTTCTAAAAGGAGACAAGACATTGACACACTGGAAATCAAAATTTTTCCACCTTCAAAAAGGGACAGAACAGAGTTTAAGAGGTTACCATAGTTTCACCTTCTTAAATTAAGAAGAGAGAATTTAGCCAAGAAAAAATTTAATCCATTGTTAAGAGTTCATTTTACTTTTCTTTGGTGACATGTGCTTTTCTTTGGTGACAGGGGCTTCGTGCTTGCAGTGCTTCATTTCTCTTGGGACCTATTGTAGACTTCAAAAGATAAAAGAAACCTATTGTTCTGTAAGCCACCGAACAACGTAAAATCGTATTGTAGCATAAGTTTCTTTGACAGGTTGACCTCATGAAGAGATTTTAGCTATTTCTTTTCATTTTCTTTACTGTGGCTTTGGTGAATTAGGCTAGGATATTGATTTTGTGGCAACACTGAAATCATAATGGCTTTTAATTTCAAAGATGCCTGTTTGTCTTATTACATGTCTGTTTCTGAAGAGTTACATGAGAATTTAAGCCTTACTACCTTAAACTTTACATCTGCTTCCCACTTTCAGGCCTAATAAAGACTTTCAATTTGCTTTTCCAATTTTTTTTTAATCTCACCTAAACACGTGCTCAAGCAGAGGGCTGCAGATCATTTCCTCTTAGCTCTGACTTGATTCAAAGCATTTGCCATATGCATCTATTCAGCACCAAACACACTGTCCCCAGCTTTTGGTAAAAGGTTCAGAGTCTTGGTCATCAAAATACACGTGAAATGCTTAACAGAATTTTCCAGCCATCTTTGATCTTTATGCAACTCAGAACACGGATGAGGAGAGAGAACAGAAAACAGAATATGACCAAGGCAGGATTTAGAAATACAGTGAGGAAAAATTCTGGGGTACTATTCAAGTACGCAGATTCCTGTGTCAGCATTAAAAGCAAAAGCAGAGGTTTTTTTTTTTCAGCATTCCTCCAAGTAGTTCATATTGCAATTCATAAACTTGAAAATCCTAAATTGAATTGAGAGAATAATGCCAATTAAACATGAAAATATTATATGGCTTTCACCAAAAGCATTTCTGCTTCTTCTTTAGGAATATTTTCTTATTTTGCATGATTTTTATGATAACTATGTAGCACAAATTTTTAAAATGCTAAATGCTGTGTTTTTTTAAAGGGCCATATGCTAATTGGAAAAATTTTCACAAACACAGGACATCTAAGAGAAGAAAAAGAAACCAGCAAAATCAACCAACCAACCACCTCAGTTCACTGTTAAAAGCACTGAAATTCTTTTACTGACAAGGATATTTCTGTTCTCAAAGATTCAGGAAGTGACTTTACCTCTATCCATGAATGAATGGAATGATTACAAACAACAAAAATGCTCACAAATGTCTTCAAGTTGGGAGTAAAAGAAAAAGTGAGAAGGGTGTCAATTTTTCTGATGTCAACAATTGCATTTAAATGGAAATAAAATCCAGATAAACACATTTATTATTTGTCATTGTTTTTATTTATTACTATTATTGATATATAATATTTGTAAGCTAGGAATTAAGATAGATATATGCTCGAAGTTGTAACTGATTTTGGACTGGAAGCATTTTTCTTATATTTTTCTGTTCAGAACACACACACAAAAAAGATAATGAAAATATTAGCATTACTTATATTAAAGGTTAATTTGTTGAAGGTGTCTGCCTTATCTTTCAATTTTAAGTACTAATTATTCCTGGTGGACATGTATTAAATATTTTAATCTAATCAAAGATATAAAAAGAGAATGAACTCTTTTTCTGTAGTTATATAGAAATACTATAAAATAGATTTCACACTCAACTATGTCTTCAATCAATGCCTAATTTAATGACTATAGTGAATATTTTATACCATTAAAAAACAGGGAAATATGTTTAAATGTTTATATCTGTATTTCAGTTAAGTTCAATGTGTATTATGATAACTTTTTTTGCCTGGAGTACTTCCACTGCATAGGAAAAGAAAGTTTATTTTTATTTTATCACTTTAGTTCTTCTGTATCTTTTTGCATTAATATTAAACACAACTGTCCCAGTTTTCTCTCTACTATTTTCTACTTGCCAATTTCAGACTAATAAGCTAGGATTTGGGGACCGCTAGAGGGTTATATGAGCATTCTACTGAATTTTAAGTCAAGTTAGTCATATGAATCTTAATTATCATGTGTAGGAAACTGATACCTCCCTAAGAAATCCCTTGTGATAGAAACAAAAAGGAAAAGTCAAAAGAAAATTTTCCATTCACAGATCATGAAAACTTCTCAGTTTTTGACAGTAAGCATTTTACTATTTACTGCCTTAAGTTACTTAGATGTGTTTTGAGTAAAATAAATATACTCTTCAAAAAAAACAAAACAAAATAAAGAAATAAAAAGCAAAAACAAAAGATTGAGACAAGAAAGCATCATTATCATGTCTATTTTTCAATTGAGAAACTGGGGCAGAAAGTTTGGGGGATCTCAGTAACAATGCAAATATGCAGAAACAGAGCTGAACCCTAAATCCCACATCTCACATTTAAATTTGGCCCATGCTTGTACACATGGCCAAAACATCCCTGAATTACTGGAGAAAAGATCTAACTTTGCAATGAAACACAGGGGTTTGTTTTAATCTCTAATGTCAGCGAACAGTTAAATGGTAACTGTTTAAAGCAAGATGTGCACAGATTCTGGGAGCACGTGGCATTCGTACACTTTACAGAATCCTGTGTTACTGGGTTAAGAAGCAGCTGACAAAAATGGCCAGGTTTCCTGTGTTCTCACAAACAATCTTTGTGGGCCATTAATTTATTGCAGTAATCCCCAGTGTTAGACATCTAAGTTCTTTATACTCAATCAGAATACCCTCTGCATTACAAAAGTATATGATTTTATTCTCTGCTAACCAAATAGTTTCTGGGTTGTCAGGATGCTGTGCCTTCACAGCGATAGGCACTTCTAAATTTCAGCCTCTCTCAGACTTTAAAGTATCTATTTTATTCAGTCATCAGCCACTGGGTAACATTTGTGGATTGGAATCCTAACAAGTAAGAAGCTGATCTTGCTATCCAGTCTGGTCATTATCGCATCCTTTGTAAAGTGCCAAGAAATCACTGATTCATGCTCTGATTTTCAGGCAGGATTGGTTCTACTCAGACATCAATGATGTCCAATTCTGTGGCACTTTCAATCACAGTTATCCATCTAATATCCAGCAAAAAAAAAAACAGTTCTGCTACTAACACAGTCCTTAAGTGCTGCTCTCTGCAAGGTGTCCAGACCTGGATTCATCTTCAAGTGACTCTCATCTGTGCTCAAATACAGCAGTTGACCTCTTGGCAGTGAAATATCAGGGAGTCAGCATAAACGATGCTCAGACACTCACTCAGTGGAAACTCAAATCATTTGTCATGATGGAGGAGTCCCTGTGCATTGCTGCAAGCTCCAAACGATCCAAGGTCAAGAGTCATCTCCCTTCAGCCCATTTCAAAGGGTGCCTTCAATTACCTTTGATGCATGACTTTGCTCCTCCTCGGATCTGAGCTAGATGCCACTTAAATTTATAATGCCTCTTTTTTAAAAACAGTTTGCTGTCTTTAAACTTCTAAGGGTATTGTTCCACTATCATTTAAATAATTGATTTTTTTTTTTACAGTTGTGCCTGTTTTCAGTTGTCCATTGCAATTTTTTTTTTTTTTGAATAACAACATTAAATGGCTAATTAAGATTGTCCCTCACTCTAACCTTACTAAGCCACCATCAGTTCTGAATCCTCAGCTTCTTTCTGTCTTCCCTGCTGGGCTCCATAGCAAGTCTGGAAATACACTGCCTTAAAGCTTAGATAAACTATGTATTTTCAAGTATGGCGTGAGCAGTATTAACTGCATACAGACACTGAAGATAAGCAAGGGAATCTCAAGAGAAGGATCATTCAAAGGAAGAATTAAAATCAAACCATTTTTTTGTCTGTTGAGTTTATCAGTACTAGGTAACGTGAAAGTTTCTTATTAAATATTCAGCATTTGACCAATTTTTAAAGACCACCTTTTCCACCCATTTCTTTTTCCTTCTAGCTAAGGTAAACTTCAATGTGAACTTCAGTCACTCCTCCCATTTTCTCCCCCTCCCAAAAATGACCCATTAGAGTAAGAGAAAGCAAAACCTACGCCCACAGACCTTTTACATGATAGGACAGGCTCAGAAGGACTAATAGCAGTGAAATTTCATTACGAACAGTCAATCTCAGCAAGATACAAATGCTGAAAATTCATTATTCAAGCTTCAGTGCCAAGCCAATACCTAAAGAAGAGCTTGTACCAGGACATCATCTTGATAGTGCTGGGCTAGTCAGATATCCTAAAAAAGGCTGAAGAATATGCTGCTACAACATGAAGTGTTTGGCCCACATGAGGAGAGCAGGGTTTGCTGTCTTAAGCTGGGAAGTAGAGGAGGAATTGACTCAACTTCTTGCCTTAACTGGACAGAATACATGCCAGAAAAAAAAAAAAAAAAAAGAAAAGAAAAGAAAAAGAAAAAAAAAACCAACCTAGAATGCCAGATTAGCAATGGTAATTCATGCAAAAGGAATACAGGAATACACAACCAACCTCCAATGAATAGAAAGAACATATGCAAATATTGGTGGCAAGACTGAAGGACAAGTTCTTGGTCTTCAGGAAACACAAATTCAGACCCATTTGAGCTATTAATCTTCATATTTAGACAATGGGCATTTTAAAAAGTTGCTACAGCACAGAAAGATATACCTACACAATGTTCCAGAGAAAGCTACTCCTAAAATATGCCAAAGACCTTTCTGTGTTTATAAAGTGTTATTAGATTGCCTTAAGCAGTGTCATTGGGGTTACTTCTTGGCTCTTCCAATTGATGTCAGGATAGGTGAGGAGCAAAAGGTAGTTTTAAGATTATGGATTGAAGCACAGAATAGCCAATAAAACTCCGGGATCCTTACAGGACAGAAAAAATATGGGTATGTGAAGAAGGGAGACTAAGTAAGACTTAGCCAGTCCCTCTGACTTCAAAAGTTGAAGCCCAGAGTGCATTGACAAATACGTATTTTTTCCTCTCTCCACAGACACGCCTTTCTAATGACCATGGTATATCACAAAGACTCGGCCCATCATTCTGCTTTATGGGAGACTGGAGACCAGCATAACTTGACTCCACTTCTTAGTTACTGTGTACTATGCAGCAGCAGAACACTAAGTTTAGTTTCACCCAAAAGTAAACTCTAGCACAAAGAAAAATCCTCTGAGTGTTTCAGCCCCCTTTTAAGTACTGAGTTTAAAAAAGGCTATAGATTTCTCCAGGCATAATACATAGCATACTGTTAGTATTTTCACTACAAAATTCAGTCACACCAACAGTGAGATATCTAAAAAAAAAACCTAACAAACAAAAATATTATCCTCTCTTCATATGGAAGAAAAAGCTATATGCTTACACAGTAATAGAGATACATAAAATTTAACTGGTAAATATGAATTTTGAAGGATTAATTCCCAACCTCCCCAAGTGTGACTTACTCCCAATGGGGATTTCTTCCTAACACTACATTCAATGTTATAAAAATTGCCCTCTGACTATATACTTGTTCAAAGAGCACTATCACAATAGTTTGTCTAATAGGTTTTTCAGAAATTAAAAAAACAAAAACAAAAACAAAAACAAAACCGCAATACCTCCTTTCTGCAAACACTAAAATGTAATGTAAGCCACTTTTCTTAATGCTAACTGTTCTTGTTGTTTGGTCTTCCTGAATACATTTCATATCCCTCAGGCACAATTACTAGAAAAATTAAAAGTCATCTGGAAAGCACACTTTGAGCCTCATGATTTTGATTCCAAAACACAGGCTCCAATGCACATTTTCATTTTGCATCCAAGCATAATCGCAAATCCTTCATCCTCTGCACTCGAAATCTCTCCTGGCTGACAGCTGGACCTTATGCTGCCTTTTCAGGCGATTAATAGTTTTTAACTTTCCTTAAGTCTTCTTTCCCACACACAGAGCACACAGTCATAAGGTTCCTGCACCTGATTCACATCTTTAGTGTTTTTTGAAGCAGTGCTTAACACACTGTCCTGAATGAACCTCACAAAGCACCGTGGTTGTTCTCAAAAGAAAACATATTCTAAAATGTGCAAAAAACTACATCCCAAATATGATTTCCTGGCTATCTAAGAGTAGAAAGTGAACTGCCTGAAAGATATCTCCTACACCAAATCAGATTTTCTGCTGGTCCTAGGCTTTTTTATTAGTAATTACTGAATAGGGATATTGAACTATATTCTGAAGAGTCTTGTAGCTGACATGGTTTGTGATGATCAGAGCAATTGCATCAAAATAGAAAAAAAACTTGTAAAATTTGAAAGGGTTTTTGTGTATGGAGAAACTCTGGATGAAATACCAAAAATCTATAGACTAAAGAAGAAGCTCATAAAACACAATAAACTTCTCTCAGAATAGCTGGGACACACAGCACAGTGGAATTAAATTGGAGATCTCAGATGATTATTTCTACTCAAGAATACTTAGTATACCTTGATTGGAGGTTTGAAATAGAAATTTATACTATTTTTTCATTTTCTTTGAAATGTTTTAATAAAAGTGAGATAAAATCACTAGTTTACAAATAATGAAGATGAACAAACTATACTCACGGCAGGGCTTGCCTGTGTTTAAAATGCAGATATAATCAAGATAATAATAAAATTTTCTAACAAATGTCAGAACATTTCCAAGCTGCAAAACCTTATTTGGATCTGCATCACAGTAGCATTCTGAGGGTTTATTTCAATACTTTTTGCACAGAATAAACAGTATTTGTATTGGCAGACTTCATTAGTCAAGTGACAATGGACATGCCTTTGTGGAATTGTATATTTCAAGATCCAAATGTTAACACTAACTATTACATTATACAGAAAAATATAACGTTTTTGCACAGAAGCAGATGTTTCCCAAAGATAAAATCCTAAATACAATTGTGTCATTTCCATGACATTTGAAGGTTAAGTGGAAACTGTTTTCAACATCTTTAGCAAGAATTGCTCCTCCACAATTTTCCTCTCCCTGTATCTGAATGTAATTCATATCATAACCTAATATAAATTTTAAATCATGCAGTTTCCGACAGAACTATGATGAATACACATTCGAATAAAAGAAAAAAGTGGTGGAGCAATATAGTCCCTGGAATTTAACACTCTGCGGTCAGAAGGTCACATATGTTAAGTTTCTTATTTATATCCCTATTAAAGCTCTGATCTGTGGGAAGCAGGATAGAAGCAACATGACTCATTTTACAAATAAAGAATGTATTGTTGTTGTACTGTACATGTTCTGTTTCTGGGCACTTAATGATAACAGTGCATGAACTGCAGGTGACTGTAATAAGTGGAAAAAAAATCTTCATCAGGAGACATAAATATTTGTTCCTACTACTTCTCTGGTAAGTGCTTCATTAAAAACATAACAAAATATGTATTTTATGAATGAGGCATGCAAATTAATATTCTTCGTATTTTTTTCAGGCTTCTATGGACCTATGGGCATCAAATCATACACATGCTGAGCAGATATTTTGACTGCATTTATGCTGAACAAGCAGCATATAAAGAAGGAAGAATAAGGACTTTATGTACATTGCATTCTTCAATTCAAACTAGTGAGTTATTCTGATCTACAGATAAACCCAGGTAATTTGAAAGCAATGTGGCAAACCTCTATTCACTAGATAAGGCTTCTCCATAAAATTCAGCAGAAATCACATTGTGTCTTAGTATTTGTTCCAACTAATTTGCCCTGTGATATTAATATTATTCTTCTGTACATCACATAGGTACATTAAAAAGTAACACACTGGTGGTTTAGTATCAGCAAGGTATTAATCTCCACTCCAACAATTTTTCTTTGAGTAATAATAAAAGAACACATGGTTTTAATGACCCAAAGATTATGCAGTAAAAACAGAAAATGGTAGAGAACAAGAGAAGATAGAAAAATGGTAAAGTGTTGAGCCTTTAGAAAAACAAAACAAATTAACAAAAAAATGAAACAAAACCAAAAAGGCTGGACTCTTTTAATGAGTGGAAAGACTTGTGTAGGATTTTGGGGGTTAGTTGGTTTGGCGTTGGACTGTTTTGAGGCAAGTGTTCTACCTCTGGCCTAGGATAGTAAAAAAGTCACTATTACATGTACCCAGATCTATAAATACATACATGGACTTGTCATAGCCAAAACTCTTTCCACTATTGTTTCGGGGGCTTTTTGTAATACTGGCAATGCATGCTGAAGAAGTGGGTTTTTCTTCCTTGCAGTTTCACACTATAGTTGTGAATGTGCTTGGATGTTTGATGGACAGCATTACCTTGGTTATGGCTTCTTCTTTCTGGCATAAATATATTTCCTTTGAGCATATTTCTTTTTAGTTGCAATAAAAAGTGTGAGTCTTATTGTTTGTTTGTTTTCTTTAGGAGAAGCAGCTGCAAAGTCATAATTATGTTCACTTCCTACATTGGCAAAAGCAAGCTTCATGTTTTCATGCATCTTAAATTATCTCTAAGGATAGGCTGAGCCACTGCCACCTTGAGGCTAAGTTTCCCAGTATCCAAATCATATTGCTATTAAAAAGGGGGTATGTTTCATTTTTAATTGTATTGAGAATAGCTAATAAATTGGTTTGCAATGTTACATAAGTACAGTGTCACTGGAAAGATACAGCACTAAAATACTGTTATCAGCTCTAATATTTTGAAAAATTCAAACTTGAAACACAGCAAACACTGTTGATGATTGCTTTCTGGACATCAGGAACCAGTTAGTGGTACCTCAGTCAACAAATGGTCTTTGAGGAAAGTAAAAGAGGGTGGAAGAAGGAGAGGTTGCAAGGAAAAAGAATGGTGTCAGAGACCCTGGAGAGTCAGAAATGCTGTAAAAGCTTCAATGCTCACACTTTTCGTACACCATATACCTCCTTACACCTTCTGTTTGTCTTGCCCACATAAAACACTGTTTTGGAACAGAGCCCTTCTCTTGACAGAGTACCTAATAAAAGTTTGTGGCCTGCCTATTCCTTTATCAAGAGCCAATAAGCAAACATCAGTATTGCAACAAAATGCTGTCACCCTTTTGACCTATGCAAAATTCAGGCACTGAGTCTTTGTTTCTCTCAAGAGGAAGAAATGATGATGGAGTCCAGAATTTCTTCAGTGCAATCTGCAGCAAATTGTATGTTAAAGCCCCATTTTCTTGAACACAACAGGAATCGAGCAGCAGGAGATAGCTTCCTTGCTCACAGCTTTGCTTTTTAGCAAGTAGTTTACGTAAAACTCTCTGCTTTCAGTGTAACTGCTTCTTTGGTTGCACCTGGAGCTTTCTTGTTCCTTTCCTGTGCACTCCTGGAGCATGTCTGCCCTTTTTCTCGCATGATCTGACACCCAGTTGAAGCCAAAATCCTTCCTCAAACTCTGTATTTAACTGTATTTAACTCTGTATTTTGCAGCCCACTAAGAAACTGCTCCAGCAGAATAATGAACAGCACTATACATGAACTGAATTGTTAGGGGTTGTTTCAATATTTTCAACTATCTCTAAACACAGATGCATTTAACTGTTTCCTTATTCAGCTTGAATAGGAGCGGGTTGTTACAGTCAGCAGCTGCACCTATGTTTCTTCGCCATCCCTAACACAACCATCATAATACCACCCCACTATTTCATTCTTTGCTGAACGTTAGTATATTGCCTTTATATTTTCTGCTCTACAAAGAAGAGTACATGTAGAATACTCCTTTTGTACTCATTTCCATAAGTGGAACAATCTTTCAAAAATGACAGGGTTTTTTTCTTCTAATTTTTTTCTTGTGTGTCATTAGCATACACAGAGAAGCGGGAAGCATTTTCTGAGGAACTAGAAATGGTTTGGCAGAGAACAGATCACCTCTTACATAGGATAGTTCCACAATCTGTTCACCAAATTGTTTTTTAAAATTTGTTGGGAAGTAAACTGTCACCCTATATCCTACCAGATTTACATAGCTACTCAGGGACTCTCTTCAGGTCACCACCCTCCTGGGCTTTCATGCTGCACACTGAGCACCACATCCCAACTGTGAGTTGCTCTCACTTTACAGACAGGCCTTACCCCTCTCAGGTACAGATTTTCTAAATTTAGAAACTCAGACAATGGCAAAGCAACAGTGTTTGGGGAGAATTCATGATCTTACAAAGAGAAACTAACCTTGTTTAAAATCCTTCAACCTTCATGTGGAAGACAGCCAAAAATACTATAAATCAACATTCTTCACTTTTATGGGGGCTTTCAGAAAAGTCAAAATGGAGCTACATTATTTATGTTTTATGGGAAGATGTATTTAATGTTTATGAATCCATTTGGATAATAACACTGACTTTAATGCACTGATAGATGTCTCTTCTAATGTACATTAGAAGAACAATCACCTACAACATATGAAACCTTTAACATTACCATGTTGATTAGTCTTTGTTACTTAAAAGTTTTCAAAACCTCAATAAAACTGTTTTTCTTAAATGTGTTAACAACCCACGGATGCCAGAAAAGTACTTTCTCTTTGAGCTTTGAGAATGACGTATATGAAATGGCATCTTCAGTCTTCCGGCTTCTAGTAGTTCTCAAGAGAATGGCTCTGTAGTCACTTAGATAGCACAGCAGGTTTTGGCAGCAGCACTTTTAAGAAATCTGTTACAAAAGGGAGTGTCCGTGCTGATGACATCGTGCTAATATGAAAATGACTTCTAACAACTATGTTAAGACTCTGAGCTCTGTGTGCTCTGTGTTTTCCATGGTAAAGGTCTCATGAGCTGGCAAATGGAAGTAAACACTACAATTTTAGAGACACATCTAGGACCTAGAGAGAGGCTTGCAGAGTGCTAAAAGCAGCCAACTCTAAAGCTTGACCGAGAAGCTGCAGCTCTGCAGGCTGGGACTGTAAATAAATACCTAATGCCTGCCTTTGCAGACCATGCACCAAGCAGGACACCCAGTACCAGCTCTGGCCCAGCAGACAGCCCTGCCTGAGTGCTCATTAACCATAATAAAAGAGGAGACTGAAGTCTAAGTTTCATATAATGAATAGGAAATACAAGACACCTTCATTGTGATGTCAGTGGTGTTGATGTCTTTAAAACATCAGCAAGCACACCTATGGAACTGCTATTTTTAATACAATGAAATAAGGATTATGAAAAAGGATGTTTAAATGCTGTATTTAAAATATGAGAAATATGAAAGACTTTCAGTATTACAAATTCCTTTCTGCTTTGATACACTGTATATGTGGCACCAAAGTGGAAGGCATGGTGTTACCAAACAGAAAATGAAAATTGCAGACAAAACCCACAGTGGTAGACATTAAGAAATACTAAACTTAATCTCATTGCTTGATTAATTTTTTTAAGACAAAAAGAGGATAAAGCTCACAGAATTTGAAGTGAAAATATATACAGTAAGGCAAAAAGAGATGTTTCTATCAGAACTGGAAACTAGACAGAGAGCTTGGTCAGAACATGTATAATCTCTGCTGTCATAACAAAAAACTAATGGTGACAAGCAATCTATACCAGAAAAGAAACACGCTGAAATGCATGCTGTAAATATATGTCAAGAAGGATACAAACGAATCACAATTTTAAAAAGAGGGCAAAATCTCTCCAAAACAGTCCAAATTGTTTCTCTGCTAGAAGTGACCCTTTCTACATCTGCTAGCAGATCTGACAGCTCCAGTTGCCAGGATAATATATCTAGCATAAGGAAGGATTTTCAGAATCATAGTAATAATCTTTTCATGAGTATCAACACCCACCGAATTCACTTTTTGACATCCACACAGACAAACATAAAGGAAATAGGATTTCCTTGTAAGTAAAATGGCAATATCTCCAGTTATGACTGACTCCATGCTAAAACCATGCTAGACAAATTGTAAGAGCGTTTTTAAGTACTCAAAACTAAAGAAAAATGAAGTTTGTTCTGTAATTTGACAAGTCTTGTCCACAATTTATCTTCTGGGAAACACAAATGTAATATTATCTGTGTGTCCATTCCTAAGAACCCCGAACTCAAAAGTTTTGAGATATCTAGATCAGGAAATGTTTTAATTCTCTGTACAAATACTAACTCTTGGTTTCTGCACACCTTTCATTATAGTAATTACAACTGGTATGATGACTTGACTTTCTTTGACAAATATATATACCACACCTTCCTACGTGTATTTCCATAGATGCACTGTCACAACGATCCTGTTGTTATCATGGTCTTAATGCACATTTGGAGACTTCAAATAAAATCCTAAAATCTGTGTTATATTTACAGTACATCTGTCACTCCCAACAAGTCTCAGAACTTGGCTCCAACAGCTCATTACCTGCACACAAACAAAATACTACCTCTCTCAGGCAAGCAGTCAATAGAATTATTCATCAGCATGGAAATTTATGTACTTATTTTCAAACAGGATAGCCAAAAAATTAATAACATTTTACTATAGCTTTGTTTTTAAAGTAGACGTAATTTCTTCAAAATGGTACTAATCCATTTCTAAGACAAAATTCACTGTTCAGTGTTCATAATCTGCTTTTAAGACAACAGTCATTGATTAAAGAGAAACCCAACCAACCAAAATAAAACAAAAACCAGCAAAAAAACCCAAAATGCCATTACTATCTAGTCTGAAATTTTTTCAGTCTTCATTATGACTTGTACTGTAAATCCAGATGTACCTTCAGACATACATAAAGCCAGCTCATTTTCAGTAAGACTCCTTTTTAAGAATATGACTTTGTCTTATGCTTCCTAGTGTTCCCAAACTAGAACATACAATAGGAGGAAGCACTTCCTTCACAACGCAAAGGCTCAAGAGTCTGAGGACTCCATAAACAAGAAGAATACCAGCAAATCATGGCTACTTTACTGAAGACTTGTCTGAAAGAATCAGAACTAAACTAAATAAAGTCTCCTCAGGAACTAATCAGCTGGGTAGATAACATTAGTTATGTTCTGGCAGACTAAGCTGGAAAACCCTTCCAGCAAGATGCTAACACAATGGAGACAAGGTGCCACTCATTTTGGCCAAGGCAGGCTTATTTTCATTATTCTGCTTAGACTAGACTTGACAGAAGGAAAGAGGGGGAAGCTAAGTGATTACCAAGACAGCCTTGAATACTTCTAGAATGTGTGATTCCTCTCTCTGTGCCAGAGAAAGTTTCTGAACAAAGACGAATTATCTTACGACAATGGATTATATCCAGTAGCATGACTCTTGACAACAGACAGTCTGGAACTATTAAACAGACATTTTCAGGCATATTAAGAGTTTGAAGGGATAGTCTGTGACCTTAGGAGAACTAAGATGGTCCCAGAAAAGCTCAGCATTTTGCTAATGATTAAATATGAAATAGCCTTCTAAGAATATTTAATATCATAAAGCAAGAAACAAATGAACACAAGTCTCTAAAAGAGGCATTTAAGTTATTATCATGTAGACCTTAAAACTGCTTAACACAAGATTAGTCTATTTCAAATTCAATTAATATACAGGCCCCTTCAAAATTAAGACTTTCAAAAACCCTAAGAAATGCATGATCTACCATACCATGAACTCTTTCCAATTTCAGCAGATAATTTGCTGATCTATCACAACTTCTTAACTGGTAAAGAATAATTTCAAATCACGGATCTTAAATGCTATTTTCAAGGACCTACATAGTTGGATGATCACCAAGATGGTTTTGTACAAGTAAATCTGGACAGACAAAGATCTAATTGCTTGATATCTACTACCATTCCATTAAACCACATGTGAGTGGAAAGAATGACAGAAAAGACAGAAGAAACAGCAGCTTAGAGATAAAAAAACAGTTTAGGGACAAAAAAAAAAGTTTAGCTATAAAGACCAGGAAAGACTTGACAATAGTGCAGTTCTTCAAGCCAGTAAAAACTGACCACACAGTTACAAGTGGAGAAACCGATGGAGGTAGGGGAATTTGTTTTCTTTCTGGGAAGTCCTAAGTTCTCCCGTGGGAACTCCAAGCTCTTTGATGACTTCTGTAGCAGACTACAATGAAGCCATACACCTTCGGACTGTAACATATACATGCAAAGAGTGCTGCTATTGAAAGAAGCATAACTGTGGGCAAAAATAAAAGCTGTGAACATTCTTTTTCAACTGTATATAGAAAGCAAAATTTAATAAAATATGTGAACTCTTTCATAACTCCCATGGAAACAAGAATGCAGTATTCATCTTGAAGAACCTGTGACAAACCTTTGTGGCACAGTATCCAGCACAAATCCTTTACCATTTCATATGCATATCTCTGCCTGTATTTGCACAGCATGCTCGTGTTAGTCTTAAAAAGCCACACTCATGACAGAAATATACAGAGACTAAGTTTCTTTTAAAAAATTAAAATCTTATCTACTCAGAGATTCTTTAAAGGAAATAGAATTCTGAATTCTCCCCCTGGTTTGGGAGGGTTCACTGAATATTTAGAGCCAAAAAAACGGCATGGAAATTATTAAACTGAAACAAAATTGCACTACATTGACTTTAACAATAATTATAATTGAGGAAGAGCAACTAGCATTAGGCTCTTCTATAAATTAAAATATTCTGAGTGAATAAGTCACAAAATACTACAGATTCTTTCTGCACAAAATAAACTCTTCATACAAGATCACAGAATAAGAAATGCACAGATACAGCCCAGAAATATTAAGATATATAACCAAATTCAAACTTAACAGAAGAAACATCAGTGGGATAAAACCATATGAAAATTAATTTTGTCACAGTAATGTATAATGGGAAAAGACAACAGTGACTATTTCAATGTATTTCTCTGAAAGAACAAAGCTCCCTGAAGCCACAGGAAGGACAGATGCAGGTACCTTTTTCTTCTGCAATGTATCTTTATGTAAAGAAGCTGATATATGTCATGTCTGCTTTCCAGAAACAGATATAAACACAAGAGGTATGGACAAGATGAAGGCAGCATACACATATAGCAAGGTAACTCTGACCTCATCGTGCTGTTGGATCCCCAGTGACTGCACTACCTGAACATATATGATAACAGGATATGAAGGGAATAGAAGGTCATTATAAAGCTAAAGTGACAGATTCAGCTGGTAAAACAGAGATGAACATGGGTCACTGGCCATCAGACAAAAAACATTCACACCAGCATTCAGTTGAACTTACAAGAAATATCTGAATTTTGGGAACTTTGTCTGCAAAATGATACTGTATCCTGAAGAGATCAGTTAAGAATAAACCATATTAGAAAGCAAAAACAGTGACCACCGAGCAAACTTCAGATACTTAAGGAAGTATTAATGAGGTGCACCAAAAACAGAAATTGCTGTTACGAGTAAAATGTAGACAAAATTACATCTAATCACCTTGAAGTATGTTACAGATATTAGGCTAAAGAATTTAAAAGTAATTCAGACTTTAAAATCTGTACTCAGATATGGATGTTCAAATAATGTGAAGTGCTTCCATTTAGAAACTAAGACAAAAGAGAACCCACTTGCACAGAGGTACTTGAGAGTGACTTACAGATCACACACATGCACAGTGAGCTACTTTCGTGAATGCGTTTACAGAGCACACACTAGAAGAGAGTTTGTAGAAACTAAGATTTTAGATCTAAATTTTAAAATATGTTTATTGTTATTCAAAGCTAAGTTATTCATCACTCAGCCTACATGTCAGTGCAGACAGTATTATTTCACTTCCTCTGGGTTTTCTCTAATCTTAGCTGGATTTCTTTCTGTGTATTTCTGAGTAATCAAACGTTATAAGTTTGATATCTCTTGAGTTAAAAATATCCCTAGTGTTCCTGCTGTTTCTTTTGTATATATTCTTTCTTTGAGTGAGTCTCTAAACCAAAGATTAAAGAAAAAATCAAGTAAGATTATCCCAATCACAAAGAATTAACAATTTGATTTTTGCCAATGTATTAAGCAAACACACCTCCTAAGACACCAATTGATCCAGGCTGGTGTTAATAAGGCTAATGTTAGGCATTCCTTCAGGAGATGTGCAAATTCAGGACTATGGTAATGAAGCAAAAGTCAAAAGCATTTACCTCATCTTTCAACAAGGAAAATTATTCAAAAAACTTCATTTAAATTATATACCAAAAGAAACCTAAATATACTGACAAGACATTCATAAACAGAACTGTCAAAGAATTTTCTGACTAAACTGAAAATGAAAGTCCATCAAAATTTAAAGTGTTTTCAGAAATATCACCAATTCAAAAAGTTTTCATCAGTGCACTAGCAGAGTACCCAGCAGGGCCTGGCTGGTTCCTGGCTGGGACCCCGACTCCTGCAGCTCTGGCCAGTCATACTAAATGAGGTTTTCTAAGAATCAGGGGATGGAAAGTCCTCAGAGCCCTACAAGAAAGTGCCAAAACCCTGAATGGGAGCTAAGCGGAAGCATCAGAGACTCCAGACTGAACATGGTGGAGTCAAGAGCCTGGACAGTAGGATATGCCAGCCTCAACACCAACACAGCTCTTCCTGCACCTGAAGCGATGCAGAGTGAGGCCCCAAGAGCCTCAGCTGAATTCATTGCTGCCAGAGCTTTCAGATTTCATGCGCCAATCCTGGAAGCCTTGGATTTCCAGCTGTGTTGGTAACCCAGGCTGCATAGACACATAAATTCACTGGGAAATTTCTTTACAACAGGCATGTCTTTTTTTGAGTTACGCTTAAAAACATTAAGTCATGTCTTTGAATACGCCATGACTCCATAGCATGGTGTAAGTGTATTTGTACTAGATTTTGGCTACGCAGCTCAGGAATCGCTAAGCAATATAGCTATGGTGCCACTAGCTGACCATGCAGTTAACTACCATCTTCCTGGGTGCAATTTATTCTGCTGCATAACCAAGAAGTGGTTAACTACTCTAACACTGTTTTGACCAAATAACTGCTTCTTCTGGACTGGATTTCTCTCTCTTGCTAATTAACACAGTGTAGCTAAACCAAGAATACATCACACTTACCAATAAAGGCAAAACCTTGATGTATAAAGGTGAGGCTATTTTTTTTCTTGACAGAATAAAAATACGGATGGAAAAAGCATGGGATTTTCAGACAGGTGTGAGGGGAAATGAATGGTAGCTGCACTGTTTAGTGCAAAGAAAATATATATGATGTGTCAACACATGGCAAAGTGTGAAGAATGTACGTCTGCATGTATAAAAAATATATGTATTCACAGTACCATGCAATTTGCAGTTAAAGGAGTGGTTATTGTAGTATCTGTTAAATCCATAAGAAAATCCCCAGTTGCTGTAAGGTTTGGTTTAATTTTAACTTCAAATTAGTCTGTAAAGATACTCCTTCCAATCCTACCAACTTATTTATTGTAAAGAAGGAATCATAGCCTTGTGATTATATTCTGTGGGACCCCTGCATATGCCCTAAGTACTTCTGGTTTCCTAGCAGACCGATTTAGAGGTCTTGCTTAGGACTTGAAATTAGTCTTTATGAGTGAGAAAAATAACAGGCATAGAGAAATTCCCTAAAAATTCCATTAATTAGTCTATGGAAAAAGAATGTCATTGCATAATATCAAACAGAATTTCCTACTTAGCCCATGATATTTCTGTAAATTTTCTAAAAATCATACATTTAAATCATTATAGCAATATAAAATATCTTGTTCAGATAGGAAAGTTGGGAGCACTATAGTAGTGTCTTAGACGTAAGAGTATTTTATTATTTTAGGCAGGTAAGGTTTGGGGGTTGGTTCTGTTTCATTGAGTTGTTTTGTTTGTTCTTCCACTTTATTATTTCCTAAGACCCTAAAAGAGTGACTGCTTGACAGAGACACTTGGTTCTGGGCACTTGCTTTCCCTCATTATCTCTGAAGAGAAAAAAATACCTCTTTTGTTCCCCTTATCGCTTCACTACCTTATCCAAATATTCATTTCTCTTTTAAGAATGAAAAGACAACTGAAATCATGCAGAAACTATGCCTTATATATTAAGAAAAACATTATCATTCAGGCAAAGTGCTAAGTACTCAGATAATAAAACAGAATAATTCTATTTCTAGGGTTTTCCATTTCATGTTTTTTTCATTTTCAGCTTAACTTGAGCAATTTAACACAGACTTTTGTGACATAAAAGAAACATTTTCTGCACAAAACTTTGGGATTATATTACAAATAATTTATCTACATTCAATTGTGATGTTTTTATACAATATCATTAGCAAAAAATAAAATAAATGGTGACATTTCAGATGGTGTGAACCAACAGAGCTCTTCTGACTCCCATGGAGTTCTGCCAATTTCCACATTGGCTGACAGTTTGGACCTTAAACTTACACCATAAAAGTAGAAAGAAATAAATTTCAAATTCTCTCTCCCTAAATAATGAAATCCCAAAGAAAGAAAAAGCCTTCTATCCAAACAATTTTAAAAGAATGTGATAAATTATATCTATTTGCCAGTAACTGCATCTGAGATACATTACTGGCAAGGTATCAATGTCAGAGGTGAAAAATTTGTATTGTAATAAAGGCAATGAGGCTTTTTGGTTTGAGAAATATTTTTTTTAACTTGATTATTTGATTAATTTTTCCTTTCTTTTTGTCCATAATGAAGTGAAAATTCTACATTCCCATGAAACACGCACAATTGTTTTCTTTTCTCATCCCTGTCCATATGGAATGACAAGCTTGGATCCAAAACATTTTCTCATGAGTGAGGGTAAATGCCTGATCATTACTTTGAGCATATGGTAGCATTTTTTATTGTCCTTCTATTCATAAATACTTTTTGAGCATTTATCAAATTACATAGAACATCTATCCAGCCTTGTTCATATACAGAGCAATCAGGTATGCTATGTGCTCTGCTTTGCCAAATTGCACAGGTATAACAATCATTAGAGTTACCCTCAGCAATTGCATTTGGGAGATGTTCAAAAGAAAGTGTATTACACAATCTTAATTCCTTATTAAATTTTAAAACTGGAAATATAATCATTCTGATTTCCAGTTCTAAAATATTTCAATACTTCAATATTTCAAGCAAACACTGTATCTGTCCTCAATGTACGATATACACAAGAATTCTCCACCACCTCTGCTCTCTGTCACTTATGCTCTCCTGAGCTCACCACCTTTCACAGAACAGAACCTGGCCCAAGAATAAGGAACCTTGGTGTGGTAAAGATCTAAGGGGCCAAAGGGTACCAAAACAACAAGCTGCATCCTACAGTACACTGAAAAATAAGAAGAAAACCCTACCGACAAACCAGAAAGTCCAAGTTGTTTTTTATTAAAAACGTGTATCAGGACTTCTCTTCAAGGGTTCTCTAGTCAGACTGATAGACAAATAACTTTGGGGCTTTGTGTAGAGGCTTTGAGTTGATTCAGTGTAAACACTGAAATCAAGTGACATTTGTTAACTGCAAGCGACAGAAGCATCATATGATAATCTGGAATGATGACAATCAGGGTTACTGCACATCATTAATCATTAGGCACCTGCTTTAGCAGGAAAAGACTCCTTGGTTTCTGTGCAGCCAATATGAAGACTCTGGTGGGCCCCTTGGAGACTGTCCTTCGTTCTCAGCTGGCAGTGAAAGGAACCTGGGGCACAGGTTAGCCAGGTGAATTAGGTGGATCACACTGAGTTGTGTGAATTTTCCCTTTACATACAAAAATTTACAGATTTTAATTTAAAGAGCACCTGCCTCTTTTTTTTAGAAATCAGGCAGAAGGCGAGAAAAATGGTTAATGGCAACGGCTTGGGAAAAGCGCTTTTGATTCTGCAGGCAAAATTGTCAGCTCATCTAAACCAACATAGCACTTCCTCTTTCAGAGAGCTCTGCAGACTTGTGAAAGCCCAGAATCTGGCTATGTACACAGCCAGGGAAAACTGTAACTAACAGCTAATCTGGGAAGATAGCAATCGGGAAGAAGTGCCTGTAAAGAAGGCAGATCCACTTTAGGTAAATTCTAAATTGTTCATCTTTAAGATAAATGAGTTGAACATTTCTAGCAGTGAGGACCAAGCAGTGGTTTTGGCCTGTCCTTCCATGTCACTTTTCTACATAGGTTCAAAGTGTAAGTTCATTCACAAGAATGACTTTTGCCTGATGGATTTCATGGGCTGCCATTCTATGTCTATGCCTAAGCAAACACTGCTGCAAAAGAAAAACTTTTATAGGCTCAATCACACCCAAAGAAAAGCATCAGAACCTGTAAATAAGCAAAATGGAAATACATCCATGCCTTTATTTTTGCAGACCTGTAAGTACTGTGCATTAAAATGCAAAGATACAAATTGTGTGTAGAGGATGACCCAAGCAAACTTCATCAGAGAAGGAAAAAAATCTCTGTAAGTAAAATCTATTAGTCAGGTATAACTAGGGAACACAATACACTTACTCCCCTCTCCCAAATCTTTATCTGCTCCCCACAACAATGCAATGGCATCAAATCAAACTAAGTTACCTAGAAGGTTATTTCCCACTCCTAATTTCCATCTTTTTTTCTTAGGTTAAATTCATGTCTTTGGGAAGTGTATTTCCCTACCCGAGGAACAACAATTTCAGGAGGCATACTACAGATAAGTAATGAAGATGTTAGCAAACATCTCCAATCAGAATGAAAAGAAAATGAGTTAGATCTTTGAAATAATATTTTAAAACAAATAAAACAAAACCAGTTAATTTTTCCAAAGGCCCACAGCAATTTCAAGGTAGCTGCTGTCAAGAAGTGTCAGACAGGCTGTCGAAGTAAATGTGACTTCTGACTGTGAAGATTGCTGGTCCCTGAGGAAACCATGACTCCAAAACTATTTATATTTGAGAAAGAAATCCCTTTTTATTATTATCTTTCATTAGAACAGCAATGTATCATCACAACATAACTGTGCAAATACTTAGTAGTAGTAATTTATATTACTGAATCTCAGAAGCAAAACCCTCCAGTATCAAGACAAGTTTTACAGGGTGAATTTCTCAAGAGCTTAGTTCACTGGTTTGATATCTGCAAGCCAGAGCTATTTAGGTTTACACTCAGTGTCTGACATGTTGAAGATTTTATTGCATTCAGAAACTGGCAGAGTACATACTGAGAAAAATGTGCAAGAGGCAAGTGGAGAGTGTGTTGGCAGATTCTTAGTTCATTTAAGGTTACAAGAACAGCACTCAGACATCTCAGTCTATGCAGAATTATTAACTTTCAATTCAGGCAAGTATTAGGAATGACCAAATATAAAAGGCTTAAGAAAGCAACTTGTTTTCTTTTTCAGTATGAGCTTTTTCCTCATCCTGTCTTGCTTTAAATTTCCATTCCTTGCTATAGTCCACTGCAGTTCTATACATAAATTCTAAATACACAAATAATCTTACTGTTAGGTAATTATGTTAACCACACTAGAGCTGGCACAAGAAAGGAAGGGAAATTGTTGTAAATAATTTTCTTAAATTAAAAACAATTGCTATTATTGCTAAAATACTACTTGAACATTTTGATTTTGCAAAGAGTTGTGCAGTATTTTGACAAGGACAAGTTCCCTCTTAAGTTTTGTAAGAATTTTTTCTTGTAAGCAGGCCAAAATATACCACACAAATATTGCCCCTTTTTGGTACAGAACTCCGGCAACACACAGCTCACATCTTGGACAGATCCTGGAAACGCAGAGGAGCATGAAAATGAAAAGTAGTGAGGGTGGGGGGAAAGGAGACATTCCAAACTTTTCAAGCTTCAAGAAATGTTAAGTTTGGGTCCAGTTCAAGTTTTCGGTGAAGATTTAACTCAGTTTTTATTTTCTTCAAAATGCCTGAGCACCCTCAGGGAGTATTCTCTTCCTAAAGAGCTCTTGGAAAACGATATTTTTTCACTGACAAAACGATCAGCAAATGAACCCTGATGCCAAAAGTTGAAAGTTAAACTAGTTACTGTGGCAAATCCCATTCCCATCTTTGTTCCTCAAAATGGCTTTTTTTCTTTACAAGGATTTTAAGAGATTATGCAGAACTTGTATATTTAGTGATTCCTCACATTTCCAAATGAAAGTGACACTTTTCTATTATACTACATGCAATGAAGCAAAAATTACTTCTCTATGCTTTAGTTTCAAAGACTCTTACACACTAAAGTTGTTCTTTCAAAACATATTTTCTAAAGACATTTACAGCTAGAAATGTGCTGCTGATCCAAAACATCAAGAAAAGGAACAGAGGAAGAGGGAGGATCTCTGAATAATTTAAAGCAGCCTCCTCATTCAAAAGTCATTCTCTTTTTAATCTCTCACACTTTGTAGCCAGAGACTTTATACTGGGTTCTGGCAGAAAGTCAGGAAACAATATATCTGCAGCTTTAGAACAGGATGAAAAGAAACAACAAAAGGACAGGAGACCCGCTACAAGTTGTACTTCTACACAAAGTTTGTTTTCCAGATATTTTTCTGCATGCACAGGTAGAATCCACTGCTTGAGGGCAGAATTTTTCTCCACCACATGCCCTCTACCTACACAGGGTATGAGTGTGCGTGCACATACATGTGCATGAGGACACACAATCTGCTGTGCTAGAACAGATGTCTTTGATTAGTCGTTGATATTTGTGTTATTTTTTATAATGAGTTCTACTGGAACAAAAAATTGAATGAAAATAAATTATTTGCATCATTAACAAAGACAACAATTAATAAACTACTAAGCCAGGCCAAAATTCCCCTATCCAGAATTTATGAAAACAGGCTTTACTCTAACGAATTCTAATACTTTCTCTTTTTTCCATAGTCACTTTTCAAAAGTCCAGAATGGCTCGTTTTAGAGGATCTCTTAATGAATCCAATAAGAGAGACCACTTGTCTGGAAGGAGTACTTCACAAAGATCCTTGAAAGAATCAGATAATATGGAGAAGAAAAGCTTCCCAGGCATTGTCAATTTGCAAGATGCATACAGAAAACTCCTCCAGTATTAGCAGTGCATTAAATTATTGACTGTTTCAACCCTTAAGTCCAAAAGTATTCTCAAATCTTGGCATATTATTTACCATTTAGAAAGAACTTTTTTGTGCTCCCATTTCCCTCTCCATTTTCCTCTTCTTTCACGATATTTTTAAATGAAATTCATATGAACAAAAGCAATATCATAACCACAAATTATTTTCTTTTGCTTTGAATTAGCACTAAGAACGTAGCAAAATCCCATCAACATTAAGCTTCTGAGAGACCACCAACAAACACTCATGAACTACAATGTAACAGTCACTAACACCTTCAATAATTGTTAGAGAATTCTATTCCAGTGCATGATTCCAGAAATGATCAGATAATTATTTCCCAAGGAACCTGTGGCTTTATTCTCAAAATTGATGCAAAAGTTTCCTAAGAATAGAGACCACTTGTGTGGCCTCAACTCTATCTTCCATTAGAGCTTTCAAATAACTTTGGTAAATGGCTAACTGTGAAGTTCTAAGCGCACAAGTCACCTCTGACTCTCAGTGCTCCTGACTACAATTAAAGGCACCTCCACAGACAGGCATAATCAATGTAAATGAAAAACAGAGGACTGGATTCCAAATCTGTCCAAGTGTCACTCCTGATGTACAGTTATGCCACAGGAAAGAAACCAAGAAATTCAAAATACAAAGCAGATAGATAACTGTAGGAAAAACAAAGTATGGCAGCTACAAGCATTTCACAGGTATGTCTGCTATTGCTAAGCACATACCCGAGCCTAAGCACTGCAGTATAAGGAGGCACTGAAGGAGAAAAGCAAGCTTGCGACCTGGCAAGCCTTCTTTTAAAAGCAAATCTCTACAAACCAATACAGAAAAGTGCATTACCGTCAGACAACATATTCTCCTGAAGTCATGGGAGTCTGTAATCCAGTCAAGACTAACTTGGAGCACTCTCCAACCACACTCCAGTGGAACTTCCACTGCCCAGTATGGCAAGTCAGTAAGCCAGATGTAGGAATTGGGAGAATAGTTTAAGTGCTCATAGTGCATGCTATTTGTCACTGCATAGCCATTGAGAAAGTAAAGTCAAAGAGGGCTATGTAGTCTCAAAAAAATTCTAGTTGAATTGAAAATACAGCGTTATGTAATCACTTTCACATCCTAGCACACTTTAAGATGGAGACAGTGACTGTGTATGGTAAATCTATGAAGAGGAAAAGAATAAACGGCTTGTGGGAGAAACAAACTTCAGTGATGACTCAATTGCTGTATCAAATTCTAAAAATTGCACTGTTTTAAGGTGGCACACTCAATAAAAAGCCAAAAACGTATTATAATTACAAGAATGAAGGTTACGAATTTTCACTCAATATATAATGGAAAACGTTGTATAGAACATAAAATTGCTTTCATGAAGCTCTTAGTCCCTACGTTTAAATCAAATATAAAGCTAAAATTTATCATCATATTCTCAGTAATTAGTAGCACAGTTTGGGAGAGAAACTGATAGCAAGTGCAACAACGTAGGCATCAAATACCCAAAGTATCTTGCTGTTGCCATCTTTGTCTACTATTTTATACTGAAGGATGTCAAATAACAACAAAAACTTCTTGAAATCCTTTAAATAGCAAATTAGCAAGCTTTTGACATTGAATTAGTACAACTAAAACAAGTCAACTGGTATGTGTAGTGTAAGCAGTTACACACATGCCATTTCCATAATTGGGGAATAGTTTTAACATTGGAAAACATTTTCTTTCATAGTAAATTTGATAAAAGTTTAACATATTAAAGTTTTAACAACACAGTAAATTCAGGGACAGCAGAATGTGGGCTGCACATCAAGTATGACACAACACTACAAAAAAAACTTTTAGTGGGGGATGCCAGTAATGATCAAAGAGGGATAGATAGAACCCTAAATCTCAGTTGAAATTTTCGAACAAGTTACCTCTTGCGAGGCTGAGGCTCATTCATTGTTCCTGGATGTGTTCCCTTTTGCACAAAACTCTGCTGTTCTGAGAGTAGTTGAGGACTGTATTTTTGTTTTTCTCTGAAAAGCAATAAGAAACAAAATAAAACCACAAGTTGAAAGAATTTGAGTTTGCAGGGGATTTTGTGGGCACCTGAAATCTGAAACTGAACAAAAGACTAGAAACATTTCCAAGGGGTTTTGCATTGTACATATTCTTCACAAAGTAGTTCCAAACACTGGAGTGATGCCTTGTCAGGCCCACAGATAGGAAATAAAACTAAAGTAGTTGTTAAAGACTTTTACAAAGAGTTAGCCCACTAAGACATACTCTACTACATAAGTTCTTAAGCTTTACAATCAATAATACAATAAAAAAAATAATAGGTTCTTCACTTTTAGCCGTGTTACTTAACCAGACAACTCTATGACCCATTCATCTTAAAGCACATAATTGGCTTTTAAGACCCCATCTGTTTTGTCAAAATCTAGCTAAAGATTTTTATAAATAGAACAGTAAGTTGTTAACTGTAAACACATCCACTGAATTTCAAAGGATCTGTGTAGTAAAAATTCAGAACCATTATTTATTAATTTTCTATTTCTATTTAAATGATCATGGTCTTATGTGTAAAAATAAAATCAAAACATGCTCCTATAACAGTAGATAGATTGTCTTTTTAAGCAAAGTAATATCCATCTCACATTGTAGATTTTCCTTCTCACAAACAATTTAGTCAAATAACAATATTAGTCATAAATCTAAGAGCTTACAAACTACAAATTTTTAAAAGTAAAACCCCCAAACTTTTGGAAGTATGGAGGATGAAAGGGAACTTTATTTTTTTTTATTTTATGCTGGAAACTTACAAGTACTAAAGAAGTCAAAGTGTATATTCACAAGAAATTAATTTATGTACATTGTTTGCAAATATTCTTTTTATTAAATCCCTAAGTGACTTTTCCAACCACTGGTAGAATTCCTGAAAATACTCAAGGAACTTCCACTGGAAATACTACTAGACTTTTCAATGTTGATTTGCTGAAATTACAAAATGAAGAATTTTCTCTATAATACCCTTTGTCTCCACACACCACTTTTGTGTATAGATGATATATGATCAGTATTTACTATTAATATTGTTATAAACATCTATTTGTAAGATATATTAACACACGTTTAGGGAATCTATGACTTTCAGAAATACAAAATGAACCACAACAAATAGAAGTGACATGCAAATAAAAAGTCATCTCATCTTGAGAAACAGATCGATACACAACTGACCAAATAACACAGATGAAAAGGAAATCTTTAGTTTTGTGCCCTCCTCTGGAAACACTACCCATCTACCCTTGTCAGACAGAAAAATGTGTGAGAATGTCCTGTGAAATCCCTCTTCACAGTCTCTATGGAGACACCCCTCTTCCTTCCCAAGACAGGTTACTATTTCTAAACATTCTCACACTACATTATAGGACAACTGATGAAATTTAACTAAATTTAATTTTCATGTGTCTTTGGGACTGGGATCCATCAGCAAGATGTCAACACTGCCCCTCAGTTAATACATCAGCTGGCCGCTATCAGGAAGACTCTACAGATTACTCAGAGAGGAAGTAAGAATAATGAATTAATTCCGCTTAGCAGTGGTGAAAATAGTTGTGTGTGAGCACAACAAAGGAGTATGTGATCCAGGATCTGAAAGTCACAGAGTAAACATCCGGGAGGATTATCTGTTTTCTATTACATCACTTTGAGTTGGATTATTATAAAAGGCATTTCAATTTTGTCCAGTAACTTTTATATTGAGCAGAGTAATTTAAGTTTTGCTCAACATTTTCCCAAGAAAGCATCTGATCGTGATTTGAACACATGAAGCACACAGAGATATCACTCCACTTAGTAAGTGGTTTCATGGTACAGTAAGTGCCATTTAACATTTGTCTCATTTCAGCTGCCAGTCCATGATTCTAACTACACCTTTACAATGTTCTACCTTTTTCTGCACAGTGAGTGTCTTCTAAATTTCTTTTTTTAAAAGATTATACACATTAGGCTTTCTACAGCTCTTGTCATAGACATTTTCTTCACTATCAGTATAATCTTGGTAGTTCTGTATCATCTTTTACCTTTATGCATCTTTTAAATAAGTGATTTCAAAACAGTATAGCGTAGTCTGCTAACGCCATTTTACAGAGATTAAAAAACTTCTGTATTTCCAGCTGTATTTTTATGGATGACACAAGCCTCCTTATCACAACTCTGATCTAGGCACTCCCAATCAGGTGGTCACCTACAGTAATGATCTCCTCCACCAGAAGCCCCAGTTTTCAGACCACCATTCTCCATTATCTCACCTTGTTCCTATTATAAACAGCATCAGCTAGGATTAATGCACATTTTGTTTTAGAGTATTGCAAGAGCAAATTATACAAAAGATTCCAGGTGATTGTCCTCATCCTGCTTCTTTCCCAGGTTGTCAGTCTTTTAGCCATCACGTATTTCATCAGCAGTGGTATCACTAAGATACAAACATGGCTTGTGATTTGTTCCACTGTAAACTTATTCAATCATTCTGACTGCCCAAATTAAATATATGAGAATCTGAATAAGCATACTCAGATGGTCTTATTGGTTAAATCATAGCGAAGCCATGAGAAATTAGTCATCAAGACTGGGAATAAAGCAGAGGCAGCAGTGAACCCTCATTTTTATTTTTAATTACCAGGTGAGGGACAAAAACACCTACTGGTTCTGTGGTTCTTGGGCATTGTCACATCAATAAAATTCTTTAATTTGGGAGTCCACTAGGTCTTTCCTTCAGTACCTGGTATACATTGCTCATTTTGACAGTGTATTTGTTTCACATTTGCTTTTGAGCACATAATAATCACTTCATCCTCTGCGTTCTGCTTTTGTAAATAAAGCAGAAAAAGCAGTTTTGCTTGACTGAAAGAGAAGTTTTTCTCAGTAAATATCTTTAGGCACATACAATAAAATAGAAACATTTCCCTGAGCTTCTGTTGTATGCAGATTATTTGTTTATTTAAACCAAATCTGAAATACAGTATGTAATTAAATAACCTGTAACAATAACTTAATTTTGAAATTCCTTTCTGAAGTAGTTAGGGTAAAATTAAAAGAAAAGATGGGGAATGTCAAGGCCAGAGTCATTTTAAAACTCTAGTCTCATTTAAATAAAGAGCAAATGAAGAGATACAGAAATTTAAACCATTTATATTTATGAAAAATATGTTTGTTAACACAAAAATTACTACAAAATACGTTGTTCAATGGCTAGAAGTACTGCACAGTAACACTGCAGTTTCACCAGATGTTTAAGTCAGTCTATGTATGGGTTTCCAATGGGTCAATCTGCCACCCCTACCTTTTCCTGCCCCAGGCCATGTATAAGCTCCACTGCATATGGCCATGACATCAGTACAATCATCTGAAAATTATTTTCCCTTCTTTTTGGCACAGTAATTTCTCTGGCAGATCACTGGGTAGTGATGTAGCCCACTCAGCAGTAACACAACCAATATAGCAAAAGAAGAGGAGCAGCAGGAGCATATAGCTCAGAAAATGAGCGATCACCCCTTATGAGTGTGGTCTCTGGTCAATAGCTAAACTAAAGCTTACTGGGACACTGCATTTGCAAGGAAGGAAAAAAAAATATTTTTTTTTAAGAGAACAGCAAAAGTATCTCCTGAATAACAAAAATGCAGGTGAGTTTCAAGAAGAAAGATTAATTTCATTTAAAGCTCCTTATGGACTCTGACTGAGGCTATAAAAAGCAAATACACTTCACTATAAAGAATTTCCTCCAAGCAATGCACTGTATAAGTAAGATATGAAGAAAGACATACTCATTTCACAAACTAAACATAATCCACCTTCAAATAACACTGTCCCTGTCTCTGTGGTCCCACCCTGCAACGTCATCCCACATGATAGCCAGCTTCAGTGCCTACAAGACAAAGCCAATACTGACTTCTAGCCCAAATGCATTATCAAAACCATATGCTTTACCTTCATCTAAAACATCTCTTTCAGCTGCCTGTGTTTCCTCTAAACCCTAAGAACAAGCACAAGCATCTGAACTCCATTCTATCCATGAGTCTCACAAGAAAAAAAAAGCTCTATGATTGCCCTAAACAATCTTAGGACATGTGGATAGCATCTCTACTGGTGGGACTAAAATGTAGACTCCCTCACTGATCTGTATCACAAATTAATAACTAGTGTTCAGTCTCCTCCACCAAAATAGCCAACGGCTACTTTTGCATCAACTTTGTCTAAGAGACAAAAAAAAGAAAAAAAAAAAAAGTCTATAATGAAAACTCAATATGTATCACAGTCTAATTAACTCATTTCTTCAAACAAAAAAGTGAGAAAAAAAACCCCAACATGATACATAAGGAAGTATTCAAAGAACACATCTCTCCTGAAGAAAATGCCAGTCACAATACATTCATCAGTCCAAAGGTGACATGTGCCCTTTCTAAAGTAAAAGTATCCCTCACTGATCTAAAACGTCTCGTTGTCACAAAAGATACTGAAATTTAGACATAAAATTATGAAATATGTAAGAACTGCATAAAGATCAAACTTAGAACTCAACCTTCCCCAGACTCTACTTGCCTCTAAAGAGTAACTCTCCAAAAAGCATCAGAAATGGATAAACAAACAGAGTAGAGGATCAAAGCAGAGAATTAGTGTGTGTTGGGCAACTACAGGATCACAGCAGGTCTGAGAGGAAGCCTACAAATGCATAAGTAAAATACAGAAATTCCAACATGGTGTGTTCTGAACCCAGCTGCTCTAGCTTCCTTGAGCAAAACTTCATTTACTTTCATTTATAATGCCTGTGCTGGAAGTGATAATTACCTCAGCAGATTGTGAACAAACTGGTGCAAAGAAAGGCAAGCTTGTGCATTTCAGATCTTGCTGTAAAATGTCTAGCTTGGAAATCCAGCATGAAACGGTCTCTGATGCAACCAAAACATGACAAGCCTAATCTTGTCACATTGTCAACATGCACAAACCGTATCTTGCTCAAGTTTACATGGCTAATTTTATTAATTTTTTTTGTAAGCAGTCTACACAATACCCTTGTTGCAGCATATGAGTCTATGCCTGTACAGCATAAGAAACACAAGAATCACAACACAGGTTGTGTCACTGCTAAAACTAACTGAGCTGCAATGGAAAAGAAAGATAAAATACCTACTTATCTTTGACTGGCAACTTCATTAACTACATAGTTACTAAATAATAAATAATAAATAATAGTGGGTTGGCATTACAAGAAGTCAGCATAGTAAATGAGTGACATATATAATTAATCAGCACAGCTGATTAATTGTCACTTATGTACAACACCTCAGTCATGCTAGATCACTTCTGATACAAAGAATTCAGTAAAAAATTATTTTCTTCATTACAAGGTTTTCATTTATTAGAAAATCTTCTTTCATCCAAAGGGTGACCTACTGTCAAGAGACTTTTGCCTCTAGTGTTTCAGTTATGTTTTCACCAAATTTAGTTATGTGACATCAAATAGCTCACTCAGATGTTTTAAAGGATTACAGAATTACTGCTAAGGAAAAGTGCAGAAAACAGTATAGTTTATTTCTGGAAGTCATTGAACGTGAAAGATGTCATCTATGAATATCAGACAGCATCAAATAATACCCAAGAGACAATACTGCAATATAAATAACAAACAAGTTCATGATAAATTCAAGCTAGATATTGACCATACAATTCTTCTTTGGCTATATAGATAAGACTGCAAATAATACAATATTAGATATTAGAATGCTTTCATGTCACTGGCCTTGGTGACATAAAAGAGGAAAACAGCTACGAATGAGTGCAGTATGGCATCTTACAACTGAGTCATCAATTTCAAAATTACTCAAATTATCACTGCACTAAAATAAAAAAAAAGAAAGGAGAAAGCTAAGACATTTCAAAATTGTTAGAAAAGGTTTGTACAGAGCACAACAGTTAATGAAATATGGCACTTCCAGCATGCAGCTGAGGTCTTTAACAGCATTAGCTGGTATTTGCAAGCTTGTATGGTACGTAATAAGATCTGGCATTAAATTTGTCCAAAATGCCACTGGAAAAACAGAAATAATTTTTCTTAGGAAAACAACCTCAGAGGTGTACTGTCCAAAAGAGCATTGCTATTCATCAGTTACAATGAAAGACCATCAGATGATGAACATTCCAGCATATTTGCATTACAGAGACCATATAATTCAGTTCAAATGGATGACACTAAAAGTTATCTACTTATTTGCAATTACTGCACAGACACGTAAATTCAGGAGCAACCTTCCTGTAATTCATGTGAATTGAAAAATATCACAAGTATTAGCAATTTAATACTGTCAAGGAAAAGAAGATATTTCTTCAGCTCCTCTTTTGCCCCTAAGATACAACTTTTTCACAATGTTAAGAATCTTTGATTGCTTCAGATAGTTAATACAAATAACAGAATACAGATTATGTTATTATTACAGTATACTGTTGGATGAAAAAGCATATTCAAAGTTCAGTTATAGATGTGAGACATCCTCATCCTAGACATAAACACCTTAATCCCTTTCACTGTTTCTAGAAATTATAATTCTTGGGAAACAAACCTCAACCCTACAACAGTGTGATGTAACATATAGTAAGAGGACGCATTTATTGAGACGTTGATTATCAGAATGTTGTGTGGATTTCTCACACACATTTTATCAGAATAACAGTTATTGAGGTCAAAATCATCAATAGATTGTGGTGTGACCACTACAAAATGGGCATTAAGGGCCACCTTACACATGCAATTTTCCCAGAAGCTGTAGCCTGTAAAGCCTGTAAATCCTTATTCAAAGCCAGAATACATAGATTACAACATAAAATTAGATCAATATGCCTACAACACTCTTGCATTAAAGTTATTCGCAAATGGCTCAAAATTCCTTGGGTAGTTTCAAGTTGAAAGTAGGATGCAAGTGAAAAGAACTATCATCAGTTTAAGGAAAATCCAATTGCTGACACAACTTAAATAACCATTCTCGTCCTGAGCTACATGGAAATATGTGAACTGAAAGAAAAGTTGCATCTAATTGCAGCATTTTATTGAAAGTTTTATCATCTGGAATCCATATGGGTCACAATGTCTTAATAAACAATAACACATTCTGGTTTGGTTTACTGAAAATTAACAGGGCATTTGGGAAAATATTATTATTGCAAAAGCCTGTTTTGCATTTGTTTGGCAATACTAGAGCTATCTAAGTGGAAAACAAGAGAACCTCTTTCTTTTTTTCCCTCTGTTGTCGATATTAGGAGAAAACAATGCAGCTGGTAACATTAATGATACCCTATATCCTCAACGAAGATGAAAGAGGTCAAACCAAGTTGTAATGGGCTTAAGCACATGAAACAGCCATACTGGATTGATTAGCTTAGTATCCAGACACGGCAAACCCATTTTTTTAAACAATATTCCACGTTACAGTCCAATAGGTCTGCAAAGTCTCAAGGCTTTGCATAAGGCAGTTTCCTTAATATAGTCAGCCCTAAAGCAGAATGCAATGAAGGGCTGTTTCTGTTTTTGGCCTGCCAGACTTGGAGGGAAACAGGGAGAGGGAAAAGCAGACTGGATCGTACAGCATCTATCACAGCGTCAGACTGGCTACTCTGTTGTGAACATACTGGCAGCAACCTTATTATATAGCCCTGTTTTCAGAGATATACAATTAAAACTCCATTATAATGATGTCTTATTGGCAGAAATGTAGCAAACAAGTCCTTTCCAAAACGGATTTATATTTTAATTAGAGAAAAATCAGTTCAGCTGTCTTTTTGGAGAGTCAGAGGGGCTGGCTAAGGAAGACAAACAAAAGCAGATTTTTGGTGGTTTCTGTAGTTCTTTTGTTCTTCTTGAGGAATCAGTACCATGTCAATGTAATAACCATCATGTAATAAGATCCATACCAAGAAATGAGGACTTCATTTGACAACTGATCAACACTGTCTTTAAACATAGTTAACATTATTCCTCTGTAACTCTATAATCCCGATCCCTGTCTTTCATCTCCTACATTTAATATAAATAACCAAAAAAAAAGGTCGATATTTCTAGAACCTAGATTTTTAGTTTTCTTGGCCCTTTTACGATGCTCATACCTTTACTGTTCTCACTAGTGCTCTGGTCATCAGAGCATTGCAGATGCTAAAAGCCATGAAATCTCAGTAACCTTTTCCTTTAAAATCACACAAATCCTTAGCAGTGCACCCATTACAGTACAACTTATTGCACAATTGACCAATTAACTTGAGGATAACTCAAGAAAAAAGTGATATATAACACATAGTGTCCAGAAGGACAAGGCCAGAATTTTTCTTACATTGTACAGTACTTAAAATAACTCAGCTCAGCTCTGTTCTTGAGACACTTCCCCTTACCCTGCAAGAGAAATTCATGGCTAGTTGGATTTAAGAGCTTCAGATAAATACTACCTTGTACTCAGAACAAAAACGGGACAAGAAAAATACAGTGAATGCAGGGCTCATTTTGATGTCATTTTACCATGACTTATCCCATGTCTAGAATACAATCTGTGCAGTATATTCACCTACACATCCATCTATTTAGAGATGTTCTTTAGGACTATTAAGAAGAACATCATGAAGGCACCTGAGAAACATACCAACACTCAACTGTCCAATTTGCACCTTGCAAACAGGCTCCTCTTCCAATGGCCAAATGGTCAGAAAAGCCCACTGATCATCAACAAGGTAACCCCAAGAAAATGAAAGGTTTTCAACAGAAACTTTTCAACAGCTATGAATTTTCACCACTCTTTTTTAGAATACTTCTTTAATGTCCTCCTGTCAAAAAGCAATTTAGCAAAGAATTAACTCCTCTTTCAGAGAAGGCAATGTGCATAGAAACAAAAGGACTGAGAATGACAAGAAAGGAAATTTTCCTACAAAAGATCAATTTTAATTGATAAAGAGAGGAAAACCCATTATTGACATTTTAAAAAAATAACATAATGCCACTTCTCAGAAGTCCAACCACCATAACCTAGTTCTCTGTTCACTGCTGAGAATTTGAAAAAAAAGGTGGAAGGGAAGGTGATATGCCTTGTAATCCTTTGTAGTAACACAGAGGTAAGAGAAAAACAAGACAATACAAATCCTTGTAGCCCAGTACAAAGGAAAAGCTCCACCCTATTTTATTTACAAAATAGCTATATATATTCATAGCAAAAGCTGACAAATTACAAGTAAAACTTTCAAAAATAAATGTTCATTAAAAAGTTTTAAGCTGGAGGGGTTTCTTTAATCCTTTTGTCATTTGAGCAATATGTGATCAAAGGCATTTCATTTTCCCATTCCTCAAACGTTAAGTAAATATGTGGGCTTAGAAAAGAAATTCATGTAATTCATAGCAGGACAGAAAGTAGTACTAGTTACAGCAAATAATTAAGGCTGAAGTATTAGAGGTGGGAATGAGGGGCACAGAGCCTGATTTTCTAAACAAAGACGTAATTAATTTTTTTCAAAGACTGGAAAAAAATTCCCCAAACCATTCTCTATGCCTCCATATGTGCCAACGTTTCATCACATTCATTATTTTTATTGGCCAGCATGGCATCCACTTAAGAATAAGCAGAGGGGAACTAATTAATCTGTTTGCTCTACTTTGGTGCTGTTCTTCCTCCAGCCCACCTGAACCACACCACCAAAACTGTCCTGCTTCCCACATGGGCTGAAGAGAGCCCCTCTTCCTGCACCAGTGGCTGCTGGGCTTCTGTCCAGCTGCTGTTGGCTTTCAGGGCCCTTAATGGCCCTGACCAGCTGCCCTGGGCCTCCCCAGCCACTGCTGCCCATGGACCTGGGCCCCATTTCGACCCAGCCTGGAGTCTTCAGCTGCAGAGCTCCCCCTGCCTGACCACAGAGCCTGTGGATCCTCACCTGCGGACTGGCATCCCACCTTGACCTTGGACTTGTCCCATCTTCATGGACCCGCCTCACAATCATGGGGCTGTGCCCAGCCCTGGCTGCCCATCTGAGACTCAGGGCTGACCCTGGCCTGCAGAATGGCTTCCCACCTTGCCTCCAGACCTGCTACATCACTTGCTGGTGGGCTTTGGGCTGTCCCTGACCTGCCCTGCTCCCTGGCTGGGGTGGTGGGACTGATCCCAGCTGCCAGGCCCTGGAAAGCCCCTGCCGCTCCTGGCACAGGTCCCTCAGGCAGCTCAGGAACAGCCAGGGCTGGGCTCCAGGAGGAGCAGCCTGGCCTCTGCCCACAGCCCAGCACCAGCAATGCCCTGCACAGGCAGGACTCAGTGTCCACTAGGGCAGTTATGAGTCCTCTCTCTACACAAAGAGGAGAGGAAGAGTGGCTTTCACTGAGGGTTTGAGATTCCCTGACCAGAAGAGAAAACATTAGGACAGCTGTCCTTGGAGAAGCACCAGCAGCCTCAGGCAGCTGTGCCCAGCTGTGTACCTACTTAAGAAAGCTCCTCCATGGGAAGATGAATGGGATTTTACCTCAGCTGACAACTGTGCAGGATCCTCCCTCTGAACAGGAGAGCAGAGGCGAGACAATCCTTGGAGTAATGAGGCACCAGAGCTAGCCATGAGTTAGCCACATCTGGGTATACTCGGCTCCTTTTGTTCTGGTAATTATTTCACTTTTGCATTGCAGGAGTCCTCACATGCTCTTAACTAGACTCCAATTCTACTTCTCCCACACCAACAATATACATCCTATTTTGACTATTGCACATGATATTTCAGAAAACCAGCACTACACAAGAGACTGTAGGAGTGTCAGTGGAACAAGATGAAATGCCAGGCTGGCAGGGCACAGCAGAGCATTCACCACCAATGTTCAAATGACGGATGAGATCCATAAGACGTGGAAGAAGAGGGAAGAGAGGTGTATTAGGACATTATTAAGCAAGTAACGCAATACTGCACATCTCAGCAGATCCTGAGACTGTTCCCATTCCACATTCAGTGCAACACTTCAATTGTCAAAAACTTTCAACTGAGAAAAATCCTACAGATTTGGGGAAAAGAGACCATCCACCTCTAGTTACACTGAAGAACTAGCCAAGGAGGAGAGTGTCTAAAAGCAAGCCCAAAACAAGATTTTAAGAATTACTCTAAATATCACAAGCAGCTCTTAGACCAAAGTGAGAGCAAAAACCCCAAGACACCACTAGGAAAACTCAACCGGAACGTTAGCAGAAGCAATTTCAGAAAAAAAAAAAAAAAAAGGGCTGGTCATCAAGATGAAAGAGACCCAAAATGGAACAAGTTTAGATTACCAGGGAGGAGAGAAGCTCATGGCAAGAGCTGTGAACATCATGTTCAGTGAGTTTGGATATGTAAGCTAGGAGAGAAACAGCAGGATAATTGGGAATGTAGAAGGGGCTTCACCTATTGAGCACAAGAGAGCAGGCTGTGGCTACGTTATGACAGGGAATAATCCAAAATAAAGCAAGAAGATGGAGTGAGACTGAGGCGAGAGGACAGACGGCAAGCCTGAATGTAATGTATGGCTGAAATAAGAGCTACAAATTAACAAATAAATTAAAAGCAGAGAAATCTCAAAATCAGCAGCAAGGTGGAAAAGAAATGCTGCAGAAATATTTCACATCTGCCATCAACATAAAATATACAGACTTGTTACAGCCAGAATATTAAAAAAAAAATATGCATCATGTCAACTATAATTAAATGGCAATAAAGGTAACAATAGGCAAAGGGATAGTAAATCTGAAAAACAGCAAATAGAGGAAGATAAAATTTCTTTTTAATTAAAACGGATTCATAGTGTCACCAAGTAACTTGTTCTTTAAACTTTACCAGCCGTGCAATAATAAACTGCAAGAATACCGAGAGATCTCTACTGTGCTTTAAGCCTTACCCTTCCTGCTCATCATTACAACCTGGGAGAGATCTTGAAACAGACTGACATATTTAGCCAAGTTTTTCTTTAAGCCTCCTTTTTTGCTTAAAAAAACCCTCCTTCCCCTAAATTCTAATGTAGTCAGAATGTCTATTACAGGCACATATTCTCCTTTGCTGCTGAACGGACCTGAATGTTTTCTCACTTTCAGCTCTTACAGATTTGTTCTTCATTCTTATTTTTTCCCTGAAGCAACATTAGCATTGTTTCCATTTCCTAGCCAGCCTACTCTTGAATTCTCAACACCTCCTGCTCAGGCAACATCTCACACTGTTGCCTTCTGTAACACTGCAGCATTAACCTATTTTTCCTCCTTGGCAAAAGAAACACTAGAGTTCTCTAGAGTACACTGATTCAGAAATTTGCCCTGTGAATGACTTCCTGAGTTTCCTAATTAGGCATGTTGAAGAAGTCACTGAAATCATGGACCTGCAAGTCCCAGAGAAAACCAGACTACTCACTTTTCAGCCCACAAGAAAATCCCCATGAAATCCCAAAATAAGCAGCTCAGAGGAAAAGGCTTTCTTTTCTTTTTAGCTTTTTTTTTTTTTTAGCTACTACAGAGATATGTAGCTTAGGTTGTTTGGCTAATACAGCTGAAAAATAAGCTGAGAATTCAGCTGAGTTGAGACTGACAATTTTCATAGTCCTCTATGAGTATTTTCTAACAATCGCAGAGAACCATTAGGACATAGTGGTACATACTCAGCATCAAAAGACCAACAGAAGGATAAATATGACTCATTTTGCAAGGAAAAATGTTAAATACTTTTTCTTCAATAAAATGAGCTCCTGTCATTTTGTGGAAGCAAGAGGGTATATGAATACCCAAAGACTCAAGAGTTCAAACTGCTACCAGCGGTTATAACAAAGAAGAAAAATTTAGAGTAAACAAGCTTCAATACAGCCAGTCCTGTTGGAGAAATACTGCAACAACAGTTAATCTCCTGAAAAAGTTCCTGTCCCTGAGACTAACGCAAATGGCAAAACCAGGCAGTTTCACACAGGATTTACTATAAAAAGCAGCCATGGCAGGTGAATCTAAAGTTACTGCTCAGGATCACTTTTCCCCCATCATTACCAAGGAAAACACAGGATAAACTCATGCCGGCTCATGTAACACCATTAGTAGTCTCGTGGCTTGCCCCATTTTTCTACATATTGGTAGGGATGCTGCTTCATGCTAGGGAGAAGCTGGGTAGGCCGAAGACAAAGCTTCAAAACTATTCCAGAACAAACTGCATTTCTTAGCTGCTGCTAAAGCCTTTGGAACCTCTGATTAATCTTCCTTGAGCAAAACTGCAGTCAGCACTTGTACCTCAAGGGCAACAAACTCTGTTAATGCACTCTTTCAAGAGACCTATTACAGCTTGAAATCTCAAATCGCAGACCTTCTCCCTGAATGGCTCACATTACTTTCAGCTTTTCAGGATCTAAGGGTGCAGTTTGGGGATCAATTTAAATTGATCTAACTGTGGACCACTGCCAGGCAGACAATCCTACATCTACACCTATCAGGCTACGCAATGAGTTAGTATAACTGAGCATCTCTTGTTTGTTGGAATAATTTGTAGTCAGATCATTTCCCAGTCCAAGCCATGGCATGACAACAAAGAGAATGGCACCAGAGAAGAAGCAGAAATGTACAACTGGCACATGCAGCCCAGACTTGAATCTCCTTGAACTTCCCATGAAACAGCACCTTACACTGGGGATCTGGGAGGATTATTAATTTGAGATGGAACAAAAGATACTATAAATACTAAAATCCATGTCTTCTTCTCCAAAGGATCCTTAAAGATTTCACAGAACTTTCAGCAAAATGATAGTATTATGAGCTGACAGTGCAGAACTGGCTTTCATTATATGCTTCTTAGGTCAGTATGCAAAATGCCTTAAGAATCTCTCTTTCATGACAGCCCTGAGAGAATCTCTGCCCACAGAACACAATCACACTACAAATTGCAGCAAATGGTACTCAAAAGTTCAGCTGTTCAGAATCTGTTTTGTGGGTTTCTTTATTTACTTGAACGTATCATCTTCTTTTTAGTTTGTTTTTTTTTTTTTCTTATTTTACCATGAAACAGAATCAATACAGTAAAAAACTTTAGCATATTTGCTACTTGGGACCCAGTAAGACAGAGATAATAGGAAAGCTTTTGAAGTACCTCTTCCCTAAACCCTTCTTCAAGTTTATTAAAAATGTTCACATTGTCTATAAGGAATGCATAAACAAAAGAATAGATATGTCTGCTTTATTCATAACTAGATCACAGTTATCTAACTGGCAGTTATGTGAAAAAGAAGTTTATCTGTATTTTATACTATTTATTTAGTATATTATCAGGATTTTTTCCCTAATGCAGCCAAATGATTCCAGAAGTCATTGCATATGGAGTTAACACATTGCCTGACGACTGATCAAATAGAAACAAGTAATGAAGCTCCAAGTGTTTAGTTAAATTGAATTTACAACTAAGCAAAACAGTGTTTATTGGAACAAAAAAGGTCATTAGTGTCTTACTAGGAAGCAATTTAAATACCAGATCAAATCCATTCATCAAATCACAAAACAGATGCTAAGCTTTACTGTAAGAGATTTAGAAGCAGTTGTGTATGTAACAGTAGAAGTCCACAAACTGTGCTGTACCTTCTGTGACCACAGAGAAGTTGCTGAAAAACAAGATTTATCATGTACTAGATTTAACTGTGATTCTCCAGCTCCAGACATGTTCATCTTACTCATGTGGAAACTCAATGTGAAGGCAGTCTCCATATTTTTAACATTAAAATCACTCTAACCCAATGAAAATCGTTATCACGCTCTTGGCAAACCATTCAATTCTCAACACTGAGTTCTGTTTTAACAGTATAGTGAAAATGTCAACTGTCACTAGAAAATAATGGAATTGGAAAAAAAAAAAAAAGTTTTCAGCAGTTTGAACAAGTAACCTGTACTTTACGTACTTTCTTCAGTAGCGGACTGAACTGAAACACTCTTGGCCTCCTAAACTTCAGGTACATCAATTCTCTCTACAAATTTTAAATAAATAATGAAAAATAGTTGCATAAAAAGGCAGGGAAATGTGGATATTAGAATTCTGTTTGTAATCGTTTCTTAGTTTCATAAAGCAGTCACAATCCATTGTTAAAAATCCCTGATACTTAATTGATATTCTCATGCTACAAATTTAGGAAATGCGTCTATAAAATCTTAAAATCTCTGCTTAGAATAACACAGGCACTCCATATATGTACATCCATGTCAGACTCTAAATGCTTTTTTTTATATATAGCTCAACCATTGTCTTCTTGCCACCAAATTTGTTCAGAAATTACAGTGCCTACTCAAGATGAATCAAGTTAGAACTGGAACCAGAACTGAGTTGCAATAAAACAGCCCCGACTCACTGTGACACAAGCAGACCTGCCCAAAAGCCTGCAGTTGCCTGGTCTGGTTTGGGTTTTTTGGAAGCAAGGAAATTTCCAGCCGAAATGCCCTGATACAGCTCAGGTTCAACTAAGGTCCAGTTTACAAAGCTTTATGAAGATATTTCTGAATGCCTCTGTAGATATCAGGCCAAATCAGTGACAGACATGTCAGCAGAAGATTTGATTCATACAAAGCCTCTAAGGGTTTATTTTCCACCACTGGTTCTCTCTGGATTCTTCCATTATCCAGTGTATCCTAGACCCCACTGGATAAGAGGGTTGACTGCCTAAGAGGAGAAACAGACCCCAAAGAAGCAGTTTTTACACTTGGGGAAAATATTTTCTCTTAGTCAGTGATCAGCATACAGTCAAAAGCAAGTCAAAAGCAAGTCAAAAGACTGTCCCTGCATTTATCATGCTAAGTATAAATATTACTACTGGTCATAAAGTTAAGTGACAGCAACTGTCATTTCTACCCTTAGAGCGGCTCCTCCGCCTGTACCAACAACCAGCTTAAGACCCTCCCAGTGAAGATTCCCTGCTGGTTTTCTCCAATTCTTAAAAATGAACCGGGAATTTGCTGAAGAATGTCCTTAAGCATATCAAGTGGGGATTCTCATTAACAAATAACAAAGGCAAATGCCATATGCTCTGCAAGCAGCTTTTAACCAAGCTCAGGATTGCTGATTAAGAGAAAAGAGTAGAAATAGAGTAGAAACTACCTAATTCCAACCACTAGTGTTTCATCTCAGTTTTCTCTGAGCAATCGTCATCTATATTCGAACCCTGAAGGAATGAGGTTGACCAACTGGGCTACACACACAATGTAATCGAAGAACACCTGACCCACTAATGGATATCTGTGGGAATTAGCTTGCACATCAAAAGTAATCTAAACATGACACTAAGTTCCATATAAGTTAATGTATTCTATTTCTTAGAAAATTCAATTAGACTATGCTAAGCTGAGTGCTGTCACAGACAGACCACTTATGGTATCCAGCCTGGCTTGTTTCAAATTAACTTGGGTATCTGTATACTAAATTGTGCTGTGTAGCAAGACGAACAGGTGATATAGTCCAACTGTTATCAGTGTAATGAGATATTAAGCTTTTACATCACAGGTTCTCAAGAACCTAATTGATAATAGTCACAGTTTTTTAATTTCATTTTGTAACTGTAGGAATTAATTTTTGTCTGCATTAATGTAACCCATAGGCAGCAGATATCTTTACCAGTGTATCTTGTTACCTGTGAAAGAAGAAGATGATACAACAGAAGAAACACCTTGCAGAAGCCCAACTTGGGTAATGATCCACTGGAATGAAAGCCAGTGGTGAAGAGAGATGCTAAAGTAAAAGTCAGCCACATAATTGCTTTTTATGGAATCCAGCTTTGACATTGTACCCCAACACCTCACCCCAAGGTATGTTTTTAGCCCAATCACATATTCTTTCCATATAGGATTTGGCAGCTTTGCATAAGAATCTTGTAACTAGCAGATTCAATAGTGGTAACAAAAGATGCATTAAGAAGAACAAAGTTTGCATTGTTCTTCTAGAAATGTTACCATATTTCTTGCTTTTTAAGGACTTTGGTGTTGTCTGGATGCATCTGAATCTTCTGAATTATTTTGTTGTATCTGTGGGAGTTCAGTCCTTTTGCTCATTGGCTGTCATCTTGCATTTCAGCCCACTGATTGACAGAGCAACTAGAATATACAAGCAAAAACTCAATAATTTAGGACCTCCAGACAGACCACTGCTGTTCTTGGAAGTAACTGGTTTACTGGTTGCAGTGCCACTCACTGATCAGAAAATATAAAACTAGCCAGCCATGAATAGAAATGATGTAAAGACAGATGCACTGTTTCTTTGCATGAAAGGGTTTTTATATTAGATCCCTGTGTTTAAATTCTCTTATATTTTTCTCTAAAGGTAGACTGGGGAAAGGATGAATGGAAAAAAAGAGGAAGGGGAGGAAAAAGAAAATTATTTTAAAATAAATTTTACATTTTAAAAGCTGTGCAGAGTTGTGTGTTCTTGTTTTCCTATCACCATGCTAACCTTCACCCCTCCTTAAGCTTTAGGGATTCTATATGTAAATTTATTCTTTAACATAACACTTTACTTGTTCCTGAATGAGTGGCACTCCTCTAGCATCCAGACTTACTACTTACAAGTACAGCATTTTACTGCTAATACATTCTGTCACACTCTACCTTCTAGTTTTACGGTACTCTAATTGCTGCCACTGCAGCTGGAGGTCAGCTGCAAGAGACCTCTACCTATTAGGACCTCCTGCTGAGTTACTGGTTATTAAGGTAATGCAACTTTACTCTAGTATGGAAATAACATAGAGTTACCATAATGAATAGTTTCCACGGAGGGAAGACGACTTCTCTCAAGTGCATCTTCCTTAATAATGGTTCTCAAATGTGCATGTTTCTTACTTCCTCTTAACTAAAAAAAAAATAAAAAAAAAAAAAAATATATATAGAAGAGTGATTGTTTCATTGAGAATAAAAATCCTATTTTAATTAATATCAAAACAATTATTATTATTATTATTAGATGCAGAAACATCTTTTTAATTTTCTGATATAAACATATCTTTCTAAAAATTGATTGTTGCAGTGCATCAGCCCCCATTGGGCTGGCCAGACAACAGTGAATCCACATCCCCAAGAGCCTTCAAAGGTGGGATGGGATGGCAGGCCAAAACCCTCAAGGTTAGGGTGATTAACCATACGGCCTTGCCTGCGCATGCAGATTTTCACCCATTGATTGGTCCCTCTCCTCCCCGCCTTTCTTCCCCTTTATAAGGTTATGTTCTGGATTGTTCTCTTTCCATTGATGTCCCATTGGCTCCCGCTTATCTTCCTCCTCCTACCTTGTATCTTATTGGTTGAATATGTGTAACCCCGCCTATGTTCCTCCCCTTTACTGTACCTTGACTGGTTCTTTGTAGTTTTCCCCGCCCATTTGGTTGGGGTATAAAACCCTATGTCACCCTATGTTAGGGGCTCTTCGTGCTCATCTCCTCCGCTGCTTTGGAACCCTGCACGTTATTAAACCTCATCTACCTCACGAAGAGTTTTCTCCTGCCTCTTTATCTCCTCCGGCACCCCTAACATCGGTGGGTGAAGCGAGCCTTTTGCGAGATCCTGCTCACCCTCCCACAGCAGTGAACAGCACCGCCAGTTCCTCAGTCGCGGAGGGAAGGTCTGGCTGCCGACCACCTGGAGCTAGCCGTGGGGTGGTCAAGAGGCGCCATGACAACTGATAGTTAGACAATATCAGTGCAAAGACTTCTCAACAGCCCTATTTTACCCCGTTATAAGGTAAAGTAGACAGTGACCTTGGTATTATAAAATATTATACTTACGGATATTTAATGTGTATAGCAATGAAAAAAAGGGACCAGGAACTAGGGACACCTTACTGCTGAGACAGAAAAAACAACCTAGCTCAACTACAGTAGCATTTCTGACTTCACTCTGTGAAAGCCCATGGAAGGTAAACCATATATGAATAGCAAATGGGAAATTGAATTTGGTGAACAAGTATCTGACAAATAAGCCTTTCGTAGAGCCCTGTTATTCAAAAAAATTTACAACTGTGTTCGTATCGCTCGCCTGCCCCGGGATATCTCCTGCCGGCCCGAGCCCCTCTTTGGCTCTGATTCAGGCATTCTCCGATCCTCCTGGAGAGGAGAACACAAGGACGCCTTGGAGCTGCTGCACATCAGGGGTTCCGGCAGTCCCGGGGAGAGGCGGCTCGAACGGCAACTTTGTGTTCCGTTCACTGCGTGGCGGGAGGCGCTCGGCTTTTCTCAGGGAGGCGGAGAAAGGCACAAGAAGGCTGCTGTTGTGCTATTCCAAGCAGCTTTTAATCTGCCCGAAAGCGAGCACAGAAAGAGCGCTTTACAATTCAAAGATACAGTTTTATACTCCGCGGCATAGGCGGGGTGCCAGCGGCTTCTGGCCACTCCGAGGTTTGCGTGGGCATGGCTGAGCGAGGAGAGCCAACCAGAGAGCCCCGCTGGCCCCACGTCTGCGCACCGAGGGGAAGCCCCGGCTCGGCACTGCCCCTGCTCTCCGTCCGTCCCCGCCTGTCCCCGCCACCGCCCACATGTTGGTTTGGAATTTTCTAATTGAATGTTGGGAGTTTTCCCGCCATGGAATATTAATTAATTGAACTTGAAAGCATATACAGTCAGTTCTAAGAAATCTACTACTATAAATATTTTTTGGGCAAGCTGTCTCATTTCAGCTTTTTCACACTGAAAATTTTTTGGTTTCTTCTGTTGACAACAACTTCATGGTTTTAAATAGATACTTTTAATTTAAAAATAAGTTATGTGTAAAAATCTTTAATATTAAAAAAAAATCTACAGGAAAACAGTACTCCAATAAAATTTATCAAGATTTTGAATTAGCATGTTGTTTGTCAATTCAATGCCTTGCCTAAAATATTGCCCCAGAATAAAAATAGCTTTCTTTGCTTATTTCAGTTTTAAAATTCCTGCCTAATATCTTTGAGGGAGATGATTCTGGCCCTCCACTCTGCTCTGGTGAGATCCCACCTGGAGCAATGCCTTCAGCTCTGGGGTCCTCAGCACAGGAAGGACATTGATCTGTTGGTACAAGTCCAGAGAAGGCCACAAAAATTATCAGAGAGTTGGAGAACGTCTGCTATGAGGAAAGGCTGAAAGAGTTGGGGTTGTTCAGCCTGGAGAACTAGAAGGCTCCTGGTGACTTTGCAGCACCTCCCGGTACTTGAAAGAGGCCCGCAAAAGAGTTGGAGAGGAACATTTTACAAAGGCATGGAGTGATAGGACAAGGGGGAATGGCTTTAAACTGAAAAAGAATAGGTTAAGACCATATATTAGGAAGAAATTCTTTCCTGTGAGGGTGCTGAGGCACTGGAACAGGTTGCCCAGAGAAGTTGTGGATGTCCATCTCTGGAAGTGTTCAAAACCAGGTTGGATGGGACTTGGAACAACCTTGTCTAGTGGAAGGTGGCCCCGCCCATGGCAGGGTGTCGGAACAAGATGATCTTTCAGGTCTCTTTCAACCCAAACAATTCTATGAATCTGTCATCAAACCTAATCCTGTTAGATTATTTTAATATTTGTACACGGATGCAAATTCACTCATGGAACCATAACCATTTTAAAAATCAGCTGAATCTGGCCCTGTCTTTATCACTCCTTTGGCAAACTGACCTGTCCTTACTGCAGCAGAGGTTAGTTTTAGCCAAGTTCACCTTTAATGAAAGGAACTATTTATATAAATAGGCACAGCATTTTGTGGCAGAATTCTTAATGGCTTTTGATTAAAAGCTATCTTCTTCTAAATCTGCAAATACCAACTTTTCCTTCTACTAAATGATGCATTTCCTTTTTTTTGGTTCAGATGGACATGCTTTATTTAGTGTCTTTGACCATGGGAAGGTCACACAGAAGATCAACAGAAAGCAAACAGGCTGTTTCCACCACAGTCACTGATTAGAATACGTCAATTCTTACGGCGAAAAGACCAAAATCTTTAGCATATTTGTAGCAATGCATGGCATGTGTTGCTTTTACTACATTCAAGTAACAATACTGAATTACTTGTTTTAGTTAGTTACACACTCATCAAAACCATCAGTTTAGCTGCAGCATCACAGAGCTCAGCACTAATCCATACACACCTGACACATGAATGGTTATCTCCTCAAACTCCAATAGAGTTTTGTTGCTTACAGTGAGCAGTCATTTTCTTATCTTGTATTACTTTTTATTTTAGTGCCATATAATGCAGCTGCGTAGCTGTACAGTGGTGTCAGTGCTGGATTTAGCTAACAATCCATCACAGTTAAGATCTTGCTCGGAAGTTTCAAGGGTCTGAGGTGGCTTACCAGGAAGTGAGAGCCCAAGTATCTGTATTTTCATAAAGAAAACCACCGGATCACACTTCTTGAAGAGAAGAAGGCGGACACTTTCAAATTTCTATCTAAATTCCATATTTAAAGAAAAAAAAGATAATTTTTTTTATAACCTTTACTAAAACACACACTAGTCTTTCTTTGTGACAGCCCATCTCTTCAGAGAATTTAAACTTGTCTGCATCAGGAGGGTTTAAAATGAATATTTTGTTCAGCATTTAGACAAAAGAACCATTTACATATTTGAGTATGATAAGCTGAAAAATTGAAGTTCAAACCACTTGAAAGAATAATGGTTTTCTAAAGACTGCTAAACATTAAACTACTGGCATATCAAAATATTCATGATCACATCTATAGACCTTTAAGAAGATTATACACAGGCTGCTCATTCTAACTTTTTTCCTTTTTATTCAACAATACATACCATCACATTGACCAAGAGTTGAATACAATAAGTAAAAATTATCTAGAGATTGAAATTCACATGACTATGGAATATAGTGTGTTTGAAACCACTTTTTTAATCTGAAGATCCATGAAATCATTTTTATGATAAGTGCTAAGAGTTAAAAATATCGTATTAAATGCCACAAAATCCATAATCAAGGAAAAATTAATCAACCTTAGTGGAAAAAGACTTACAGGGAAAGTAAAAACATGTGTAAAAATAAATAATTAAAGTAAAAAAGGGAACATTGATGGCAATTAATATAAATTAAGAGTCAGGAGATTGCTAGAATGCTTGAGGCTAATGTCAATGAGAAATCAATGGCCAACACAATTAAGGACAATAAGGATTTTTCAAAGTACATTAGCAACAAAATGCATTCTAACAGCAGTATTAGTACAGTAACATATTAATATAGTAGAAAGGCCATTAAAAAACAAACAGCACAGAAAGGCTCACAAACTAGTTTCATTCTGAATTTGGGAGAATTCCAATACGATTCAATAGTGTCAAGAAAATAAACTACCAACAAGAAGTGATTTAGGGAAGTAATACTGAGTAGCTACGACACTAAGATTTCTTTTCAGATCAGCACAAACAGAAAGCTCTGATCCAAGAGCTGGAGAAAAGCTTATTTTGTTGCTGGTAGCTCATGAAATTCCTAAAGAAAACTGTTAAAAATAATGGAATACTTGTAACTTTAAAAGTTGTGGTATGACCTGATGGAGGGAGTGGATATGACCTCAGACACAGGCACAAGTCATGTTAGAGCTGCTTGTGTTTCACTTTAAATAAAGATTTAGAAAAGATCAGTGGAATATTCAAAATTTATTAACTGCTAGAACTCGAAATACAACTGCAAGTGGACAATCCATTGTACGTGTGCTTTGAGCTCCTACCGAGACCAGATTTTGGTTGTATTAGAATTATTTAGCATTTTTATCAGTCCCTGTAGGAACACATAGACTCTTTGCCTATCAAGCTGACAAGCAAAGAGGATTTTGGCACAATTTCGTAATGAAGAGAAGAGCTCAGATCACTGAAGTGAATGGGGCACAAAAGTAATTCTATTAATTTCAACGTGGTCAAACGTAGGGTAATAAACCTAGGAACAAATAATTATAGGATATCTCTGCCTATTTCTGTTGAGCAGGCAGAGGTACAACACAATCCCCAGCTGGAAGCTGAGCAGTAATTCCCAATTTAAAATAAATTGCTGATTTCTACTGCCAGCTAAAAGAAAATAGGGTAGCAGTCTTCCACCAGTGGTGGTGGATTCTCCACTGCTAGATCTAGTCAAATCACAGCTGGACACCTTAAGGCACAGAGTTTATTCACAATGAAAATGAACTTAGGGAACATTTATGCTGTGCTGTCAGCTTACATATAATCCTCTTCCAAAAGCAAGGTGCAGCCATGAGCCAGAAGACTCCTTGCTATTCCTGGGCATACAGCCAATTCAATGGTCTTGATAGGATATAAATGGTCTGCAGCTCACAGCGCTGGGCCAGCATTTCCACCGCCAGTTTTATTTATAGTCTTGCCACATTCATTAAACAAAGTCACAGAACATCTCCAGCGCAAGGAAAAAGGAAGGAAGAATTGAACGTTAGCTGATGTCACTCTGAAAGTTTCTTTCCATACAGTTGCAATACTGTTACTCTGGGGCAAAATCCTGCCCTCTGTACTGGCTCTTGGCTGAACCAGGGGTCCCAGAAAAAATGTCTCAAGACAAACAAGAGCCAGTGATTTATACACACTCACCCAGAACCCAAACACCAGTGTACTAGGAGTGCTGACAGATGTGAATGAGGATTGCTGCAGATACAGTACCCATATATGAAAACCCACTACTGCCTTAATGCTTACAGGGTTTCTTTGAAGTAAATTTCTTATTTGGTAAGATCTCTTTCCATCTGAAATCCATGTGCCTTACAAGTTAGTCAGTAGAAAAAAGCTAAATATCCAAACGGACTAAAATCTGGATCATGACACATTCATTAATGAGGAGTAGCAAAAGAACAAAAGAACCACCTTGTATGGGGCAGAACAATAGCTGCCCTTTTCCTCTGCACAACAGCAGTGTTAGACTCTTTGCTCTGCCAACAACTTTGAAAAGTATAAATTGACCTCTCCCCCACTGTAATGCTTAAGTATATTCTGAGGTTCACAACTGGAAAGTTTATTAACTGATTGAGGAACACAAATTTCTTTTCTTTGCAAGGAGATATTATTAAGTAAAAATCAGTCTTCAGGCTAAAAACACTCTCTAGTGACACACATTTCAGGCCTATTGCTCCCAGTGCACTCTGGAGACAATCAGATAGCAGCTCATAGAATCAAAATATTCTGTGTTGGACAAGAGTCATCTGATAACCTTCTTAATACTAATTTTCTGTTTCTCACATAATCATGAAGCATGCCTAATCCACATCTCCTTTTTTTTTTAAAGAGCCATCTCTTCAGCCATTCACTGTTCAAACTCTGTTTAGCACCTTGACATTAGACTACACCCATGTGTATGTGCCAACCAGAATTACAATATGGGAATGGAAAAATCACAGTACAAAATGCTCAGAAATCCTTATTACTGTAATTATTGTTATAATTATTTTAACAGACGCCAAAAAAAAAAAAAAAACACAACTCAGTAAGAGCTGGAAGAGTAATAAAGAGATTAGGTTTCACAGCCATATTCATAAGTCTTACATAATAAGTAGAAGGAAGGCAACAGAGGATATAAAAAATATGAGGAAAAAACCATCCTAAATCCTAAATCCTCACTGAAAAAGAAAAGGGCACAAAAGAACTATCCTACTACAGCTTATTTGTACCTGTCACTAAACTTTCATCCATCTTGAATTCTTCTTGACCTCTTCAAATAGTATGACACTTTTACCATTAACTGCAATAGGCTTTGTTCAATAGAAGAAAGGTGGAAACAGCCAGGAAAAGGCTTTCCAAGCATTCTCCTTTCTTAAACAAGCCCGAAGGACTATTAAAAACTATTGTACCATCCTCACTGGCTATGGTAACAAAACATTTAATTCCCCACAGTTGTCAAACAACATGTTTAAGACTCATGCAAGCAACGAATGTTAAAAAGAAAAGTTCTTTTCCAACAAAAGGGAAAGCTCAACTGTGAAGATCTTTGAAGGAAATGCTGCACCTCAGTGCTCCTATCTTTGATCTGTGATTGGTACCTCTAACAGAGGTACACTTGACACTTTAAATATTGATGAGATATTTGCTGAGCTGCCATTAAAAGCCAAGGCTTCACTTTCTAGTGAAAGAAAAACACAAGCTTCAAAGACTCTGGAGAGGTCCTGATCTCAAGAGCCTTTAAAGAAGCTGAAAGTATATCAAACCAAGGAAAGGGGGATCACCCTGTCTTGGTTTGATATGCCATAACACTACTTGTTATACACAATGGTTTGGAAGTATTATAAAGTATGAAGCCTCTTTTGTAGCTACCATTCCCCTACCTAGGGTGCTGGAGAAGAAAATCATCCTCTTTTTACAAAGATAATACACATTAACACATAGTATGTATACTACAAATAACTTTGTATGGTTTTTTTCTTTGATTGTGTGGATAACTGTGATTTAAGGTTTACTATTTCTGAGACACATGAAAAAATACAGCTGCATAATTCTGACAGATTAAAGTTCAGCAACCAGGCTACATTATATCTGAAACAGCCAGTAAAAGGGGAAATTTCACAGTCAAATGCATCAGCTCACTCTATACAGATGAAGTAAAGGTGATTGTCAGGGGCCAATAAAGCATTCAGCTAAGTTTTCTTGCCTGTTCCACTTTGATTTCATCCATATATCCTCCAAGCTTCATTATTAGTAACTGTCAGGAAAGGCATGCTAGATATGGAAAGAACTATCAAGGATAATGAACAAAAATTAAGCTACCAGCTATCTTTTTGTTACATTTATACAGACAATGGCCCTAATAGATAAAGAAAGCACACAGAGGAACTTCTGATCTTTGGTCTCAATTGTCCTTGAGTCTCTAAGTCTTTTGAAAGAAGTCAAGTGTGAAACACTGCCCAAAATCTTACTGGAGCTGGACTTTCTTATTGCTGACCAGGGAAGCTGGAGGGCTATGAGAGCCTCCATTGCTATTCAGCATTCTGAGCAGCTAAGCAGTAAAAAGGGTGAATTTGTGGCCATTGTCCCTGTATGTAAGCTGAGCAAGGAAGAAAAGCAAAAGAAGTAGCTGAGAGAGGAGAAGACTAATCCAGCTTATTTCTCCACAGAGTAAGGGAAAATATGGGTGATCTAACTCTGCTTTATGAGAGCATTGCAAGGTACTCATTCAGCATGGAGGATTTTCTTTAAAAAGTAAATGGAGACCAAGTCTCTTTCAATATAAAAGGCAAAGCTGCAATCAAAAAGTGCAACTCTTTAGTTTTTGAATTAGTTACAAAAAGGAAAAAATAAAAAAATAACCATTACAAAGCCAGTTGAAATACTGTGAAATACTTCTTCCAGCATTGCAAAGTACATTTGGCCAGGAGACAGTGCCATTTTCAACACTGAGGAAAAGGCAGTAAAAATGTCATATTGCTTCCCAAAGTTTATTTTCATATATTGTTTTTTCTATCTCGATTGTAAAAGAGAAAAATATCAGAGCATTGGCAGACAGTTAACTTAGAGACTTGTCACTGCACTTTTTACTGTAACTTTAGGAAAAGAATCATGGAATAAACTCTGAAAATAAGATATATCTGAGCAATCACAGATGGTATTTCAAAGACCTCCATCCAATACCCTGCATGTAAACCCAGACATTATGTGTGCTCCTGCCGGCAGCAATTTACCCAAGTGCTTATGCATAGCACTGCTGTATATTGTAGTAATGTTAGGACAATAAATCATAAATAAAAATACTAGCTTCACCATTAGCATGTGCCAGAGGATAAAAGTATGAATATTAAATCTTCTTTTTGACTGATATTAAATTAGAAGTGAACTGAGCAAAAAAGCTTGAGTGCAATTAATAATTGACTTGAAGATTAAATGAAGATTAAAACTTATTTAAAATCATACTGAAGAAGAGACAATAATATTATCTGCCTTTGATATCACAGTGCTATAAAAAGTTACCTGAAAGGGCCACTTTAGTTAATTTCTCTGTAGAATAGGAGAAAAATATGATTTAGTACAATTAGAACAATATATTATGAATCTTTGCACATTTAGAAGTGAAACTTGTTATTCTGCTTTCATATCCATTTTATCCCTAAAAGCCTTTTCTTTAAAGCAATTGCAATTTACACTGTGTGTGAGAGCATATTCACATTTACAAATGGAAACAAAGGTATGTCTTATTATAGAGATCTGCCAAGACATGCTGCATAGTTTTCTTCACAATGTAAACCAGCTGCATTTTACTCTGAGGCACCCTGAGAATGGCTACTCACAATAAAAGTTTCAATAGAAGCATCTTAGGATTTTTGAAAGGGCATTCATACAATTAGCTTCTCAATTCCAATTGCATTAATAAAACCAAAAAGCCTTGGTGCCAGATCCTTGAAGACAAGTGGGCAAAACTCACTTTTACATACTAATCTTATCAGCTAATCTTATTCCAACAGAAGACCATGCATTTTGGTAAAGATCTGAGGTTTTAAAAAAAATCACACCTGCTCTATACTGGAGAACTTTCATCAACTCCGCTTAGTGGAGATTTAAAAATTTGGTCTCATGAAATGGATATCAGCCATTAGGTGAATATTAGACAATATGTGCTCAGCAGTACTCCAATCTAATAGCTGCCCCAGCTGAATCAGTATAATGCTTCATTTTCACTGTATTATATCTTCGGTAACATTACATTATTATGGCCAGATCATCATAGAGTAGAAACTGGCAGAGCACTATTGATTTCAGGAGAGCTATACTAACTTGCACCAGCTGAGATTCTGGTTTTCTTAAGACAAATGCATTGTAAACTTAAAACCATAGCTAGAATTGCATGGATCAGCTACATGTAGACATTATATAAAGTACCAGAACAATATAAAGAAATACATATGATGAGGTTTATAATGAAGAACAAAGCAGATCAGGAAGCTGTTGTTTCAAATACAGGGGGCATAGTGGGAATGGCTGAATGTTGTTTCAGATTGCTCAAAAATATTATCTTCAGATAAGAAGACTGATGCTATTCAAAGTCATAGATACCTGCAGCAAAAAATTACAAAGCAGCAAGCATCGACTCAGATCATTCAAACAATAAATACAACTAAAACTACCTGAATACGATTCAAATAGAGAGAATAAGCATCAATTCTGTTGATATGGAACAATTTAAATATAAACATTCAAAAGAGAAGTTGCAAACATTTTTTTAAGTAAAGGTGTACACTATGCAATTTCAGAAGATGTCACCATTTCCATACTAATTTTGAGTGATTTGGTGGAACTCACACAGTTGCAATGCCATTTACACTATATAGAGCACTCAAACCCTTACTGAAATAAGCAGTACTGTTCAGGTTCCTCTGTGATCTATTCTAGTACCTTTGCCCACCTTAATACTCAGTTTTGTAGGAATTTTTCTGGTGCCCTAAACTGATAACTTATATGCGTCAACACATTAATGCACAAATTCCTGTCACTACTGCTGGGCCTTTAAAATATAAATAAACCCTGTGAAGTTAGTGGGCACATTTCCACAGATTTCTAAAATGCTGGACTTCTCATTATATGTTTCACTCTCAAACTCATCACAGACTTTGTTACACAATACTCTTTACTGGATATACATGAGAATCATATTTTGATATCACAACACAATCACTGTTTTGAAAATGTGCTATATACCACAAATACCAGTAGTTATGAAAAAGTTATAAGTAAAATTTTGGGTCTCCAGTCTCATATCAGAAAAATACAAATCACATAATCCTGGGTGACAGGAGGATTCTTACAGCCTTTTGCAACTTCCTCAGTACAGGTAAAATAGCAGGACATATTTTACACAACTGTTAACAACACACATGCCTAGAGCAGCAGGTGAGGCAAGAGGACAAAAGATGACTCAGAACCACAGTAGTCACATAGCAAAAGCATGGCCAGAACTTTTCAAGGCTTGCTTTTTAAAAAAGTAAAATATTGTACTGGGAATATTAAACTGCTCCAGGTTTCTCTATTAATTTAAGCTCACTTTTGGAAGCACAGGGAACAGACACATATAGACTTACACACACATAAAGTAACAACCCCAAATTGCCCAGAAGCCAGCACAAATAATGATCCTTCATCCTTCCACACACAGACATCAGAAGGATTTGGCATCAATTCATGTTACCTACAAGTTCAGCTCCAGAGTTAGTACTCCTAACAGGAAGAGCAGATGCTGAAGGAAGCAAACACGGACTACAGTTGTATAACAGAAATACACACAGTGCTAGGAAGGAGAAACAAATGGAAATCTTAGCTAACTTATTGAAAAATAAAAGTAAGTCAATAGTAAACATGTATTAAATACATATATAAATATAAATATACATTTAAAAAATTAAGTATCCTATCAAATGAGGACAAAACTAGTATATGGGGAACACTGTGTGGTTATATGGTGACATAAAGAGAGAACTGTCTAATGGTATATCATATTATATATTCCAAATATATTAAATATATTAAATATATTAAATATAAGCCACTCAGTGAAAATGTTTCAAGTACCTTCTCTCTTTACTTATTTTTAAGCAATAGGTATTTTGCCCTCTGCTAAGTGCAATATTTTCAAGAAATGTATTTTTATTTGTATGTATAAAGTACCTGTGAAAGTAAGGACCTCGTTAGCAAAACTGGCTCTCACATAAGCTGTGGTTTGGCCTCAGCTGAAGCAGGAGTCCTCTGTCAGTGTGTGGACCACTCCACTCCTTATGACTCAGTCTATTCAGAAATAGAAGCTTAAAAATAGTGAAGAGTTATAAGCTTTTAAGGCTGCATGCTCTGTTCTCCTGCTCCACAGGATGCTATAGAATTTATTGAATTGGTTCAAATAGATCTACACAACACAAGTATGAACATTACACAGGCATAGTAAAAATTGAGAAAATTCATGATGGTATAAATTATGTGCTTATGCAGGCATCCAAACAGTCATACTGCACTTACTTTGTATTGCAGATGAGGAAGAATATTTTATTTCTTTCTGTACCCCATCTAAAGAGAGACTGATTTTCTAAATCCCTTTGGAAGAAAACGAATATGAATAATTTGACATTATTTTTTAAAACTCTGATTGAAAAGACACTAAAAAAAAATGTGTTCAGAAGCTCTGTATATTAGTTTTCAAACACAGAGTAAATATTTTTCTAATATTATTGTATAAGGTGTCATGTTGTAGCTACTTTATATAAATTTTATTGCTTGATTGAAACTTTATAATTATCAATTCCTCCAACTTAAGTGATATTTATAGGGTCCAAAAGTTCTGCAGATTAACTTTTTACCTTTTTTTATTAACTACAAAGGCTAATAATTAAAAATTGAAATAGAAGGCAATGAATGTCTACACAGATATCTAAATAATTAATTCATACTTCTAATATTTTTTCTCTGTTGAATTTTCCTTCTTGGTGCTACAGCATTCTCTCTTAAACAGACAGTTCCCCAGACATTTAAACCACAGCTAGCATGACTTTTCACTTGGTTGTGATCATACACGTGCTGTGGAGAGTTCTTTGCTTCATGATTAAATTCTGTAATACACTACACAAAAAAAAAAGCGGGGGGCATGGGAAGGGGAGTTAGGGTCTAAATGTTCCATTTGATCTTCTGTAGCAGAAGATTGCAAAGGTGGAGCTCTCTTTGGGACCCTGCTCAGCGTTATCAAGATACTACATAGTAATGGATCACACATGAAGGCTGGCTGGCCAACACTCAACAAGAAACGCATTCTACTATATGTCAGATTTCAAATTCAGGGGCCACCAGATGTTGGTAAAGGAATGGAAGTTCTCCCTGAGTCCCACCCAATATTGGCTGATTTAAACTTAGCATGCACTTTTCAACATACAGGACCAAGGTCTGTACTAAAACTGTACAGCAGAAATTAATATATGCGAGGTGATGACTGCATGCAGAGAGGAAAAAGCATCTACTTTTTTGCCAATAAATATGATGTCAGCACAGGAGAAAGCACTTCTGTCCTCTCTCTCAAAATAGCTATTTTGGACTTTTTATTACTTTCAGTAATAAACTTCTCATTTGGTGCGTAAAAGGTTATTTTTTGTATGACAAATAAATGTCTCCTTCCCACCTGTTATGAATCAAATCAAGTAACATACAACCAAGTTTGGAGATGACATAGAGCTAATAGGTCACCTACAGTGTGCTCCTTTGCTGATGCAAGATTGCTCCCTGCAGTTTTCTAGCCTTTTAATTTACTTTGAAGAGTCTTCAGCAATGGAGCCTTGGCCTCTTCTTTGGTAAGTGCTTCTGGTATCACAGAGACTGAAGCTACAGGAAGGAATTCTTACTTCTATGATAACATTTTTACAGATGCTAAACCCCATTTAGATTGGCCCATTTAGAAACTGACCTGTTGAGGATAGGCACTGCCGCTAACCCTACACACGCTCCCTGCCCAGCGCAACCTTGTTTAGGGTCTCTAGCAGATGCTGTAATTCAGGTAAGCAATAACAAATTGCTTGGCTGGGAGTTCAAGAGGTTCACAGCAAAACTCACTTGGGTTATACTTCCTCTGGGATGTTTACTGCAATTATTACTGTCTTCCAGCTTAACCTCTCCCCCTGATTCCCCAATTTTCAGCTGTGGCCTTTACTCTCAGCTGGCTTGTTTTATGCTGTCCCTTTACCCTGGAATTTCAATTTACTGTTTTAGATGAAATGATACTGGTTTATTTTATTATAGTAGCATGTGGGAGTCAAAATGGGGCATGATGGCCAGTTAAGACCCAGAAATGCTTCTGACTCCCCTTAAAGAAACACATGAGGGATGTGAACCCATGAGACTAATTTTTAACCATAGTTTTAAATGGATGTTTGCTTTCCATCTCAGGAGAAACAGAGAGAACTTCTCGAGACAGAGAGACAGCAGATATGGTCCTGTTACCCTGTACGGAAGAGGAAAGGGAGGTGCTGTTCTTTCATTTACTCTAAGATAAGAGATCCATTATTAAATTCTACCCCTGTGTCCCTGACACTTGGCATGCCTGTTAGGGGCTAGGACACATGGTACCAATGTGCCCTCACCAGAATGGGCATGTCTTGACAGACATACAGGTCAGTTTGGTTTTGCAGCTCTCTGGTTTGTTTTTGGTGGGGTTTATTTTTTTTTTCTTAAGGCAAGGAGCATTTCAGCACAAACACAGATGTTTTTCAAATATCCTTTAGAAAGGGTTTGTTATTATTTTACTCAGGTATACTAGGCTCAGTAGTTTGAACCTTGGCTGTTTATTCCTTCCTTTAAATAAATATACTTCTGCCTTGAAAAGAGCAGATGAAGTCAACTGGTTTAAATGTTTCTCATTTCCATGCAGCATATACAGTATGATAAGCAGTTAAAACTAAAAGTAATATTTGGATTGTCAACAACATCTCTTTCACTGCCAAATACTTAAAAGTCCAACAAAACAGGAAAATTTAAATGGGTTCCGAGACGTAAATATCTTAGGACAAGGTCAAACAAGGTGGCAAATATTTGTGTGTACTACACATTTCCACCTGATGAAAAACAAACAAGTGCAGTTTTTTATTTTTTTGTCAATGCAGTAGTAAAGGGCAAATGCGGAAATCCATCCTATGCACAAATATTTCTAGCATTAAAAAAATCAATGTTTCTTTAACCACTATTCCAAGGCTCCTTTATGAGTAGTTCAATACCTACTGATGTGCTGACCTACGTAATCTGATGTCTTGTCCACCTCCAAAATGAAGGCAGGCAAGGCTATATGCAGTCTTTCAGTTCTCAGATTCTGGGAAAGATCTATACCCCATTAAAGTCCACAATAGTAACAGCACCTTCAGTAGCAGGGTGAATATTGACAAGCTTTAAGACAAACTCTTGTGTATACCAACACAACGCTGCAAGGGATTGTACTATGTCCAAAAAATTCAAGCTATAAGTTTTTTTAATAAACATATCAAAAACTCTGTATCTAAGATACCTAGTACAAGTGGGGGCATCCAACTAAGGAAACTAGGCAGTACCTGTTGTGTGGTCTATGGTTCAAAGAGTTATTTATTCAGCAGACATAACACAAAACTCCAGACTCATGGTCCTACACTGCAACTAATACGATTCTTGCCTGAGGTAGAACAAAGCTGAGCCCCATAATCTTTTGAAGCATTACATCGTCTACATGATAAATACTTAATTTGTAAACTGGTGGACAAAATATTAGTGAAATAATAATGTTCAGTATGCCCACAGCCATACAGTCTTCAACTACAATCCCACAGGTCGTGCAGCTAAGCCAGGTGAGTTTAGGTCAGTGTTTGAATTAAACACCTCCAGAAGAGAGTGAGAGTTGCAGAAGTGTTACTGTGATTCTGTTCATATTCCAGATCTTTGCTTCAAATCAGGTTCCATATTCACAGTAAGTTAACCATATCTGAGTTAACGCTTCTTCAATTAATTAATTTTAATCAAGATACACAACATGGCAAACTTTATGAAACTGGTTTTAAAAATAAATTTGATAATCAAAAGCTGCAGAATTAGATTATTCAAGTATTAGAAGAACTAATGTACCAGAAGAAAAAAATACTATTTTATGAGTTTCCAAATTTTGCTAACTATAGCTGTTGTGTTTACTCCCTTTCAGTTGGTTAACTCAAAAGAAAATTAATAAAACATTCAACATCAAGGTTTCATGCTAGATCAAACTCAAGGTAGAGTTAATACTCAGATAGTAAGTGGAGTCTGTACTTCAAGGACAACAGGCTTTCAGTAATGAGGCAGTATCTAAACAGAATGCTAAACAAAGTCAAAGTTGTCTTTATGTAATCCTCACCAACACTTTATTAGTAAAAATTACACACTACATGTTATCCTAAGCCTTTCAATCTGTATCAAAGAGAGATGAAATAGCCTGCTGAACAAGTTCTCTCATGTGTTTCAATGAAAGCCAAATAAAAGCCTAGAGCAGCTTATGGAGCTCTTTCCTAATGCCTCTCAGACACCAAAAACCACATAAATCTCTGCTGAACCAGAACCACCTGCTGGCATGCATGTCCTCCCTGCTCCTGAGAGGTGGCAACCAGTAACAGCCACTTGCTGGTAAGAAAAGGAGCAAAGAGAGGAGGCACACTGAAACAGCTGGTTTTACACACCCACCCCAAGAGGTACCCCCAAGTCTAGCACTTTTCAGCAGAAGGGCAGCAATGCCATCAGCAGCTGCCCTCTCCAGAAATCTGTGCCTGGACAGAGGCATGGCACAGAGTGGGTTAGCAAGCTCAGCTTGTCTGGCCATATCTCATAGCTCAAGCTAAACACAAAATCCCATTTACTAATTCCTAAAGGAAGAAGAGGACAATCCTTAATGCGAATGGTCTGACAGAGGCAATTACATTTAATTTTCAAACACAGCACAAAACCACACATGTTGAGAGAAACAAATGACAAGTAATTCAGATTTACTGTAGCCAACTTATAAACCACAACCAGACTAACCCCCCATAGCAAGCAACAGAACTAGACCCAGCTAAACTACATGCGTCGTGTTTAATCATTTAGCAAAAATTGGTAATTCATTTCTCAATAGAGACTGTCATAAATATTGACAAGGTGCCCAAGATACATTTATGCAATACAGTTTTACTTTAGCATGAAAAAGAAACTGAGTTCTGCTTCATCATTCTGCTTACAGTATCACCTGGACTCTAAACTGCTTCTGAATGATCAAAATACCATGTTCTTACTGCTGCTGCATAATGCTAAACACAAACCAACAGTGCTTTTTATAATTCTATTTATAAGTCCATATATTCCTTATATATTCCAATTTATAAGTCCATTAATAGCTGACTTCCATGCATTTACAGGAAGATGAATAAAATGGTCCTGATACTACCCTGGCAGGGAGAAGGCTCTTTGGTTTTTTTCAAACAATAAGTTTATAAATACTATCCTGTAGTAAGTGAAGTTGCAAGTACATCTGTCTGAAACTATGTGATGGCAGTTTCATTTAAAATAGTTTATTTCTCTTGGATTCACTTTACTATTTCTAGTTGGAAGAGTCCTCCTCTGCAGAGGGCAGAGAACTTTAAATTCAGTCAATACATGTGCACCATTTGAAATCAATATTTATAGAAGATATATTAACCTTCACTTGAAAAATGCCAGTAAATAGAGCCAATTATCAAATTAATTTTTCTTTTATATTCATGAAATAGGAATAGTCATTGTCAATATAAGCAATCCATTAAGTGAATGACTAGTAGCTGAAAAGATTTAATCTTTAGAGCATAGGAAATCTATAAAAGCTGCAAAGTCAACAATATATGCTGTGCACAGAAATTCATTATTTTTAGGGAGACAGCTATTCCACAAAATAGCAGCCTCATACAAGCATTCTAGTTCACTTTATTAATTAATGAAGTCGAGCTTAAGATGTTTATGATGTTCCTAAACTGTGTTCTAAAACTGGATATAAAGTAACAAGCTACAAAAATAATAACCCCTAGTTTTGAAATGGCTAATACATAGTGCTTAAATTTCATGGGGGGTCAGTGGCGTCCCCTAATTTTAGATCATTAGTCTTGCTTTTCCGAGTGGTTTGTGACAAAGATGTTGGGCTGATAACAATAGTGTTGGTGCCAGTATTGGAGAGAGTCCAAGCTATAGGAGATAGAACTGTTGTTATTCACCCTCTCAACAGTATAGTCTTAAACTTACCAGCCAGTGCAGAAGCCTCTCTACAAGGACTTTCCTCATTTCTCCAGTTTAGTGGAGCGCATTTCAAATTTTTACCAATACTGAAGACAGAGAAAGGAACGAGATTTTTCTTTTAGTTTCTGTAAGTAACCAGCTGTCAAGTGCTACTGATTCCGCTACACCAAATGCAATTGAGCAGCATTTACCCAGCATCATTAAAAATCGTGGTTCTCAAGGAAGTCACTTCATACATGCTCACAGCTTTAAATAGTTTTAAAGCTCTCTTCACCAGAAAAGAGCTGCAGTGCTGCTTACTAGAGGAGTCTTTGGAGTGACTGAAGCCCAAAGACTGGGCTCTTGCATTGTAATGAGTTATTCTGCAGCAGCAATAACAGCTAAAGTAACATCACCCATGAGCCTGAGGACAAAGGATGGGGAAGAAAAACTCTCCTCTTCTGCACAGTGCTAAACCAAATTCATTCTGGGAAAACAGCCAGTATTTCCAGTTGCGCCTACCTGCAGTAAGGACTCACATTTTTGAGGTGCTGAGTGAGCATGGTTGCCTTTGAGTCACCGAGCACAAAGGGTGCTTAGCACCCTGGCAAAGAAAGACCTAGCCTGCATTTAAGAAGTGCAGAGTGCCTGCAGTTCCTATTGGTTTTACTGGGAAAACCCCTATAAAACCATAATATCAAAGGTTTAAAAAAGGGAAAGGACACATCCTGTCCCTCCTCAGGTGCATCTAAATATGGAGCATGCCACACTTCAGTTATGGAATGATTTTTTCAGACACTAAGGACATTCTACTGCCCAAGTCTGCAATATTATGCTAAAATTTCCAAAGATCACAGGTATTTCCTATTGAAATCTAGGATTAGTGACAAGGTTATTTCTTTTGAATTCACCATTATGATTTCAACAATGTCCTATAAAGCACATTTATTTTCATTTACTTTAAGCAATCCTTTACAGAAGTCTGCACTGTGAACCACACAACACTATGACCTGTTTCTAGAACCAGTCACAGGGAGTAAGTGTCTAACATCCTTAATAGGTGAATGCCCAATATAATTTTCTAAAGAAACAGTCTTGTCCTCACACCTGGACCTAAGCACTACTACAGGTGAATTAGAGTTGACAATAAACATATTCATAAATAGAGAGAAAATTATGTGAAAGCTGATCACTACTTGTCACCTTGGGGTTTTGATTGAACAGAACAAGGCTCAGATTGCAGATAGCTACATACAAAACGGCTCTACAAATACTACACGCTTTTTGATGTCTCACCTTTAGGAAAAGCAACTTTCCTATTTCATGGAATTGACTAAACTTTAGTTCATAAGTTTAATCAGACTGCGTTCACAGCTTTTTCCGAAAGACTCCTATACCTTGTGTTACTGTGGGTCGTACCATGCAGCAGAGAGCAATAAATATTTACTGGAGAAGTGATTGTAATATGCATTTTAGTTGATGAGATACTACACAGTAACAAGAAGTCATGACTTAATGAACAAATTCCATTTTCCTCACAAATCAACTGAATGCAAAGACGCTTTCCTGTTGCTATTTTCCTGAAGTAACAGCTATGTGTGTAAAATGCTCCATCACCAACATGAGTTCCGGATACATGACTCTCATACAGAGGAACTACATATTAGGATTGTTTAAGAGAAATGTAAAACTTTATGAATCAAAACATTTAAAATAAGTACTTGAAGATCCTGCTGCACTGGAACTATTTGTCGTCATAGGTGGAAGGCAGATACAAATTGATGAGACATTCAATTCAGCTCTTACTAACATGCAAGAAAGAAGAAAAACATGACCAAAACAAAAAGTCACTTATCAGAAGCACCTAAAATTCCAGTCCTGAACGTGTATGACTAATGCCTTGAAAGGAAAATGGACTAGGATCTCCTTATTCTCTCACTGCAGAGATAATTGAACATAGCATGTGAAAAGAGACACGGTAATAGCGATTATTAACTCTGTACTTTAAAACCTGCAAAAAATAACACAACAGCCTCATTCTATTTATGTCAAAGACAAATGTTTGAGCTATTTCATATTGTTTGACCTACTCTGACATGCATATTTTGATACAGATCACAATAAAAGCTGTATTAGGCCGGTGGGAATTATAGTTCTCTTCCTGCTGCTTATAACAGTCTTTGATGTAGCCAGAATCGTCTCTTTATAAAAAGCATTGCACAAGTAGAATGGGCCTATTTTATACAGAATTGGTCAGCAAGATGGCTCCTTCCCAGTAATTCCAAGAACATCATGTTTATTTTGTGAACCATAACTACATAAATACTGAAAACGCCAAAATTATCATGAGGTGAAACATAATCTTGAAGCATAACAATCTGTCTAAACATAATGCATCAAATAAACGTTTTTATAAGAGTTAGGGCCTGAAAAATTCCAACTGGTACCTTTTTTTAGATATGTTGAAGACAACCCATTGAAGTGTCCCAGTGGTGCTGGGCTGGCCATTGCAAAGAGCACAGTGTTGTTGCAGCACTGAAGTCTGCTAGCTGATTTGGCTCTCAGCAGTGCAAGACTCAGCGTTGGCTCAAATCTGTCAGGGGACACAGGACTGTCAGGGCTGTCACAGGTCCTACTCGACCCTCATTCTGGCTCCAGCAGCATCTCTGCCTCAGTCCTTCACCAGATACTGATTTTTGTTTACATTCACTGTAGAAAGAGAATCACCTTATAAGCCAAAGTTCTTTAATATTTGGATTGACATTTTCCTGGGAATAATTAAGGTAAATCTGAAAGAAAACTACAACCAAAAATTTGTTCAGTGCTCCATATACCAGCTTCTCACCATTACTGAAATCAAGTGCTACAGCAAATAATTTGTATGTGCTCATTCACTGAGTTACAATGTTTTGAGACAGTACACTCACAAATGCATTACATCTTCTTGCAAATGTTTTGGGCATGGCTGATTTGCCTAATAGTATGCTTTTAATATTATTCATAACATGGGGGACCCACACACATTCAGTTTGCTGTGTCGTGCTGTGAGCATACAGCTGAGCCCTGGTAACTCACCATCTGCACGCACTTGGAAAATGTGAAATAACATGTAGTGTCTTCTACTATTTTCCAGATAGCTTCCCAAAAAAATGAGCATACTGCAGTCCAACATGTTTTACCTTGCAGTTGTTAGGAGAACACACATAGCTCCTGCTGCTTAGCTGGCACATGGCAATTTGTGGAGATGAGGTATCTCGGGATTATTCACACACTATCACTTTTCTCTGTAAGTGCACTTGTTTGCTAAATGTTACCAGATCTCTACTTTGATAAATATTACTCCATGATTTAATTTTAAATAAATTGCCCTTTTTAGATAATTACTCACTCTCTAAGTGCAAGTTCCACAGGCTGTTCAGCTTTCAAGAAATGCTCCCCTCTCAAATCCAAAAACTCTGTGGTGAAGGACCAAACACACACCTAATGAAAGCCTTCCCTTAAGAACAGAGCTGAAATAACCATCATTTCTACCCACAGAAATACAAGTATCAGGATTCAGCTCTCTCAGCAGACACATCCCTTGGTAATGAGTTCACAAGTTGGCCTTTAACGTCTGCATTTATTTTCAGTACCTTGAGTGACTCCTTTCTTAGAGACTAACAGACTGCAGACTCACAAGGAAAAATTGCCAGTGAAAACTTCAATAACTCTTGCCAAACCAGTCTCTCATCTACTACACGCTACTCCTGGCTTCCTCTTGCTAAATTGCTCTGCAGACAGTCTTCAAGCCAACAGAATGATTCCTTCCCATTGCTTCATGGAATCAATGCTGCCATAAAAAGTATGTAGGTTACAGTTACACTGATTGCAGTGATAAAAACATTCATCTCTTTACTCAACCTTGCTAATCAGGCTAAGCAAGGTTTTAGAGCAATAAAAGCCATCTCTAAAGACTAAGAAAAACCCAATTGTTTTTACTCCCTGCACTGTTGATTTCTATAAATGCCAAATAACCAGCACTTCACACAAGATGTCATGCTCAAAGAGAAGAGCGCAAGAAAGCTGATGTGCAAGGGCGGTAGCACCACTCTTTGCTACCAACTCTACTTAATGCAATGTACAGCATAGCATCAAGGCCAAAGCCTGCCAAAACTTAAATGCTAAATAGCAAGAGCACATCTACGTGAATAAAATTGTAACATAGAAGTTGCAATTCAGTCAGTGTCTTCTTGAAGGCTGGATGAAGGTTTTTTCTATGGGCAGCCCTATAATTAATATCTAGAAACTGATTTGTGTTCTCTCTGATTCATTGACTCAGAAAAAGGGATGAATTTAATCTTTTTAACCACTTTAAAAATACTTACATTTTACACAGTTTTGAGTGCTCCAATCATTCAAGATGAAAAAGAAATAAAAACAGTTAGAATGGGGTGGGGTTTTCCCTTTATGGCTAGTACCTTCTCAGATATTAATGGAGAAATTTAGATCTGCACTACCAGTATTCTTATAGTGTTCTCACATACGATGTCCCTCTCCTTGAATATGATAAGCATTGTGCCACAGAGTACAGGATTAGAAAAGAATTTAAAATAAAAATCTGAGAGAGCAGAACTCACTCATTTGTTTTACCATTTATTTTAAAGTAGCTTTCTTAACTGTATCCAGGAAGGAAAGCAGAACCCCAAACAAATACAGATTATGTTGCACTCCTCTAGGAAAAAATTCCCTCTGCTCCTGCAGAAACATACCAGGTACATTGCTTTTGACTTTTAAGCTTCCTAGTCACTGACCATCAAATTTTTAGAATGCTGACTTATGAGGTGAGGGCTCATAACCTTGTTGACTGCTTTTGGACCTGTGATTAGACATTTCTGAATCCATCACCTTATTTACATTGGCCATTGGCTTTTCACCTGTCTCCACAATTTGCTTTCTCAGCTATAAGAGGCACTTACCTCTACAGGAAAATCAAATGAGAGTTATCTCTATTTCACAAACCATTCAGAAAGAAAAAAAGCATTATATATACCTTGCAGTTAAGAAATTTGAGGCAGAGGTTAAGGACAAACTTCTCGAAGCATGCTCTCCTAGTTCTGGCATCCCAAGAGACAAGAGCAAGCAGTTCTGCCCATTCAAATGAGTGATCTCTGTAGTCGAAATTACAAGTTCTCAGTCACCTTAAAGTTGGTTTCACAAAAAGAGAACTGCAAAATGAGAAGCTATAAACACTACACACTTTTTTTCACAGACTGAAAAAGGTTGCTCAGGTGCAGGTCAAGAATGGAAACCTGAATCTCAGTTGTTCATTTTTTATGTCTTTTTTACACCAAACCAATCAGGCCAACAACAGAAGAAAACACCCACAGAAATGTCCACAGCAGAGTGTAAAGCCTACATAAAGAATCTGTTGCAGTATTGCAAAGCTGCTGGATACAGGCAATGTGAGACTCATGGCTACGCTGCTTCCTTCAGGTGATTCCATCCGGCAGGAGAGGTGGCAATTGTGGGCAAAACCTCTGAGAGCTGCTTTAGCTTCTGCTAAGATCCAGCACCACCTTTTGCCAGTTCAATGCTTTTTAGAGCATGTGATTGCAGCTTCCTTCTGACTCAGTTCCTGAGTGACATTGAACTTCATAGGGGCATGGAACTCAAAACCATAACTCTGCCCTCTTGCTTTTTTTCGTTTTAGGCAAAAACCATGTTGCAATAAAAATGCAAACCTTACTCCTCTGTCTCTGCTCCACCCCAGTAGGTAACAGAACTTAAGAGAAAGGGTTATAAATTTTCTCCTTTGCTTTGCAAAGCTTAAAATCCTTCAAAAATTCCCTAATTTTATTTTTCTCCTCTATTTTGGCCATACACTTTTTGCATGCCAGATGGGTTTTCCCCAAGCTCTCACACCACTATGAAAACTGCTGCATTGTTTGTTAATTTATCACTGTATTAAAATATAATAGGTGAACCATACCTAAATAAAATGAATTATAGGTACACCTCCCATACATTCTGTACATCATGCTAAGCAAAAGCTGTGTTGTGTTAACTGTCAAGCTGAGAAATAGCTGACATTTGTTATTTTAATTGTTTACTTTGCTGAAATAAGCTTCTATGAGAAGCTATGACTTTTATTAAATCTTCACTACAGCATTATTTTCACAGATTGGGAGGCAAAAAATAATTTTCAAAACTGCTTTGCCCTACAAGGTCACCGCCAACAGCTTGAATGCACATGTCAAGGAGACATCTGTTTCAGAGCACTCCATGTTAAATGTGCACTATTCAAAAAATTTGAGATACTTTTTATTTTAAAAAGTGCTTATTCAGTAATTATGTAGTTTTAAACTGGTGTCTGTTAGCAAAGAATTTTATCCCCTGTGGATTAATCTACCATTTCATAATAGCCCCCCTGAATCAGACCTCAGCATTTGCTTTAGAAATCCCAGTAAAGCATACCCATGGATGAATTCCCAGACAAGCTGTCTGTCACTGATCTAAATCATTACAGAATCACACAGCAAGTTTATACATTTTCTTTGCCCAAGTGTTTTGAAGTCATTGATGAGACCAGAAAATTTCTCATTTCTCTTTTCTTTAACATGAAAAATCTTGTTCTCAGTTAATAATTTTTTTTCCATTTCAAACTAGTGCAACTATGCTTAGCAAAAGAGAAATATTCTTGGTACGTTGACCCAGTGTTTCTGTGGCTGCAGTTCTCAAGTTAGCAGTTTCCCAGTCTGCACTATTGCTGACTTCAAAAGAGCTTCCTGTGTAAAGAAGACACAATGTTCTGGAGAGTTAGATCTTTTCTTCATCTTTTCTTCCTGTTTCTTCATCTACTTTTTAACAGGATACAGTTAAAAACAGTAATTTCTTTTTTTTTTTACATGAGTATTTGAGGATCAATGCATCAAGTAATTTCTATGAATTATATTTTACTTTCTTTTATTGAGGTCTAGCCTTTCAATTAATAAAATTTGTTCTCTCAGGATTGATCTCTTGCTTCATATTAATGGAGAGATTCCCATTGACTTTGAGCTCTGAGTGCTAGAAATAACAAGCCCAAATATTTATGACTATACAATGTAACAGCTCGCTCTGCCTCCACTCTCAAGTGATTAAAGTTTCACTGTCAAGATTAAAATAGACATAGAGGTTTTTTATTTATTAGAATATATATGTTAGGCTTTTAATTTTAGAAGGTAGAAAACTCTGCTTATCTACATAGTTTTGTTTTTGTTTTTTTTTTTTTAAGAAGGTATGATTTTTAATTTTTTTTGCTGCTCAAATGTGTAGTTGTAAAGTTGCTATATCCAACTTTGGTCTTAAGGATCCAAGAGCAGCACAGGTTATGGAGAGAAAGAAAATAATTCTTAGACCAATACTGGAGAAACAGAAGGCTTTTTTGGGGGCTAAAAAACAGGTGTTTTTTGGGACTAAAAAACTTTCATTGGGGCAAATATCTAAAAGAAAGACATATAGATTTGCTTGAATATAGTTTCCCTTACAAACATATGCAAAGGATTGTCTTGCATGCTTTCCTTCCTGGGCCATGACTTCTGCTAATCCTGTGTTCTCATTTCCCAGGGTCCTCAGGATTCTACACTGACCCAATGGGACTGTTCAGTAGCCAGGACTGGGACATCTTAAATATTAGTTTATAGTTTCTTTGCTTATACTTATCTTTCTTTACACATGCCATAAAAACAACTTTCAAATTCTTCTAGGTAATGCACCTGTCAATAAACAGGTTTTTTCAGCAGGTATTACCCAATTCCCATTTCTGGGAGAATTCTGGGTTTAAGGAGCAAACTGCCTGGCTAACGTGTAACTGCACGGCTCCACAGAGTTTCTGTAGCATCCCCGTTGCACCCATTTGTGGATGAACTGCAGTGGTGACAGGTCTGACTCTGTTTCTGCAGGAGTCAGCTCTACTGTCCTGCCTCAGGCCTGAACCTGCTTCAGCTGAATCAAATATTTGCTGAGCCCGAGGCCGTACCTTGCTGCTGCTGCTGCTGCTGCCTTCATCTTTTATTTGATAACCGCCTGATGCCACCTGTCTACCTCACCTCATACAGCAACTGGGACCAGAATGTCTCCACAGAAAACGGGAAATATATGTCCTTCCTGGTGTGGTTATAGCTCCACTGATACTTTCTTGTGGAATTGAAGGAGCACAAAAATGCTTCTATCAAAGCTCAAATGGAACAACTTTTAATTCAAATATTTCTGGAAAGGTAGACCGATCGGCTTTGCAGGATATTAGGACTCATCCAGCTGAGTTAGATGCACCCCATTAGATGTTAGATGGACAAGAAAGCCATAGGATTTCCTTCCAGACAAAACTGTGTGACAGTTTCATAACTTCCCATTAGAACCTTATTCAGCAAATGTTGTACTTACTGCGTGGCAGCAATGCAAAGAAGGAACTTCAGAAGAAGGTGGGATCAAGACTAAAGACTTGCTGAATCCCAGCAAAATGTCTGTCCTGATCTCATCTCCACAAAACTGGGATGCACCAAAGGAAGACTGCAGCCCTGTTAAATTGGCCAGCCCAAGGAGTTTGAAGAAAAAATAATGCAATTCATTTTTCTATTTAATTCTTAAAATCTACATTCTACTATTTTCCACAAATACCACATATTATAATATAAATTATTGCAAAACCATGGCTTTTTTTACAAAACGTTAGAATTCTTTTATATTAACAATGTCAAATGATGTTTTATTTAGATGTCTATATTACACTAAAATATTATCCCAACTTACACGGAATCACTGTATTGTTGTCTATATTCATATGCAGTGTGAAAAAATAATAACAAATTATAAAAATAAAATAAAAATTTGTGTGACTTGTATCAACTGTGGATCTAAATTTGGAATCTGGGATCGGGTTTAAATGAATAAGAGGAATAAGAGAATTTTATAATGCAGGGAAACAGTTACTCCAGTCTTTTAACTATGGCCAGTGAACAACAATATTTATATTTATTGCCTATTAACATCTGCCAACAACAAAACAAGATTACATCAAGAATTTTTATAAGGTATATAAAGATATTTGTTGAAGTTGTGTCGTTTTGTATCTTTTGGAAGTTCATTTTCAGTTTCTGGCATTTTATGAAAATTCAAACTATACATCACTGGTTAGTAATAACCCCAAATACTGGGAAACAAGTACTACAATCCAGCCCTAAAGGAAAAGATAAGTCTAGTAGCAAACAATTCTGACTTATTTTTGTATAGATGCTATGTGCTTTCTAATAGGATTAAAGGCAATATAAAACATATAACCTTTCTAGTATAGAAAGGCAATCATCTTTTAAGCTTTTCTAAGAGACAACAGAGTGGTAAGAAGCAAGTATATACATACAAACTGGATGCATACAAGATAATATTCAAACTGAATGCAGGGGAAACAAGCAGCTGTTGAACAGTTAATCTCATGTATTTTTAAAGAAAAAATATTTACTGGGTTTTTTCCTCCAGTTCTATCATCAATAATGCAACTCTGCTTTGTTTACATATTCCTTACAAGTCACTTGGGCTTTATTCTCCTTCCCATCTCCTCTTCACCCTAAGATTTTTTAAAGCTCATTTGTTTTGAAAAAAAAAAATAAAAACACATAATATTAGGATCTTTTATGGCTGAGAACTATTAGGATGAAATGTAACAGATATTAAACATAGGAAAGTTGTTAAAAATGTGCTAACACAAGTGAAATCCAAAAAAAACCTACCGTGCGTGAGGAGCATATAAAATTTCTCTACTCATGTCCTTCAAAAAAGTTTAATACATAGTCAGGTCACATTATTGCACATCAAATTCTCTAGGTCTCTAGCTGCCAGTAGCAATTATCTGTAAGAGAACATATTTTCCCTCGTGACTAGCTATCGGGAATTTTTGACTATACCTAAGCATAGCCTTGAGCAAAACTCCTACAGGGCATATTTGGAAGAGAGTATTTCATTTGGATAAAATATTAAACTTTCTGTGCAATATGTCTATCTATGTATTTATACATCTGTTTCAACATATTGATCTATCTGTTTACTTTAATTACATGAAATAGTTGTATTAAAATGTAAATAGTTCCAAATCTGTATATTCCTGTGCAGAGTTTTAAGAACAGTGTTCTGTTTCCCGAGGCTGCTGTCTGTAACAACACGTGCTTACCAATGGCTCCCACCCCGCAGGGCTGCTGGGGGGTGCACCCCAGGGTTGGGTGCGCCCCTCACCCCAAACAAGCACCCCTCGCCCTGTACCAGCTGATGGCAATGGGGCGTGCCAGTGTTGTTGCAGGGTGACTGATGGTTGGGTGGGGAGGGGTGGAGTCACCACGGAACAGGAACAGATTCCATCACTACAGAGGGAATAGAAAGTCGTATAATTGATTAACTTTAAAAATGTATGAGGCAATCCAGCTTGCTAGAGGGTTTTAAACAGTGCCTGCTGTGATGGTTTACAAAACTTTACATACAGAACATCGAGTTTGCTACCACAGGTTTTCAAACAAGTTTCCAGTTTGAGGTTGCTGTAGATGGACAGGAAACAAAAACCGTGTAGTCGGATGCTAATGGTCCATCCCACAGCATACAAGAACCACTGGACTCTACTAACAAGAAACACAATGCAAATGTGGAGTAGAATTAATAATGTATGAGAATAATTTAATTTCTGTCCTATGAAAACAGATGCAACCCCTACCTTCAAATGAAATTATGTTAGTTTCCTTTTGATATGACTGGGTCTCAACAGTACATTAACTATAAGAATGATTACTTGGTCTCATGCTACACCCTCTGATGTCTACAATAATCTTTCCATTGATTTCTAGGCAGTCAGATCAAATCCTTTACATTTATACATTACGCATGTGTATTTATTGCAAAACCACATTTAAATGTATGACAATATAGTGGTAAAAATCAACAGATTATTATTCAAACAGAGAGAGAGAGAGAGAGAAAAACTTTATCAGGAGGTTAAAAAATCTAACAGCAACAGACAATCACTAATTTTCATCAACACAGTGGCTTGAATAAATACAAGAGCAAACACAGCAAAGACTCCAAAAGCTTTTACATGCACTTCTATTACTGCAAAAGAAAACAAACATTACAGCTTTGACAAATGATATGTTCTGTGAGTCTTTATAGACCTGATAGAACAAGAGTTGATACTTTCTATTTTCAAATGACCATGAAATACATAAAAAAAGCAAAATAGCATCAATTTCAATCTCTCCTCTTAATAATATATTCAGAACCTTAAACTGTATTCTTTATTCCTGGATTTTTCCAAATCTATCCTATTTATCTGATTGAATTTCTGTCCCATCTTTCTACATATTAAAGCTAATTAGTACCCCCCGATGAGAAACAGTCCACCGATGGAAAAAGCAGTTGGATAAGATCTACATTAACAAATGTAGTTCATTTAATATCATTTGTACTGCTGCATTATTAATAATACATAATTACCCTGTGCAGGCTGCAAAGAGGAAGAATAAAATCATTCATTAATTTCTTGGCCTTTACGAAAGAAGTGGTATATTTGCCACAGGCCAAAAAAAAAGGTATTGGACTTACAGAATGTCATTCATCAGTCAGTTTTGCATGTCACACTAAAATTAACTTTTTTGTGTGTGTAAAGCACTGCTTTATTTAAATGAGATCCTTACCCTAGCCCAAGATATGGTATGCCATAGAGCCACTGGAATCCTCAGCTGTTATTCTGAAAGCAACTGAACAAAGCAGCAGGACAGACAACTATCTGAAAGCTGAGATTTCCAGACAGCTACTGAGGGTTCTTTTCAATGCATACAAATTCCAGACCAAAACCCATACAGAATTTCCCATTACCTCCACCCTGCTGTATTTATTGTACAATCTATTACTTAGCTAACAATCTATTTAATATTTTTTTATTTACATGTGTAAGTTACTCCAGACTTTGAACACTGCAGGAAGCAAATACAGAACTGCTTTAATTTTACCCACACTCTTCAGTCCAAATCAGCACAGTAACACTTTACATCACTTACAGAACAATGTAAGAGCCTGCTTAATTGCAGCCTAAAGGTACCTTTTAGGATATAGGATAAATTCATCCAGCCATGAGCTAAAATCTGTTGTTCTCAGTCCAATAATAGTGTCAGAGTTGCTGTGCATGAAGAACTGGTGTTTTGGGGGATATGTGTTATTGTTTCACCCTTGCAGGAATGTTACCAAACATACAGAGCCATCCTGCACAATGACCCCTTCTAGAACTCTCCTGTTCGTTCAAAAGAGAGAGGGCATGCATGCTAAAACCCAGAACTATGTTTCTTTATTTTTCCTGGAAGCAAGAGTGTGATTGTCTACTAATGCTGTAAGTAATGCATGTGCCCACATTTATTAGAACAGAAAGGGTCTCTAAAGCAGTTTCCCCCTGGGCAGGAGTGGGAGATATGAGGCAGGGATACAGGAAGCATCTGATTCTTATTTTCCAAGGAGATTTTGAATGACAATCAGACTTGCTTTCAGAAAGGCTTAGCTCGCCTGTGACAGTACCTCAGAAATTTTGGAGAGTATTCCTAGTACTTTCTACATACTTCCTACAATAGATTGTGATTTAAAGAGACAATTCAGCTGCGTCAAACCGCTTTAAAAAAAAATCAAGAAATAGAACAGTAAAATGAATGCAATGAGACAGAAGTTTGGGAATTTCTGGGAACTTCCAGGTGCAAGAAAGACTGAATAAAGAGTTGAGTCCAGAAGCCAGAGCTGAGCTCATCTTGAGGAGGGAAAAAAGCTCATTTTATATGAATTGAATTACCATACCTGCATAATAGAGCACATGGGAAGGGGCCCAGCACAATTAAAGATGATCAGCAGGTAAAAAACAGAGTGCAGTGAATAGATGCTTTTACCCTCAGTTAACCACAGAAAAAAACAGGAGTCATTGAGTCTGCACTCCTGTGATGGAGGGGATAATTTGCATTGAAGTTCTTAAATGTTACAGGTTATTTAGTGGAATATTTAGAAACTCACTGCCAAGCAAAACACTACAGTGAAATTGCTTTTTAAAGGAATGACCGAACAGTGAACACAAGGTCACCTGAAACTGTTCCTATCACTTGGTACAAGCCCGAGGAAAAAAACCCCCACTAACATTTATTATAGCAGAAGGACATGAGGGGGTCATGCTTTACCCTGAGAAGTCGAGGCACTGTCCTCAGGTCCCCAGTCAAAAATGAGACATGCAGGAGCAAAGACCATACAGCGACAGCAAGGACTCACATCCATCTGGACCCAGTAAAAGTTGCACAGCTGAAATTATACTGTTTAGAGACAAAGTCAGCAGCCTTCTGTCCGACAGTGCTGAGGAGGGAAAATTAACCTACCTTCCAGAGGCACTGCAAACCCTTGAGCCACCTGCATCCTTTTCAAGTGTCCTCCATCACCTCCCTCAAAAAAACAAAACCAAAAAGCCTCTCATTCACCTGTGATATCCAGCAACACAAATGCACAAGAAACTAGAAAATCCTGCTAAAGGACATGAAGAACTACTTGCAAAAGATGAAATGAAGGGAAGCAGGCTAAGAGAAACTAAAAAAATGTTTGAAGTATAACATGCATTCCAGAGAGGTCTGAAGAGTTTGACATCAAATTATTCTTTTGGTTTTCTCAAGAATTTTTATTCTACAAAGTGTGAGCGATCCTAAAGGTTTCAAGTGAATATTAAGTGTTTTAAAGAAAATAATCTTAATTAACATGTGATCAACCAGGACTTCTAGGATTCCTCATATTACTCTGTATTTTTAATGGTCATTTATTTTTTATAAGAACTAAAATATAAAGACGCTCCTCATATGTTTTTTCACAAAAATCTATACAGTGATGTGCATGTGTCTATAGCTCCACTTTAAACTAATGAAACAGTATGGTGTTAAATTTATAAATTAAGAATAGTCTATATGCAAAGCCTACAAATTTTGAATTATTTGAATGCCATTATGTCACTGATATAACAAATGAAAAAGTTATATTTTCTTAAATAATGTAAGAAACATTATTGTCATGCATGTTTCAACCTTAATTTTGAGAAGTCACAAAATGTCATTAAATCCCAAGTATTTTCTCAAAATTTATTAAATTCAATATACTATATATGTTCAATGTAAATAATATTTATTTAAATATATGAAAAAAATATACTCCTATATAAATAACGCAATTCTAAAGGACCAGAACAGACTCCTAATCCATTCTAAGTCATACAACACAACTGAATTCAAGGTTAACAGCAATTTTATCCTAAACCGTGTTTGCTGCCAGCAAGTCCTTGTTTCCCTGTATTTACTACAGGACGCCACACTGAAGATATATCACAATATAAAATAGATGTTAACAAATAGAAGAAGCCAGAAAACAAGACAGCTAACATAAAATGGGAAAACCCACAGACAACTACAGACATTAACTTGACAATCAGTCCACATGCCTGCAATATAACTGTCCCATAACTAATCCATCAGGATTCACTGATTCAAGAAAAACCTTTGAGAAGAGGGGCCAGACAGTACCATCACCAACACAAGTTGCTTGCTGACAACAACCAGGGCTCCCAGGCAGCAGAGGCTTTTTCCTCACTGGAAAAACCAACAAACTAAACAAATCTCTAACATAGCTGGCTATTTCTCACCACATTCTTTCAAGGGTTGGAGACCTTTATTTAGCTCAACTCACTTGCTGTAAATGATGATCACAAATTCTTGGAGAGAGGAAACTCGTGGGTATAGACTTAAAGAAGCTGAATGTATCCTATTCTTATCTACCTGATTAAATATTCCAGAAGAATATTCAAAGGCTAAAACTGAAATTATTATCTACTCCCTAATGATCAGAAATGCTTTGGAAGAAATTCAGAGCAAAGGGGAAAAAAAAGAAAAAAAAAGAGGTTAGCATAATCCAGGAGTATTTCCCACCTCCCTTATTCAAGGAAAATGGAAAGACAAAGTCAGAAGACATTCAGCAATTTGACCTTGTCTCACTCTGCTCATGCTAGTCTGTGCTGAATGGCTTGTGGGTTTTTTAAAGATTTCTAGAAACTTAAGATTCAGGCAGGTTGGGTGCAATTGAGGAACACAGGCCACATTGCAGCTTATGATTCAAAAGCTGTTGACAAAATGGGGTATGCCTGTTTCTACAAACTGTAAACTTACACCCAGAGCTTGACACAGGCAGCTCTAATAAATATTGAATAAGATCCATCAATGAGTAACATTTTTCATACTTTTCCTTCAGGTAAGGCTGGGCTTTTGACTACATCCCACCTCACTGCCCAGCCTCTGCTTTATGTCAAAAGACACAGAGAGCCCACAGCCATTGCTAGCACATCTATATTGATGAGGTTTGGGGGATCTGTGCTGACCTCTCAGTAGTGATTATCCCACAGCCCTGTGTGCCAATGAACCACTCTCCCCACCAAGCAAGTGTAATTTGTTTCCTTCATTGCAACTGTTGTAGCAATGCACACCAGCAGTAACACACTGCTGAAGACACTGCAGGGAGTAAGGTAGGAAAATGTCTCACATGGATGTGGATAATACGGATTTGCTGAGCCCGCAGAGCTGGTCTCTGAGCTATCATCTATAAGCCCCTGTAACAAGTTTCCTCATTCTCCCTTCACTGAGGTACAACTAATTCCTGCATTTGTTGACTGAAAATGCTTTACACCTGAGTTTTTGTTTTTCTAAAACCAGAAAGAAGAAAAGCAATGCAAGCCCTAAAATTGCATTAATTAAACTAAGTCCCATAACACACAGTGGAAAGCATTCACATCATGAAGTCAAATCTTTTGTACATTTGGTCATGTTTTATAATTCATGCATTAGCCAGCTGGAATAACAGTATTTTAATGCCCTTGATGTTGAAACATATTTTTCACTCAAGATTTCTAAAGCTGTCACATATCTGAAACTTAACTCAGCCTTGGTCGATCCATTTTCCCTTCCTCCCCACCAATCTGAGAGGCAGAGCTTTGTGCTGCATCTGCCTCCAGCAGCTCTGTGCTGCCCCTTTCGTGGCTCAACACCTGAGAGCAGCCAGCGTCCTTCCGACTGAGGCTTCAGACCAGGGGCTTGTAATTCTAACCTATCATACTGCAATATCATTTCAACAGGCAAACTATTACAGAGAAATATTTTAAATGAAGGGCTTTATAGATATAGATATATAAAGAGGCAGGGCAGAAATTTACTGAAGTTTGCATATAATGAAAATATTTCAACAAGTGACGCATAGCAATGCAATATTAAGTCTAATATTGGTGACATCTCAGAGATCTTGTTAAAAACTAGAGAGCAGGCTTTATTTGAACTTTGTTGCCCTTATATTAGATTTCTTTTTTAGAATTAATTTCTTTCCTTGTAGTTCTCATTATGTTTTTATTGCATTCATGGAACAGTGCAGCATTTCTCTAACTAATTTAACACCTGTAAATTCCCACAGCTGCTAATGAAAGACTATGCAGACTACCAGATAAATTTCTAATTCATATTTCAAAGGTTGCAAGTTCAAATCCTATTAAGGTTGAACTTATTAATGTTTCTATTAACTCTTTTCCATCTCTGAAGTTATAGATTGAATTAATACTGTCAGTTTTTGAAAAGAAGGAAAACACATCTGCTCCAAAATGTCACACAAAGTAGGGATGAGGAAGGAGAAGGAAACAAACTTAGTAAGAGGACAATTCAGATGCAATCTCTGTGCTTTTCAAAGTAATGGCATCCTTGCAACTAAAAGCAAAAAGCCATGAACTGCACATCTCGAATCCTTCAAGAAACAGCGAAAATCCGGAGTTTTTTCCATATAGTGCAACTACATTGACTAAAGCTTTGACTTCCATTCCTGTCTTTCTAACGTACTTCTCTTTACATTTACCACTTATCTTCCACTGCCTCAGTTTATTCATCTCTAAAATGGATGCAATACTGACTGACCTCCTAGTTAAGTAATCCTTAATCCTTCGGACATCCATAACTACTTCCATTAGAATTTTAAAGCCAATAAATTAAATGCATCTCCAATGGGATTTTGTCAGATTTAATTCATTAGTTATGAGAGTCTTAATGGAACAGCTATAGATGTTCAAAGGATTAATTATAGCTAAAAAACAAGCACTTAGCAAACTATTTAGCTATATCAAAAAAGAATATATCACTGGAAATAACCCTGCCCAAAGAGACCAGGAGCTAAGCAGTCTTTAATATTGCACATGACTGGCATAACTTTAAATGCAGCAGCATTCTGGAACAGTGCTCTAATTTATGCTGCTACAGATCTACATCTGCTATCAGAAAAAATTATGCAAAAGGTTTGAGGGGTTCTTTTTTTAATATAATGTTTTGCATATTAGATAACATCTGAGAAGCTGTATTTTGTGCAGCCATTAAAGCAAATAATTGAACTGGTGTATAAATACACAATACTTGATTAGCAACCAGTACACAAATTTGCCTTCTCATTTCTTGAGTGGTAATTGCTTTTTTCAAAAACACAACATTTTCTGAGAGTAACATCCTATTCTCCTCCTGTATTTTCAATTTACAAGTATTCACTGTACTCTAATGTTGACCTTCAAGTCATAAGGCTAAAAAAGTTTAGTTTAGTTTGCTTCTCCATCTATTCTTATTTAACTGATAGCATATATTTCCAATTATGCACAACATTCTATTGAAATTTAAAAGAATTCATTTGGAGCCACAAGTCTATACCTATAATATACCTGGCTTCAAAAATCACACCAAAAAAAATGCGCAAGGAACACACAGGAATTTTTGAGCCAATCTGAAACATTAGTTTAATCTGAATATATATGCATCTGAAACACCTTTCTGATATTTTAAAATGAAGGTTGTTCTCTTATTTGGCTTTCTCCAAACCAGTATAAAACTGCTCAGATGCATTAGGCTTTAGTTCTGTGGCAAAAGTACCTATTTTTCCCACATATACCATGATAGCAGGAGTCACCAAAAATCCCAAGGTGTACAGTCTCTGGCGGAAAGGTTTGTGAGCAGTACACCATAACTGACAGTAAGCTCATGTCCTGATTCACAGGAGTGACTGCACAAGGGCAGAAACTTTTCAATCAACTTCTTGCATTAATTCAAGCACTGCTTTACACTGTGCCTCATGTTTGGGCTGCAGTTATACCCTCAGGTGAATGACAGATGCAGACTCTAGCTTCTCTGACAGAATTTGCTCTCAAAAAGACTGACTGACAAGTTCCTATTTGTTCTTTTTCTGAGGAAAAAATAGTATTTTCATATATATAACTGAGGGTCATGCTCTTGGTATTTTCAGAGCTCTGAAAACTCCAGAGACATAAGGGAGAGAGAGCTGACTTCTTACTGTTGATCACAAAGTCCATCACAAGGAGAAAGATTGAGACCTTGATGTAGACTGTCAAGATCTATACCAAAGGGGGCTGTCTTCAAAAGAAGGCTGTGGATAAATAAAAAGCCAGATAACAGGCTCTTCAGACAGAGCTTTAGAATCAGGGTGCATGGGCTGAGGAGCCCCATCAATAGTACTTCTGCAACACAACCTGCCAAGAAAACTAGGGAGGCTCTGAGAAATGAGTGAACAGGGAATGGGAAAGTTTATTTTTCCATATGGTAACAACATTCAGACAGCTCCTAGTAACATGCAAGATGTAGTAATGTACTTGAGAGGAAATAATTTTAGAATATATTGTCTCCAAATTCTTATGATTCATACTAGCTTATACAATCCTTCGGGCCAAATACCACAGTCCCTCCTCAGCTCTCATTCAAGGAGAATCTGCTCAAAATCAATAGGCATTTGCTTATATAAGGAAAAAAGTGAAAACTAAGGATAAAATAGGGCTATGATTCATGATACACATGAAAATTATTTTGGTTGTTCAAACATGCAGACTACAAATCATAATAAAAAGATGCTGTACCAGTGATGACCTAGTTTTCAAAATCTGTACACAGTTACTAATGGAACTGAACACAAACTTCAGCACACAAGCAAAGCCAAAGTCTATCACCTGGCTGACAGTTTTCACTTCTGAAAGTCCTGGTCTGTTCAGAAACTGTCAGCCCCCTACATTGCACAACCTTTCTTGTTCACACAATTATGTGTGAGTATTTTAAGAAAAAACTACATGCTATTAGGGTGGGAAAAATTCTACTTTTCTTTTGGTGCCTCTGCATAAAAATAACAGTCTTATCAATTTTTTTATTTTACCTTCTAATAACACAGTCTGGGATTTATTCTGGAAGATTTGAGTGCTTCAGAATAATTTATCTCTCACAAAAAACATTACCATGACAATATATTTAGCTATTATGTAAGTCATGTTTAATTCATTTTACTATGTAAAAATGTTATTAGTACAGACACTTATGAAAATAAGCAGGATTGTTTTATTATTTGTAAACAATTTGTAGTGAAATTTTACAAACAAACATGAAATGGACAAAGACATTTCACAAGATACGTAAACCAAAAGACAAATTACTATTTATTCCTTTCTTACTTTTTTTTTTAAAAAGAGGCAGAAAACTCTGCTTATTATCAAAGACATTGATGCAACTTTTAGGGTTTGCCACAGTTAATCACCTTTGTTGAGAAGAGCGAGACAATGGTTCCCCAGATTTCAGCCAGTCCTACACTTCTCTCATTAAATTTTCCAATTTTTTGTTCATTTTAACTTATTACTCTCACTGTTACCAAGTTCTTGTTTTAGACTATGAAATGCACGTATACGTGCATTATACAATAAAGCAAAGCTGCCTAAATTTTAGCAGTATGTGTACTATTTCTTTTCCTCTTCAGTTATACCCTTTCATTTTGTATTCATGCTCTTTACTCCTTCATCAACATTTTCTGCCCAGATACCATTGCAAACCCCTCCCCACCCAACCACTTTCATACTGCTCATTTGCTAATGTTCTCAGTTTCTCCTAACACGTCTTTTTTTCAAACTATTTCATGATACTTAAGGCTCTTCTTCCCCCTCTCTTCTCCAATCTTTCCTCCTCTCCGCTTTTTATTCCTGATAGTCTTTACATCTCCATCACTTGCATTCAACATGACACATTTAGGAATTTACCTCTTCTCTCTTCCTTATCCTTCTGTCAAAATACCTGTTCTCTCCCCTGCTGTAAAATTTCTCCAAGATGTTTTGTGAAGCCAAAGCATGATTTCTCATCAGCTTCTTTACTGACACATTAGCACATCGCTTCCGCTACTGTGCAGCAGAACAGGCGGTGTGTGCATGATGGGGTGTGCATTCCAGCAGATTGCAGGGATGGTGGGTGTCAAAATGCATGAACGTGTGTGTATGTGCATGCTCGTATAAGTGGGTTCACACAGAGGTGCCCTGTGCCAGCTATACTCCTAGACCCTATGAATGACTGCAACTAGAACTTGAGCATTATTAAATTCCACTTCCAAGTCATGCTGTAAAAATATTTTGCCTTAAGCAAATTAAAGCAGATGCAGAAGCTTAATATGAAATAGGAAACGCCTCCACCTGATTATCTTTGAATCTTTTAGAGAGTCTGAACTAAACTAGAACATGTGGACAGTACAAGTGACAGGATGATTATATTTTTAAGTGAAAAAAAAAAATTAGAATTGCTGAGTCTCACAATATGATATCCAAAGGAACGACGGAGCTGCTACTGGACTGCAGAGGCAGAGAAGTAACTCTGTGGGGCAGCCAGAGCACAGGGAACAATGATCCATGGAAATGATGCAGACTCTGGATAAGAAGAGAGAAAGGAAAAATAAGGCCAGCTGAGTTAAGGACAGGCATGCAAACATTGAAACCACCTGAACCTGAGTGAATCTCTAAACAGAATAGCCCCAGGGGTACGTGTTTTCTTTAGACGAACAAAATATGTTTTAAATATTTAACTCTTTCCTGGGACCAGAAAATGAGATATGAGCACACATGCAGAATTGAATTGGACAATTCCTAATGTAGACCCATGAAAAAATGTTAGTTTCATGAAGTAAACTGTAATGAGACAGGAATCTCACATGTCATTCTATAGATTCCTGAAGCTCATACAGAAATTTCAAACAACACTCAAACCACCTCATTTCTACAAAATTACTGACGTATCTGTTTTTAAGAAGGCAATCTTCCGATGTAATTTCTTCACAGTGAAGCACCGTGACTGAGGACGCTATGCCTGCTGCTAACCTCTCTCCTCCAAATTTTGCTGTTGCCTCTATTTCCTTGTACACCTGCTGTTTCTCAGCACAGACTGGTAACCCAAAGGTCAGGCTAATCTGCATTTATCCAGACAACTGCATTGCATCTGACTTACCAATAAGGGAGGCACCTGAGTGATACTGCACCTCTTAAAGAAGTACCTGGATGGTTCTCTGCACGTATAAGAGGCGGCATTTCCCACTCAACAAAAAACAAAAGCACACAGAAAAATCCTTAAAAAGAAAATCATATCTAAACCCAGTAACACATTGTTAACCACCTGCCACGTCTAGTGCTGAATTGTCATCCCTTTGCTCTCCAAGAACTTGACAAGGCTTCACCTCCCCAAGTATCTTGATTTGAAAAGAAGTAAAACATTCACCTTTCGAGCACTCCAAGATTTAGAGGCCAAAGGTTTATAGTAGGCAAACAGATTAAAATGACAAGAACAGTTTTACATTTAAGATACACTCAAGTGTGCTGATTTTAATCTAATGCCCAATACAGAAAAATTGTTTCATCTCCCACATCATGTTTAGAAACACACTTCTGTCTTTTCTTTTTCTCCTCTTTCATAGAACAAAAAGAAGTAATGATGCTCACTGATGACACACTTCAAGAAGGGTAAGTGTGATAACAAGAATTAAATACAGGACATTGGCAGAATAATGCCAGGAACAGGAATAATTTCATTAATCATCTCACATTCACCTACTCATCAGTTCTACAATCTAGAACTCCAGGCTAAGCTTGCTATATTGAAATAACAGATTTTTGTCTCAAAAAGAAAAAATACATACATATAAAAGCAAAAGCAAACCTCTCTTTCACAAGATATATATATATATACATATAATGGCAGCTTTTTTCATTACTACAGCTATGTGCTGACTATATTCAATTTAGTCCTGTCACCCTCCTTCAAGTTCCACAGTCATATAATTGTTATTACATTTTCATCAATACCTCATTTACTTTGAAAATATAAGTCTCTGTCCACCTCTAGACAGGAATTTTTTTTCTTATCCACCTTTGCTGCAATAATGAAGTATCTCCAGAATTTTTGCTAGATGTGTTTCTTTTTTGAAATGCCCTCCTTAAATAGAGCACCCTGACAACCAGGGACAAAGAAAGAATAACTTTCCAGAAGTCACATTTCTCAATCAACACAAGTTTACAATTTTAATAGTGCCATCAGTCAGATGGACATAGAAGTGATTGTGTATTTCAAAAGGTTCCAGAACTACTGTCAGTCAGGAGTTATGTGTCACATCCATACAAGAAAACTACTGGAAATATACATTTTCCTTCCGTCTTCTGTAATGTATTTACACACTGACTCTATTGAGCAGCATATAATGAAGAGATTTGTGACTAACAGAACACTAACATGCTCAGTATGTGGAAAATAGGGCAGAAAAGCGTATTTTTGTCGATTTCAGAAGTAAGGGGACACCTAACTTCACCTGCCAGTTTTGCCAATTTTGTCAGAGCTGAACAGAACAGTTCAGGCACTCAAATGTGCTTCCTTGTTTCTTCAAGTCATCAGCAATGTGTCACAGTTCAAGCAGATGCAGAGCACAGAGTGCAAGGAGCGCACACCGCAGGAACTGCAATCACTCCGTGATGTCCCTGCCATGGCCACTAGAAACTACGGTGGCTCAAGGCCAGACAGCTGGTACATGTAAGAGATGAAAACATCACATCAGCTGCTCCCACGTACTGGGTGAAATGACTCTTGTCATCTTGATGCATTTATCCACTGTGTGCATTTCATAAGTTACTGCTACCAAGAGATGAGTTGTTATCAACACTCTACAAAACGCAAGACTTTTATAAATAGTAGGTAATGACTAGCTCAAGACAAGAGTTGTAACTGTTTTGGTGGAGGTCTTGGCCCTTTCCGAAGCTCCTCTTGCACACTCTGTGCCTCTGCAAGGCATTGCTCCCCTAAGGCTGTAAACAGTAGGCAGAGAATTGCAAAATTTCTGGAGACAGCAATAGAAAACTCTGCATTACATGATGAAATTTCTACATCATTCCTACCTGCTAGACTTTGATCATAGTGCATTAACCCAAGACTGGTCTCTAGGATGACCAGTGTCTCTCCCCTTCACACATTACTTATTTAGACTACACAGAGTAAATTGACAAGACTATATACTGTAACATACAATCACTTCAAAATTAGTATTTAAAAAGCCCTATTTTTTCTAGAAATCATTAATGGAACTAGCACAACAGAAGAACTTTGCCTGTAAAATGCTTCAAGTGGTGAAGATACCTTGTGTTTTGCTTGTCACAGGTGTGATAGCTGAATGGCGAAAATTCCTTTTTTTCATACTTAGGAAGGATTGAAAAAAAATTTTCCCTGGAAATCAATGCATGAATTGCCTGCTGGAAAAAATACAGCGTGTGCCCAATGCGGTTCTTTGCAGTTGCCTGCAGAGAACTAAATGTTGACTTTTTTTATTAATGGAAGTGAAGAAAGGGTTTTTTCCTTCATCTTGTGCTTACCTGACTTATTGCCATTAACCTCACAGATAATAAGTCTTCCATCTTCTTCTCTAATGGCAGAAATGAAATAAACTCAAGCTACTTCAGCACTGCTTTGAAACTCTCCCTTCTGATGTGTCATCAAAGCAGTCCTGAACAGGCTTTAAAATGAGATGGTTAAATGAGCTGCAGTTCTGCCGCGCTCCCTCCTCCCACCTGTTGAATCCCATGACCTAGAAGTGAAGAAGCCACCTGCATCCCTCCTGCCAGCTCAAAATGTTCCATGTGATTACTGCAGCTGTATTCAGGATGCTATAGAGGGATGCAGAATCACAGAAAATATTACTGAGACAATAGCAATGCTAAGTAAAATTCCAAAAAGAGGGCACTGTAAGTGGGGGGAAGCCAACTGCTACCTGGACAGCCACAACTACCTTCCTCAATGCACTCCACTGTAACTGACATGCCACAGCTACAGGCTTGACCTGGTAGCATTTCATTTTATTAAACTATCACTGTTCCTAAATTCAGCCAGAACAATCCTAGATCTGTAATTTTTCTTCCACTCAAAAGCATACTGCTGTTTTGGAAAATATCCCAGTCTCCAAGAAGATTATAAGAAATATCATTCCATTAATACTGTTCCTTAGGAGTTAATTTCATCTCTATGTAAGTCTATAAAAGGGTTCTTACACGGAGGGCAATAGAGTTGAACTAAAGCTGTGCAAAATGTACAAAGAGCCACATGAAACTATATAAAACTCACCAGGTCTAAGGAGTGCACTAATAATTTGAACCAGCAGGGCTTTGCTCTAAATTTTATTGAGCCAGAAAACCTTTCATTAAAATCAGAAATGTAATTTTGGTCACTATCTGGAATTGTACCCATTTCTGGAACCTAATTATTTCACTTTTTCCTCCCCTTCTCCCCCTTCCAGGATGAACGCTGTGACTGTTACACAAAGCCATGGGTATAAGTTTCATGCTTAGACTTCTGGAAGACTAATTGGCTCCATGTGACCAACATGAAACCTGTCTGCTAAGCAGAGAGCCACTCTGTACCTGACTTACATAATTTTTAATTCCAAAAAGTAAGAATTCTAAAAGAAGCTCTTTTAAACACTAACACATTGTGTTGCTGCCTCCTGCTGCGACTGACCCAAAGAGAAGCGCCGCCCGCCGCTGCTCTCAGCGAGCACCTCAGTCCTTTGGTCTGTGCTTCCGAGGGACAGGGCTCGGGTTCAATCCCCCTGGCAAAGCAATTATGTTGTTACAAATCTCTACTAGTTTCCACACAAAATTTCACTACCTATTTGTGTAACCAGGGAGAAGGAAGTGGATCGGTGTTAACTCTTCACCTGGCTTTCCTAAAAAAAATAAGAATAGGGATTCAAATTTGAAACAAAATATTCCTTAGATGACTGTGCCACTGCACATTCAAGTTTCAAATCCAACAGCAGCAAGCTAGGAAACACTGGTTTCCAGCAACTCTTTTGTTAACAACTCTATCTAAAAGTGTTTAAGTATAACATATACTCTCCACTCTCCTGATCACACATGCAGTAGGAGAAATTTAACAGCCAAAAAGGTTTACAGGTATGCAAGTTCCAGATCCACACATTCTGATGGAAAAAAAATTTGGATACACAGTATATTTGGGGAACTAGAGCTTCATCAATCTTCAATTTATCTAAGTCTGGTTTTCATAGCACTTACATGACTCGATGTATAAAATAACAGCAGTAGCAGAAGCAACTGCTTATATATAAAAAATAAATAAAAGAAGAAATTTCTCTTTAGGAAGGGAAGAATTTTCACAGAAACAGTAACCAGACCAGATAAAGTGTGAAAGTCAGGGGGTGAGCTTGGCATATTCTCAACACTGTAGTTTTTGTTTAAGTTGTCATAGATGAAATTGCAAGACTTGTTCTGTTTAAATTTGTTGAACTAAAAATTTTGATAATAATTGAGCCTTTTAGACAAAACAAGATCAAAGATTTGAAAATACTAGAATTGATTTTAGTGATTAAAAAATAAGATATCTTTGAATTTGATGAGGGCAATCAGAGTAAAAATATGCAAGACTTGAAAGAAAAGAGACATTAAAATTTAGTGAGAACTGGATGACCTTAATAACTCAAGTAGCAAGAGAGAGGTGAAATTGGATAATAAGACATTATTAAACTTAAAGCTTGGAAAATACTAATTTAAAATGACCATAACCAACAGATGACCCTTGGTAAAGCCAAACAAGTATGCTGTGCTGCAAAGCTGTGGTGTGATGTACTTCCAATATTCATGTATCAGAGTAAGGTTTGGTTAAAAAAAAAAAAATTAGGAAGTTTGTTGGCAAAGACAAATAATGACCTTTATCGATCACAGCCTAACAGTAGATACATAGCATTCTGTCTTGCCTCCTGAATATTTGGAAGTAGCTGACATCAGAATTTACTTTGCTTATCTTAAGGGTAGAACATTCAGCATCTGTTTAAAAGCACAAAACTGTACTAGTAAACAGTTTGTGATCAAAAAAAACCCCAACCATACTGTACTGTGGAAATGACCCTGAGATCTACCAATGAGGAATACATGATTATGGAAAGTAACTAAATTATCATCTTTGTTAGCATTTGGAAATTACTTTTTCCCCACAGATACCAAAAACACTGAACTAACTTAAGTTTTGGTCATTGCCAGTGTTTGTTTTTTTCCTTTTTCTTTTTTTTTTTAATGAAGTCTTCCTTTAACCTGAACAACTGCTCATGGTCACCTTCTGAAACTGGATGTTGCTCCTTTTTTTTACCCAAATACCCTCTGAGACATCAATAAAGCAATGTTGAGAACCGGGCACAAGCAGCATATGGGCTAATCATCATTATTTCTACCCCTTCACCATCCAGAAGCAGATTTTTACTGTAAATCACTGAAAACCAAACTCTACAATGTCTTCTTTCCTTCTACCCACATTTTCATTTCAAGCATCAGCTCACAAAAACATTTTGCAGGGGAAAAAAAAATAAAAATCAACTTTTCCCAGTGCTTTTTTTTGTCCAGTTGATTGCTACTTCTTGGCACCAATTATAAGCAACTGCTACACAGCTGAACCAAAGCAGCACAGTCAGCAAAATCACAGCCTCTCCATTCGCAAGCAATCAGAGAGACTCGATGCAAAGGAGCAAAGGTGAGACAGACACCAGCCTAATAGGCCAAGGAGGAATATGCCCCTAGTTCTGCTCAGTCCAGGCAGCCTGGTTGGTCAGAATGTAAATCTCCAGTAAACAATTTCACTGCCTGTCTGATAAAGAACTGCAAACTCAGTAGGAAGCACAAAACCACTGGGACAAGGGGGGCTACAGATCCTGTCACGCTAAAGCCAGTGTTAAAAATAAAAGCATATAATGAACTCACTGCCCAGCTGGAGTGCAGCATCTCTGGTCATTGGTCAATAGTGACAGAGGTAACAGAAAACAAAGACCATGTTCAATGCCTCTTCTTAATGACAGGAGACATCAAACAGCTGTCTGTACCAGCAACTTGTGGGAATTCACAGTCTGTCTCAGTATTATGCTTCACACCTTGATTCCTGGCTCTGGTTCTTGATCCTGCTTCCTACCTGCTGGGCCCTGGTTCCTCTTACATTTTCTTTATTCTGTTCTCCCTGTGCTACAGCTTGTCCCTGGCTGGCCTGCTTGGCCAAATCCAGCACTGCCCACTGGCTGCTGCCTTGCTGCTTGGAGTATTTGGCATTCTGTCTCGGACCTGAACACTTCCCTCTACCCTAAATTGATGCGTTACTTAATTACTGTGGGTCCTCAATCATGACCCCAGAGCTGATTCGTTAGTCTGCCATCAGCCTGGTCTATCTCAGAAGCACAGACATCCAGGTGACGCAGGGTTTGGTTCTTCAGGTCAGAATTCCTTTGAGCTCCACTAGAAGTCAGCACCACAGCACGGGGGTCCTCACATCGCTACTGTTGCCAGCTTTGGCAGAGACGTCAGCTTGATTAGGTTTAACTCAGTCATGCATGGTCATGTTTAACTAATAAGTACCACAGAAGGTGAATAAAGAAGCGTGATAAAAACAGATATGCATAACACAGAAAGCTCTGATCACTTCCAATACCACACCCTGCAAGCTGTTGGCAAGTGCTATGGCTTTAGCAGTAATTTGGGATACAGTTGGGTGACTTTTTGCAGTGATCACTACATAAGTGACTGTTCTAACCATTAAGTAATTTCCTTGGCTGATCTAGTGTTGGGGTGTGCTCTTACA
>VZTE01000747.1:0-10992 GCA_013397775.1 Eulacestoma nigropectus
TTTGTGGATTCATTTTCCTGACACTAACATAAAGAATTGTGAGCCATTTTGCATCAAGCATACCTAGTTTTTCCAGAGTAATTTTCTTACCTCTTTTTAAATTATTATTTTTTATGCTTGAGAGTCAATGCATCTGGTAACTCATTTAGGTAAAGGACAATTATTAATCACCTTTCTTTATTTCAGTCAAGATGTATGAAGTCTTTCACACTTTTGAGATTTCAAAAGTATTTGAAGCTTATAACTCCCTCCTGCTAATTTGAAGTCTATTACAAATAGCTTTCTTGTGGAAACAGCCACCTGTGTTCATTTAGCAGCTCATGGTCACTCCAAAATTCATTCTCTGCTGCTGAATTTTTGTTTGCTTTCTTCAAGAAAAGAGCTACTATTAGATGTTTTTCAGTTACTGTGCCCTTCAACTCAGTAAGGTTGGTTTGTTATGAATCTTTCCTCAGCCATTTCCTATTGTGCTGAAATTGAGAGAAGATAAGAAATAAATTATAATTTCAGAGTTCAAAAGTGCTCTATTTAGAGGAATATATAAAAGGTACGAGGGTTAAGGGTTTCATAATGACACAGCATATGATCCTTTACCCTCCTTCTAATAGATACATGTTCTCCCGTCCTTCAGTTTTAGTCTTGGACTCTTTGAAGTCAACATGACTTTTTCCCAAAGCTACAGTGGTGTGAAAATTTCACCTATATGGTTTACTTTTCTCTGCATTGTGGGAACAAGTGATACAGACATTCAGAGTTCCAGGAAAAACTGATGTTTACCACAGAATGGACTGGAATAGCAAGGGCTCTGATACAATTGTATATCATAGTTTGTGCAATGGCAGAATCTGCTGTATTACTGCCCTTCCCTTGTTAGGACTTGGTTGTTTTTTTCTTTTCATGACAGTTTAAAGATTTTCCTTTAAAGTCATAGACAAAGCAGCCCAGATATAATCTGATGTAATGGATGAGTAAAAATCAGGATTAAATGTCTTACAATATTAGAATGCCATACTTTGTTAAAAGACTTGAAGATGATGAGGCTTTAGACCTTCAGATTTCAATGTGAAGTAGTTATTTAATCAGAATTTTTAGGATTAGACCATAAGGAAATATTTCTTTAAACAAAAGACTTTTATCATGGTCATAACAAGAAGACATTGTAGAGTGTACTTAACAGCATAATTTTCTTTGTATTTGGGTAATTTTATCATATTCTGTCCCCAGGAAAATTCCTTAGTGTCAAAAGTCTACAGTGTAGTATCTGAGTTTGTTCTGCAGTCTGGGAAATGCAACCTGGATATTCTCATCATCTCTTCTTGCTCTATTTTGCTTCTGTTTCACAATTACTCTATTTTAGGCAAATGTTGAAAAAGTAGCAATCAGATTCTTCAAGCATTTTTCCTGTGCTATATTAAAAAAAAAAGTTAAGAAAATAAAGTTGATGGAGACTAGAAAATGTTTTTAATAATGGGAAAATGTGGTGTTTAAAAATGGAAATCTATCACTTTGACTCAACAGAGAAACTTTTTTTAATTATAGGAACTCTGGCTGATAGTTACTCTTTGTATAACCCCAGTAAAGCTATTCAGATTGTGATTATGTATTTATTTCTAGAAATAATTTCTCATGTTAATTCATGTGATTTCCTGAACTGATCTTTGTTTACTCCATAAGTATAATGTGCAAAATGTAATATTTAAATTAATAAATAGGTTATTTCTCAATTAAGTGCATCCTGAAGATCCATGTGGAGGAGTTCCATAGAAGGAATAAGGAATGGTTAGCATTTCATTTGGCTGACTAATTGTGTAAGACAACTTTATCTGTCAGCAAACCTAATCTAGACCAAATACTATTTGTGACAAGTTTTCAAAGAAACGGCTCTGAAATACAAGATGTTGTTGTACTGTAGTGAAATTCACAATGTGATTCTGGCCCATTTTCAAATCAAGCTGAAGTTAACAAGATACAAATTTAGGCTATCCAAACATTTCATTCCCATTCATATGAGAATAAATTCATGTTCTTCTCATATGGTCAGAATATGGATTGACGTTTTCTGTAATCACCAAAGAATTTGAAGGACAGACATTCACCTAGATAACCTTTTACATCCATCTTTTGGGGAAGGTGAAGAAAATTTCTGCATAGGAGGAATATGTAAGTGCAGAGCCATATAATACAAATTGTCCTTTATATGAAGTTCCTTAGAAGCTTCATATAAGGTATAAGCTTTAAACAGTCTAAGCTAAGGCAAACTCTAGCTTCTTTATCTTTTACCATGCCTAGAAAGAATACTGAGTTTTCTTCAGAGAAAGCTAAAAATTCAGACCATGTATTTGACATAAAATTAGTTACTTGAAACTCCCAGGCTTCCCAGAGATGAGATTATTCACATTAATATCCAAGCAGTTGTGCATCCAGCTGTCAAAAAGCAAGGGAAGGTGCTCTACCTCAAATCACTGCCCTCAGCCAACTGCCTAACAGAGCAGGAAACATACCAGGTATATGAGTGTAGTCCAAAGCAGGTTTTCTGCAACTGGTGAAGGGTGGTGAATGGTGGCCAGAGGACTGGGTATTGCCTACTCAGAAACAGAAGTTCCACTATGTCATTAATTCTTTTTTCACTATTTTGAGTTATGTATAGAGTATTTATGCTAAAGCTTTGTATTTAGTTACTTCAGGTAAAGAGTTTTAGTCTAGGTCAAACCTACAGCATGCCATTAAATCTGTATTCACTGTGTTCCTTGCAACCTAAAACTCAATGGGATTTGAAAATATGTCTCTTTAACAATATGTATTTAATAACATGGTCCACTAATCATAATAAAGTTCAGCTTAAATGTTCCATGCCTCCTTTTGTGGCTAATATTAAAATATTACAGGTTCAGCTGTAAGCAAAATGCTGAAGCATTAACCACAAAAATACTATGTTCTGTTTTAAAAAAGAATTATTTTCTTAGCTGCTAAATATTATAAAATTATGTGGATTTTCTTGTGAATTTCTACTGAGAAAACACACGTCGTGATGAATGAAGATGAGCCTGAAAGGGAAATGAGTTACCTCAGGAAATGAGATTGGACCAAGTCTCTAAGTTAAAAAAAAACAAGTTAAACTCACCTATACATCATCAGATGCACATTTAAGTGGGTAAAAATGCAAGACTCTATAGTTTTGCTATAACTTGGATGTATATTTTTCTTAAAATTTCTTAATGCTCCTTTTAACTGAGTAAACTGTATACAGGCACTTCTTTTATGTATCCTAGGAGCTTATAAATTTGCTGTTCATATGCTTGAAATTAAGCATATATATCACTTCCTCCAGGATGACAAGCTAACCTGTTATAGTGAAGATTAGTATCAGCACTGTTAACCTGACGAATTCATGATCAACAATATTCTTTGAATATTTACACTATAATAATATGCAGTTTTAAATTAAAAATTAGGCTGCATTTGAAAAAGACACAAGAAGTGAAAGGCAGTGGCTTTTCACCTATTTCTATCTACATTTGCTTGAAATCACATTCTTAATGTTAGTTTAGGCACAAGTCTAAGAAAATGTGTACTCTAACGAGTATAAAGTTGCTCTGGTAAACTCGGTATCATGTTCAAAAAAACTAGACTGTTCTTAAATTAAATTGATTTTTTTTCTGAAAACCATGCTCTGTTACTCTGAGAAGCTTTCTGTCCTTTGCAAAACAGGTAAAATATCATGATACATCTTTGTCTTTTCCTTGGGGGGAAATAGTAGGATGAAAATCTAAGTGGCTGATCAGCACAACCAGACAGACTCCAGTCTCACAGTCCTTCTGTGCTGCACAATTCTCTCAATGCAGCTTCCTTATCAACTGGTCTTTTTTTGAAAGGGAACCAAGTATTGTCATTAATCTATGTGCTTTCTGTCCTGATTGTCACCTCAGTAAGTTAATAAGGTCAGCTTGATGGGACAAGAAAGTGCAAGTAGATGTCAGGTATGTAAAAAAAAAAGAATATGTGCTGGTTGTTCAAGAAAGTTGAGAGTTAGGCTTAACTTACCTTGGAGTCTTAGTACCTATTTACTTTAAGGCAAGTAGTTCTGTTTTTGTCAATTATTTACTGGAACTTGAGAGTTTTCAGACACTGCTCTACTTCTGACATTTTTTCCTTTTTCCTCCTTCAGTTGCATCTTGATGTTGACAGCCACTCAGTATTAGCATCAGCTCAAGAGGGCACATACTAAGGTTAAGGCTTTATACAGACTAAACTCCTGCTGAAATATTTTCAGATTTTCAAGGACCTGGGAAATAACAATTAGTAGCATGCAGGATCAAATCTAAAATTTGTGAAAATTAGGTATTTCTGGTTATCAAGACAACTTATAAGTACATAAAAAGAACAACCTGATTTAACAGCATAACTCTCCCTTGGGTCATAAGCTGTTACTATAGTAACTGCTTTAAACCACTTTAGCTGCCCTTAAATTCTAGTGTAAAATGCGTATGAATTGCACCATTACTACTGAAGATGATGAAAATAAATGATTTCACTTTTAGTTTTCAGAAGTATCATTTTCTAAGGCATTGCTGTTTATAAAAGTACACACTAGACACTGAGAGCAGTCCTATTGTTAGACCTGGTGGAATGCTTTGATATGATACGCACTGTTTACTACTTAATGATTTAAGAGACATGGCTGGAGATTTTTGGCATGTGAGAGAGAGTTGATAACAAAAAATGGTGGTAATATGCTCAAAAGCAACATTTCAGGTAGATCATAACTCAGGGAGCCCACAGATCAAATGCTAATTAATTAATATTTTTTGACATGGTAACTTAGGAGTAATGTCAAGTGTCATCTGGCCTATTTCTAACTAAAGAGATTATCAATATTTTGAAAGCTTGGAAAAGCTGACCTTCTCTAATTATTAGAGAGAAAGTGTGCATTTTCACAGAATCCCAGAATGGGTCCGTTTGGAAGGGACCACAGTGGATCATCTGGTCCCCTCTCCCTGCTCAAGCAGGGTCATCCCAGAGCACATGGCACAGGATTATGTCCAGATGGTTATAGAATATTTCTACTGAGCGAGACTCCACACTCTCTGGGTGATCAGTTCCAGTGCTCTGTCACTGCTCAGGAAAAAAATTCTTTGTGTTCAGGTGGAACTTCCTGTGCATCAGTTACCACCTGTTGCCTCTTGTCCTAATGCTGGGCACCACTGAGCAGAGCCTGGTTCATTCTCTTACCATTTGCTTTTTTTTTTTCACAGTGAAGCTGCTTGTATCCCACTAACCATGAAAACAGGACTTGAATTGGTTTAACTTATCCATGATGGGTAGCTCTTAGAGTAATTGGAAATTACTGTTCACGGTTGTTGCTATTGCTAGTAGATTGTATGAGAGCTCAGAAGCTTGACCGGATGTTATCCCACTATAACTCTTCCATATGGAAAAGACTTGTGCTTTTGCTATGCTCACTTGTATCAAGTGGTCTTTCTGACATCCTTGGGACTACTGCTGGTCCTGCATTACGTTAAGCAGATGGTGCTGCTTTGTTTTGCTATTTTAATGTCTTATGGAGCATACAAACTGTATTGCATTGCTTGTATTATATGGTGGGGTTCAGACACAAAAATAAAGAATTACGTAATGTCATATTGCCAAAAACTCTGGAATACAAACAGCTTTATCAAGGAAACATTACTCCTGTAAAGTTTATATCTACCTCATTTCTTACACTATGTTGCAGACAGCAATAGTTGATTTATAGGCCCAGTCAGAAAATTCTGTCACACCAGCCCCATGAGACACTTGGCCAGAGACTTTTGATTTCTGCTGAGATGTTCAAGTAAGAAAGATATGTGACACAGCTGTGAGTTCTTTTCTTTTTATCCAGTTGACTTATTTCCACACATGTGATGTGTTGATGGAAGGTGAATGCTCAGTAAATTAAAGTAGAAAAGGATTGTGAGTGAGTCCATTGCTCATGGACTTATCTTCACCACCTGATCTAAGAGATGTCAAGAGATCGAGAAGCTTCAGCCCTGAGATACTTATTCTCTATAACTATTTATACAGGCCCTAAATTCTAACTGGTTGAAAATTATATTTTGTTCTCAGGTTTTCTAGGAATCCTAAATTATAAATGTTACTTCTGTGATCTCTGTGGAAGATCTCTCTGGAATATTCTCAGACTGATGTGTTGCAGGGAATTTAATGTCTGAACTTGAGACTGGCCGTTATCCAGAAAGGATTGTAATGATCTTCACACACCTGTGAGCTTTATCCAGAAACTTATGTTGTCAAAACATTTATGCCAGCATGAGCAAATACATGTTCATCGTTGTTGTACACTTTCGTCTAAAAATGTTCCTTTCACAGTGCAAAATCATGAAAAGGTACTAAGGAAAGTCCGGTAAAAATCACATTCAGAGGCATTCATATACTACAAATGAAAATGTTTCATCATTGGTGATTGCTCCATACAAAAAACTACATTAAACTTAATGGTCTGAATCCTCAGACCATAACATGTCTGAGCTCCACTCAAGTAATGCATACAGAGAGCTTTATATGCGATGAAGATCCATCTCTGACTTTTACATACCTCAACAAAATCACTCTATTTTGGTTCTTAAATTTCCCTTCAGTGAAAGAGTGTAATGGGGCCCCATTTACCAAAAATGATTGCTTTTCAAGTCAGATGTTATTATTTCACTAAAAATCAAAATACTAAAATAAGATAATTGATTTTCTAGAATCAAGACTTTTCTTTTGTTTCCTTTTCCCTTTGTTTTAGAAACCTCCTTATAGGTGGCTCTTTTGTTTTAGGATAAGCAGTCACAGGGCATTATGGGTAGATAAAGGGAAGCCTCAAAAGACAAGGCTTCATTGCTCTGTTCTGAGATATGGGCTGAATGTCAAAGTAAGACTCATCAGTTTGTAAGGGAGCGGATTACAATCTCAGGAAAATAGATTAAGTTTCTCTCTGTCCAGACATATAAAATTAAACTGAACTAAGCATTTGAAATTGTGCAACAGCTGTTTATTAGCAGGAAAATTGAATAAAAGATGCAGATTTATTTCACCTTACCTTTGATTCTCATACTATGTTTTATAGTCATTTTGTTGCAATAGTGCATATTATTTTAATACTGTTGGAAATTTTGGCCCACTGAATTAGCTCCTAATACATTTACAATAAATGAAGAAGTGGCAGGAGTCTCCTTTGCCTTCCTGAACATAAACTGCCTATCTCTTTCATTTTATTTTAAATTTTTTAATGCCCAAATCATCAGTATGTTGAGTTGTAGCCAGAAAATTCTGGTCTTCATCACTTGATTAAATATGAATTTTGTTTAGCTGCTGTGTTCTGTAGTACCTTTGCTGCTTCATTGTTTTAAAGCACAGGGCATGCTTTCTTGTTTTACAGTATGAAGAAACATGTGTGTATATTCCTTTTTCTATTAAATTTCTTCACTTAATGGGATTGGATTTTATTGTTTCTGGTTTGTTCATGTTGACCTTTTCTACATTTAACTGATTTTAGAACTGAACTTCTAAAAAGCTAAAAGTTTCCTATGCTAGATAATTGTATTGAAAATTGATCACAGGCTTTGTGGTAGAAGAGCTGCAACTTACTGGAGTAAGAAACCAGCAGTGTTGGGTTGACTTCTGGGTCCATCTGTTGCTCTGTCTTCCCTCTAGCAGTAATATATACTTGTTTTTTGAGCAAACAGGAACTTGACCATTGCTCTGGGGTCCAGCCCTAGGTGAGGTGTTGCTGAGCTTCTCCCCTCTTCACTTCTGTCCTCACTTCGAGCTCAAAAGATTTTTGTTATCATCCAGAGTATGTCTCCTCTTTATCTTAACCAATTAAAACTAATTTCTTTGAATTTGGGTTACTGCGGATGTGTGGAAACAATGTATGGCAAAGACATTTTTTTTTCCTTGGTACATTTTTTATTATTTTTTTTAGCAGAAGAAGGGAACTGTATTTTGCAGGAAGCCATGACCTATTCCTGCAAGAACTTCCATTTGAATTTTGAGATAATGCAATAGTGGTAGTATTTAAAAATAGAACAGAAGAAGAGGCAGAAGTTAGGGTGAGAGGGATAGTAATTTATTAATCCATTTCAGCCTACTTGCAACACATCTTAGGATACTGAAAAGGAATTTTGAATGAGCCAAAAGAAGGGGTCGTTACTGCACCCTGCAACACTTCAAACTAGGTTAGGAATTTCCACAACCACTGGCTGCTGGATAGGTTAAAACACACAGAAAAATTGTCATTGTATTAAAATATTGAAACAAAGTGATTTAGTGCATATAATTTGTAAAAACTGCATTAAAATATATACTTACCAGATAACTGCTCCCCACAAGAATCATAAAAAGCACTGGATAACTTTTACCCTCCTAAGATTTAGAGCCCAATGTAAGTACTCTGTTAAATATTTTAAGTGGTTTGTTTAACTAGAAAAGCTATTGTGGGAATTACATAATTCATTCTCACAGGGAGTGTTCCTTTGATAAGGGCACTGGATAGCAGAGCTCCTGTTGTTTGATTATCTGCATGATTTATAGATGCATTTTGATGAACATAGGTTGTGTCTCTCCATACTGTTTCTGAGTATTCAGTAGTTGTAAATGCTTCTGAGATTTTTTTTTTGTACTACACACTTTACAGGAGACACAAAACCTGTGCGATAACATAAAAACCCATGTTTCTTTGCAAGTGCCTGGTCCTTGTCCTTGGGACTTCTGAAAGTTGTTAACTTGTTTTTGCTAAATCACACTTGATGAAATAGCAGAGAACAAAAAAGAGAAAAAAACAGGGAAGAAGGAAGCAAACAAACTGTTTTACCAAAATTATTTTGGGCATTCTCTGTTGAACTAAAGATTCTGTAGCAAGTACTGTCTTGCTAGACAGGACAATCTGTATTATGTTAATTCTTTACACAGGTCTTATTTGTGAAATTCACATAAATATGAAGGAAAACACCAAAGCCTAAAATCAGAGTAAGTGTTCTTTGAGACAAGTATGTAGCTATTCATCTTGGGCTATAGTGGGCCTTTATCCCTTGTAAAAAATTTCTTTTTATTTAGACACTAAGAGCAGAGCAGATGCTTCAGCTTCTTTTCTTCAGGAAAATAAGTGAAATTACTTGGACTTCATGAGAAAATGTGAGTATGTGTGTTGGAAACCAAGGAGTTAAAAATTCCACAGGCAATAATGGATTTGATTTACAGCCCTGGAAAGAACTCGGGTTGATATGATGACAAGACATATAAACCCTAAGCAAGAGAATCACAAACCTATACTCCTATAGCTATAAATAAGAAAATGTATTGGGTGATAAGGTGAAGGGTTTTAAGTGTAGTAGTATGATTTTATAGTTTAAGTTAAGAATTTAGATGTTATAATAGAAGTATATGGGTCTATGTGACTTAGCAAATAATTGGTTGAAAATAGACGCATTGCTGTAAAAATTACCAAAGGTGTTAGGTTATCAAGTCAAAACAAAGTTTTGTGTTAATTGCTTATTGGACCAGAAAGTTATAAATTTCCATGTAACCTTGAAACCCGTGACTGTCCCTTGTTATGGCAACTTGTTACTTAGCTCCATGGCTTCTGAGACTGATGCCTTGTTTGTTATTTTAAGTAATAAATCGTGTATAACCGTGATAGTCCCATCTCTTTAATAAAAGCTCTGACACAAAAGAAGTAAAAGAAGAAAAAGCTGGCAGAGAAAAGTTATATATGTGGAATAAGAAATAACCATTGAAATTATTAAGGTTGGTGAAATTACAAGAATCAGCATCTAATAGCAGAATAACTTAGATGAATTTAACAATTAGAAATCTCTCTGGTTCTCTGACTCTGAGACACACATTAAATCTATAAATACATGAAGGATTCATGCATTGCAGAGCCATAAGATAATGAAAGATAAGTTTCTTTCAACAGTAGTCTGCCCTTAAAAATAATTTTAAAAATAAGGAACATTTTTGATGTATAGCATTATAGGTGGTACATAGAAAATAAATCCACATTAGAATAACACCAGTACATTGTAAATTAAATAACTTATTACTTAGGAAATGCTGGAATCAAAGTAGAGATTGTCTTCATTTTTCTCCATTTTGCTTATGCATTCTAATCCCATTCTAATTTTGTCATTTTCCCTGTTTTCTGTAGCACAGGGTTTATGCAGAATTCACAATGCTGCCCTAATGAGCATGGCTTTGTAGCATTTGGCTCAACAACCTCTGCCTCCACAGAGGCCAAACTGATTTTCCTCATGGATTTTTCTTTGGGACTTACCATATTCACAGATGAATGGTTCATGAACAGTAATGTCAGTGTTCTGACACCAGTATGATAAAAGGCTTTTTTTATCTTTTCTAAACAGATGGGGACTGATAGGCAGGGAGGATATTGTCTAAAGAACTATTGCTTTTATGTTGTGTAACTTGAAGCATTTGAGATTTTTCCTGTCTGTCTAGAACATTGGATATGATTCACATATTTCCACATGATTCACATTGACTTAATGTGCAGCCATCAGTTTACAGAAACTCTTCAACTTAGGCTGCAGATGTCTTAAGTCAAACACTGAGCAAATAAGGAACATATAATCAGATTGAGCTTCACCAGCAGCGCTCAGTACGTGTTTTCTGCTTCCTCCCATGAATGTACTTGGACACCTTCTTTTATTCCATGTTTCATCCTTAGACCTGATCCCTTCTGTATGATCAGGTTATTTTCATGGGACTCAGTGGAAATATTTCCCCAAATACATGGTTTTAATGTACAAAAGAGGCTGAGTTAAGTTTACAAATAGAACCATGATTCTATCTTTTCCAACACGTAAATAATTCTATTTTACGGGTTTTAGAATATTCTTTAAATACAAATCTTATAAATGTATGCATGCATGCGTGAAATTTCTTCAGTTTTGCTTTCTTCTTTTTATTATTTTATTTTATTTTATTATTTTATTTTTT